>OX123194.2:6678897-7060121 GCA_944739405.2 Euclidia mi
CGAAAAGAAATATGAAATACCTTTCTATTTGCCCTGACGTTTCGGCATGGGTTACACGTGGTCACGGGATGACTGATGTCCGTCGGCGCTGCCTCCGAGAAGTGCGGGTTTCGGAACCTACCCTCACTTGGTCTTAACAATTATTAACATTTATAAGTTCGGAACTGTCGGTACTTTGACACACAACACTAATGGCATCTTCACACTGGCGCGTAATATCTCCTCGTCGGTGTCTACATTTGCTGATGACAGGATTCCAAGATGTAGATAAACTGTAACCATCCTCCCGGTTGAAATTTGCGTGCTTTTTGAGTTCAACCGCTTTCCGTGCCATTCTTGAAAAATAGTGATGGTCTGTGGAAAGAACTTGGGGCCGATGTAGCTCAATCCAGTGATTGGATCCTGACTTCAACATGTGCTCTGCTATGGCCGACTTGGTGGTTTGTCGGTTTTTGACGGCCGTGATGTGTTCCTTAACTCGTTCGGCGATGGTCCTTTTTGTTTGCCTTACGTAGGAACTACCACAGCTGCACCCGTTACATAATCATTAGTATGTGTACAAATCGTGGTAGTTTAAAAGTATGTATAGGCATTGCCATTACAAAGATACATTTTGAATTCGAAATATCAATAATTTATCACTGCAAGAGCATCTATAAAAATAAAGCGTTTGCTTTTCTTGTGAGACATGTTTAGGCGTTTAAATATACAAATATACCTATTTATTCGTTGTTTATCCCAAAATATACTGCTGTGTTTTATCAGAATGTCCATATTATTTCAAACACAATGTAAAAATCGTTTATGAATAAAGAATTGAATTTATATATTTACTATAAGAGGATATTATATATATTTATTAATATATAATTAATATAGGTATTTAAACGTGTATATTTGTTCATATATATGTATGTATGTATGTTGTATGTATGTTTATGGCGTTTATATTCGCAAATATGTATTACCTTGAATCATATTCTATTTTTATATTTAGTTTTCTTGTTTTAGTCTCTAAAACAAACTGCCACTATCATCTCTGCATCACCCTAAGGTTGACTGGTAGAAAATGCCTTTGGCATTAAGTCCGCCATGTGCAAATTGTATTGCAGAAAGTTTAATAAATAAATAAATGAATAAATATTAAATTACTACATGTCGATTAATAAAAAATAAGGTGACTGCTATATTACTAGTATACACGTTAATTATTTTTTACTAGAGGATGCCAGCAGCTGCGCCTGCATTTTTTTAAAATTTACCCGTTTTGACCGATCCCGTGGGCATTTTGGGAAATCCCTTCTTAGTGCACTCTTACGGTCCCCAAGGAACATACATGCCAAATTTCAGCTTCCTGTGCCCAATAGTTTCGGCTGTAGCGTGTCTGTCAGTCAGTCAGTAACGCAAGGATTTTATATATTAAGATTATTGATATTAATACATATAACTCTAATATCATAATTGGATTGATTGATCCGACGAAAATAATAATATGTGTGACATAATTATCTATGATATAAATAGTACAGTAAATATAATATAACAAACGTTACTGTAAGAAAAATAAATGATCTCAACTTCTAAAATCTTTATCATATCTCAAGAAAATACACATTTAGGTATATTATAACATCAAGAAAATTGGAATTCCCAAAGCTCCTCCTTACTGTTGGCAAAATATCTAAATCGAACATACAGTTGGAGATGCGATTGATTTCTCTCCCACATACGTAAGTAATAACGTCGCGTATGAACGAGTCCCAACCAACCAATTTATATTACGCCCCTTCAATAAGGCAGTTTGACTGTCGACCGATTATCTAGAGTAATCTATTTCAGAATGGTTGGTATTATACGATTTATTACAAGTACTGTTTAGCGGTAAAAGGTCGTTGTTGTGAAAGCGAAATGTGAGGATAAAGGTTAAACAAAGTACCAAAATATAGCTTCACATACATATGAAAATGGTAAACAGAAGGACGTGGATAAAGAAAATGAAAGGAATATTTTAATACTAAAAGACTATTTTAAGGAACGACAATGCCCGCACTTGGATAAATGATTGTGTTTGTGGACCTTACAAACGTTCAAACTACGGGTACAAAGAACACGGCGCAGTACAAATATTTGTGATACATGTAGCATCATCATATCAGCCAAACGACGTCGACAGCTGGACATAGGCCTCCCCCAAGGCTCTCCACACAGACCGATCTTGAGCCGCCCGCATCCAACCGCCTCTCGCGATCTTGACGAGATCGTCGGTCCACCTTGCGGGGGGCCTACCTCTGCTGCGTCGTCCGGTACGTGGCCGCCACTCTAGAACCTTTCTGCCCCAACGGCCATCGGTTCTTCGAGCTATGTGCCCTGCCCACTGCCACTTCAGCTTGGCTATCCGGAGAGCTATGTCGGCAACTTTGGTTCTACTGCGGATCTCCACATTTCTGATTCGATCTCGCAGGGAAACTCCAAGCATAGCTCTCTCCATCGCCCTCTGACTGACCTTGAGCCTTCTGATAAGGCCCATAGTGAGCAACCACATGTAGCAGTAGATACATAAAACTGAGAGCATATATCGTACAGTGGTGACATCTAACGAATACAACGAAACTGGATGTTGCATCGCGCAATTGAAGTTCTCGCACGCGTTGTATAGTACACAAGTTCTTAAATACTTTTTTCGGACTGTAGTCCACTAGGCTCGATCACTAAGCCTGGTCAGATGATCCCTTCTTTAGTTGGAGGAACACCTCTTCACCTTATTTTTCCAAATACACAAAGCATTGTGGAAATTCAACCCACGATGTTTAAAAAGTGATAGTGTTCGCTACGACATTGCGTTGAGCTTTAGAAGTACATGATTGTTAGTAAATAATTCAACTTTGTGCCTTTTATTATTATTTTACTATCAGACGTATGATTTATGCCGTAATATCCTTAAGAATCAAAAGTTTTATTTTTTTTTGAAAACGTCAACAAAAAATGTTACATAAACATTCATGTACCAAAGATCGAATAAACGAAGCTATCTATAAATAGCTCCGAATCCACCAAACCTTGTGCGTTTAGCTTGAATAGTTTAACCTAGATTGTAAGGTTCACAGAACATCTACCTAACGCAATAGAATCTTCAGTGTGGGTAAAAGCGATTGAGACGACGCTCTCTCGCCCTCACTAGTCTAGCCGTTTTATTTTTCAGCCGTAGAAAAATACTGTGTGCCTACGTTTGCAGTGAATTCATGTGTTTCTGCCTCAATTGTGGTGTAAAAATAATAATCTAGGTTGACCATATCTGCCAGTCTAAATAAATTTACATGATTGAATCCTTGAATATATTTGAATAAAATGTTGTACGAAATAAATTCCAACAACGGCTGCTTTTAAATTTCACCAGGTAATAAATTCGACTTCGAAATGGCTGAATTTTACGTGGAATAAGCCGCCGCAGTTTCCGATAGCAATACTTTAATGTAAATGTTATTTAAAACATTGCATTTATTATTAAATTTTTCATTATCATCATCATCATCAGCCTGTTGCTGTTTACTCCTGGATACAATAATATATCATCATCAACGTCCTAGCTTGATCCCGAGTGCTAATTTGTTCCAAGTATTGCTTTAAGTCCTTTTTTGGTTCGTTAAGTAATTGTAAATAGGTATTTAGGTTAATTTGTAACTGAGCTGCCGCGCCTGTTGCCAGGTTGCGTTGTTTTCTTTATTTGCAAAATAGGTTTGGTTAGATCCTACATTGTGGTATTAATGTAATTTTACATATATTTGTGTTATAGAAAACTTCCTAAAATTTGATTTATATTTGTTGATTTGATTTCTCATCATTTGTAAATTACTTACAAGTTTGATGAGGTTTTGGTAAATTATCGTATCAATACAGCTTTTCATATATTTTGTACATTATCAAGAAATTATTTACTAAAACGCTTGGCTGGCACCGACGCCAAAAAAAGTATAATTGTATATTATAGTCCTAATAAAATATTTTTTCTAAGTACTTAGTCCAAAAATATAATATATATTTTTTTTTATAGTCTCACGCCTGTATCGCCGAAGGGGTAGGCAGAGGTGTAAATATTACACCCACATTTCGCCAGATTTAGTTTAGTCCCACGTAATAGGGGGCGAGCCTATTGCCGTACCGGGCACATTACCAGACTCCGTGCTGCTACTGAGAATTTCCTAATGGAAAAACCCAATAATACTTTGTCCGAGACCTCCCAATCCCACACGCACACTTATGCCGCGAGACCAACGAGGCAGTCAAAAATATAATATACTTATCTGATTTCTGGTGATAGGTATTTAATTTAGTTTGTTAGTTTACGGATTTTATCGCGTTATATTGGTTTCACTTGTTTTTACATTTAAACCGAATGATCTAGAAACTACATTTTTATTACTAGCCAACGTTTCGAATTCTTTACAGGATTCATGTTCACGGCAGACTGAGGTGGTATTTGTCTTTGTCTTGAATTTAAAAGTTATCTCAAAGTACCCGAACATTTTTCAACTATTGGTGTTACTATCTACGCAGAATGTGCTCACTGTGTCTTGATGTCTTCTGGTGACTTTGTCCTTCTTGGGTTTCATTAGCCTGATAACAGGGTCCCAAGCTGGAGGAACATTCCAACCATCTTCCCTATTGAAATTAGGATGTTTTTTAATTTCAATAGCTTCTCGTATCATTCTTGGAATAAAGCGGTAATAAAATGTCAGCTGACATTAAACACAAACGCTCGACGAAGTCTGCTGTGTATGAACATGTAGAACAAGGAACCAACCATTACCTGCGATTTGATAAACCACAGATACTCGCAAAAGAACACCGCTTTATTCCAAGAATGATACGAGAAGCTATTGAAATTAAAAAACATCCTAATTTCAATAGGGAAGATGGTTGGAATGTTGCTGTTATCAGGCTAATGAAACCCAAGAAGGACAAAGTCACCAGAAGACATCAAGACACAGTGAGCACATTCTGCGTAGATAGTAACACCAATAGTTGAAAAATGTTCGGGTACTTTGAGATAACTTTTAAATTCAAGACAAAGACAAATACCACCTCAGTCTGCCGTGAACATGAATCCTGTAAAGAATTCGAAACGTTGGCTAGTAATAAAAATGTAGTTTCTAGATCATTCGGTTTAAATGTAAAAACAAGTGAAACCAATATAACGCGATAAAATCCGTAAACTGTAGTTTAATTTCAATGTGTAACATTCGCGTAAACCCAAGAAAATATTAGTTTGTTAGTCATATAAAACTATGTATTGTGTCAGGTATGTGAATTAAGTGGTAGATACGTATAACTCGTATAAGTATATAATATTCAGTTGAATAGGTGATGTTTAGAAGTAAATTGAAGTAAAAATAACGCAGTTATTTTTTACTTTTTAGTGCTATTTTTCACACATTTTCCAGATTTGGAGGCGATTTCTTTTTTGTTATTTTTTTTTATTTCCTGTTTTTTGGTGAATTTTCCTTTCTATACTTATGTGATTTATCGAAATTAAAGATGGGTAGACCTACTAAACGCGCTGCCCATATGACATAGCGTCGTTTAAATGAAACTAGCGAAGAAAGGGAGAAACGTCTATCTCAAAGTAGGGAATCTCGGTCCAAGGCCATTTCAAAAGAAAGTAGTGAACTGCGTGAAAAGAGGTTATTACAAATGCGGGCTTACAATGAAAAAATATTAAATCGTGAAAACACTGAAGACGTAATCATCGTCTCAGTTTGATCCACGAACGTTTATTAAATGAGACGGAGCAACGTGCTCACCGTCTCAATGTGATACAGGAACGTCTATCTAACGAGACGGAGGAGCAACGTGCTCACCGTCTCAATTTGATTCACGCACGCCTATCCAATGAGACGGAGGAGCAACGTCATCATCGTCTTGGCTTGATCCACGATTGCTTATCAAACGAAACGCCCGAAGATCGTTTATATCGACTTCATGTAATGAGACAAGCCAGTCAGCTTCAAAGAAATATAGCGAGTGAGGAAGCTTTTCAAACGGCATTTTTTGTTTTTGCTCATGTTTCATGCGCTGTTTGTAAAAGAACTATTTACCCACAACAGCATTTCAATTTACAAACATATGTGTATAGTACACTTTTGCCGGAAGAATTAGTTGTAGTACAATATGTATGTGCTCCCGCTGTTAAAATAATATCAGAAAGAGAAAAAATCCACCAACTGCATATTGGAATAAAATGTTGCCCGCAGAAATACCGCTTGAATTAGACAACCTGACGAATGTTGAAGAACGGTTTTTGTGTCGTATAGTACCATTCTCAAAAATGGTTAAACTTAACAACCGCTTTAGTCAAAATTGGTGTAATTTTATTTGCAAAGGATGTTGTAGAAATTGCTGAACAATTACCACTGACACCAAACCAAGCTGGTTTAGTTTTTGTTGTAGAAAGTTTCGAAAATCTTTCATACTGTAAAGAATTTGTCGTAGACATGCAAAAATTAAACCAAGCTTTAACCTGGTTAATTTACGGTTCCTAAGGGTCGTAGCGTGATGTTACCATATAGCCATCTGGCATAACTGACTGACTGACTGCCTCGTTGGTCTCGCAGCATAAATGTGCGCGTGGGATTGGGAGGTCCTGGGTTCGATTCCCGGGTCGAGCAAAGTGTTATTGGATTTTTCCGTTTGGAAATTCTCAGTAGCAGCACGAAGTCTGGTAATGTGCCCGGTACGGCAGTAGGCTCGCCCTCTGTTACGTGGAACCTAAAAAATTCCTGGCAAAATGTGGGTTACACCTCTGCCTACCCGTTCGGGGATATAGGCGTGAGTCTATATAAAAAAAATACTATTAGTTATTCTGTGATTTATAATCAAAGTTATTATATTACTATGTATAAGCTAGCAGTTGGCGGCTTCGCTCGCGCGTAATGACGGACTTTCCATATAAAAATTCAACCCCTGTTTCCAAACACGCGTAAATACATGATCACTTATTTCTAATCAGAAGCTAGTATATGAAATTTCACTTCGCATAAAAACTTTCAACCCCTATTTCACCCTTTTAAACGGTAGATTTTAGAAATCGCTAAAACACGCAACTATTTTATTTCTAAGCAGAAGTTTGCACAAAAATGACGGACCTCCCATAAAAATTTTGTACTCCTATAATTATGACCCTCTTAGTTGTTAGATTTAAAAAAAAATCTAAATTGCGTGTTTACTTTTTCTTACCAAAAATATGTAACTATAAAAATCCATCCTTATTGGGTGCTTACGTCATAAAATACATCGACTGTCAACATTTCAAGTCTCAAGCCCCTGTGGTTTTGGCTCAGCCCAAGCCAAAAAAAAAACCGGTTTCATTAACATCTGATAATGAAGCCCGAAGTAGGCCCGTTCGTTGCGAATTTTCTAGTGTCCACTGATGAAAAATCACAGCAAATGCTTAATTTATTTACTTGGATGACATAATTTTTGAGTTAGAGAACTCAAAAACTATGTCAACTATGAAACTATTAGATTGATTTTCATAAAATTTATATGAGACCCACCTGAAAGTATATGCTTTCAAACAAAAAAAAGAATTTTGGAAATCGGTCGATAAATAACGGAGTTGTAAGGTAACAAACATAAAAAAAAATACAGCCGAATTGAGAACTTCCTCCTCTTTTTGGAGTCGGTTAAAAAACAAGCCACGATTCTGTTCATTTAAAAATTGCCATTTAGACGATGGCAATTAAGATTTTATCAGTAGTAGCCACTAAACCATAATTCATGAATTAAGCATTTTAACGCCACAAAAATTTTCACAAATTAAATGAAAAAGGATGATACTTATATCAAACGGAACCAAAGAGTCATAATCCTTGCTAGGACGGTCTTGCATAAACCGGAACTTTTTATTAAAAAGCCATTACCATTGAGGAATTATGCGTTTGCCCATTCTCTCCGACCTGATCCTTTTAAGCCAAGTGATTTGCCTTGTTATTTACAGTCAATTAGATTGCTAAATAGATCTGAAAATTAAATTTGTAAATTACTTTGGCTTAGATTAGTTTTGGATTAGTTCTACTCTTCATTGAGTTATCTTTAACATTCTAATGTATTTGTGTAAGAATAAAAAGACGTAACGTATGACATAGTGGTTTACGTGGGTGCCATCGCTCATGTATCACGTGTTCGATTCCCACTTGGGATAACACTTTGAGTGATTGTTGTTCCGCAAATTGTTGTTCTGATTTTAGATATTCTTTACATCTGCTGTTGTAATTATTAAAATTAACTTGTATCACCATCAAACATTAGTACATCACAGGAATTTATTCTAGAACTAGCTGTGCCCGCGGCTTCGCCCGCGTGGTAGTCGGTATCCTTTAAGTATCCCTTTCTGTGGCCTTGATAATGTAAATGAAACTCACACTCATAAGTTTCTTACTTACTGTATTAGAAAAGTAGTAAGCTGTAGGTACCCGCCACCTAAACTCTTAGCTCTATCTTTTAATTTTAATAAATACATACCTCTCTACCGACCAGTTGTTAATCCAACGCGTCGCGCCCGCCGTTAAGGCAAACCGCTTCCATTTTAAATGAAAACCGTAAACGACTCCAACAACTATTTGCAGCGCACTGTCTTTCGTTAGTTAAGTGAACTCGCGATAATTTTATCTACAACGCCTCTGTGTACACAACATTTTGTGTGACGTTGTCCGGAGCGTGGACAAACAGTTCGCTTGAGTCGCTTACCCGGGAAAGAGCCACGTAAAGTTGACCATGCGAGAAACTCTCGTAAGATCCACGCCAGCAATTTTTAGCGTCTGCCTCTGAGCTTTATTTATTGTCATTGCAAAACAGACACTAACCGAAAATTGTATCCGTTAAATTATACATATATCCGCATTCCGCATTGGTTATTAAGGGCTTCGAACTCAATTTGGGCAAAGTTTATTTAACTTCTTCACTAATATTTATATTGTCAGCGCTGGATCTTAACACCGACTTTTAATTTTGCCAGTGGCCATCTAGGGGCAAAAGTACCGCTAAAATTAAAATTTTTAGTAATACCAGATGGCACCACTGGCAAAATTAAAAGTCGGTGTTAAGATCCAGCGCTGACAACATAAATATTAGAAAAGAAGTTATAATCACTTTTGCCTAAATTGAGTCCGAAGCATTGGATAACCATTGCGGATATATTTATGTATATTTTAAATTACGATAACTTTTGATAGAATAAACGGATTCTGATAAACTAAAGACTAAATGTTAACCAAAGACAAAAACTATGCGTTTGTCATTATCTCGATACAAACAATTTAGAGTGTTGCTTGAATTCAAGTATATTAAATTTATTGAATGACACTGCTAGGCTCCCATAGGTGATAGCATGATGATTGTTGTCCAAGATTGTAATCGGGTCTTTAGGTAATATATTGGAAAAACCGCATCAAAATCCGTTCACTGGTTATTGCGTGATGATTTAACAAACATACATACAGACAGACAGACAGACAATAATTCCAAAAAAAATTGTGTTGTGTTCTATATCGATAACATGTCACAATCCAATTGAAATTTTGCAAAAATATTCAATGTACAGACAAAGTGCTCTTTGAGTATTATTAAAGTATAGATAGATAGATGGCTTCCGAATTTTAATGAAAAATTCCTGTCATTTCGGCACTAGAAATAATAATATAGAACGTGTATAAGTTCTGAAACATGAAACACACTCTCGGACCCAAACTATCCGTAGTTAACCCACTTTTATAAGCATTTGAGCAATCGATCATGCACGGTTACCTATAATACGCGTTTACAGTAAAGTTATATCTGTCCCAATACACCTTATCAGGCACACACGAGGCACAGGCGAGGTTGTTTTTTTAATCTGTGGGCCTGATAGGATCTGTATTGTGGTAGATTGATCCTTTACGAGAAACAATTTTTTTTTAATATATTTTTTTTATAGTAATAGGCGGCAAACGAGCAGACGGATTGCCTGATGGTAAGCAATTACCCATGGACACAAGCAACACCACAGGAGTCGCAAGTGCGTTGCCGCCCCTTAGGGTTGGGAAAAGGGATAGGATAAGGAGTGGGATGGGGGAGAAGGAATAGGGGCTAGGGCTTCCGGCACTCTCACTCACCGAACGAAACGCAACAGGTTAGGTACTGTTACTTTACGTCGATTTAAAAAAAATGTGTTTTCACTCGAACACTTTGAAACAAAACGGGGAAATTAATTTCATTTCACAGATTTATAAATGTTCGATAGGTTCCTTTATTTTAGCCGTGAAAACTGTTACGTGTGAGCCGTAATTTTAACCCTTGAACCCATAAAATGTTACTGGCCTATAGGCCTTTTGATTAGCGACCCTGATTGCTGAATGGTAAGCCGAAGGTCGTGGATTTGATTCCTAGGACGAATCTGTGTGATAAAGCACGATACTTTTTATGGGTCTTAGTATATCGATCGTTTAGAACTACGTATGTTTCTATTGTATGACTTTACTTTTGTATTTATCAGTTGCCTGCCTGTCATCATTCAAGTAGGTACTGTCTAGCTAAAATAATGATACTATAAACAGAGTTTGAAACTTTTTGGAGGAAGCATACAATTTACGAAAGAAAATACGCAAACAAGTTTTCAACGGAAAGTTGCTTCTATCTCAACATATTCTTGTAAATTACCTACCCTAAAAGTAATTCAGTATTTCAATCACTACTCCCAGTAGTTTTAGTCACTCAAATTTTCCTTTCATACCTCACCCCTCAAGCCCATAAGTATTCGCGGCCAAGATTCAAAGGATGAAAAGAAATGTGGAAAATGACTTACAGACAGCATCGATTTTACCCCAGACGTCATTGTAAGAAATTGCCCTATATCGGATTAGGTAATAATGTGTCAATCATTGAAACGTATATCGGTTAAGTTCACTGGAAGAATGTTGGTTTACTGAAACGTCTGTGGCTTACTGGAATCTAGATGGATTGATATAATAAAGAGATATACGATGCCTCCATCTTTTCGTGTATTACGACTATATAATCATGATTAATCATGCGGAGATAAATCTACTAAGCCGTAAAAATTTTCAACATTGATTTGTATTTTACTGATCGTGAACATTTTATCTTGACACATGTCAAAAGTCGTGGCCATCAACGATCAATTAGCCAAGAGCCTACACAACCACCTAGTAATGCTTAAGGTATAATGCAGAAGGCAGTCCTTCTGGACACGACACTTATTGCGAGGGTGTTGCTCTCTCAGGTGCTATAATAATCATTAGCTTGATCCCTATTACCGATACTAGTGAGGCTCTCAAATGTTTTTATATTTTTAAATGACTTCTTTGCATGATATGCTTGTGATAGATGTTGCCCTATATACTGAAAGCTAGTGAGCGGAACCCGAGCTGCGGCAAAAAAATCTCAAAATTTGAAAAACAACAAAAACAGAATGATGTATCAAACCTATTTCAATTAACACAGATTTCGTGTAAAATAACCCTAAAGAACCACAATCCACTGCAATACATTAATTACCCATATACAAGCGCATAGAAAAAAGGATATCGGAGACAACCGTCAACGACGTCTGCCCTCACGCGTCTGCCCGCGTTCGGGTCGTTCACTTAATCATGTTCCCCGCTGCCGCCACGGTATAAGCCCACCGCTGCGAGCCTTGCTGTTGAAGATATATACTCGTACTTCGCAACCTCATAATTACACGACTGCCAAAAAAGAGCGTAATGTTTTATTTATTAGCGTCCATGTATGTATGTAAATATGTAAGTATGTGTGTTTCTTTATTCCACCATAACTTCTGTATGCCTAAACCGATTCGGTTGTGCGGCATATGGTTGGAATCCTTACATTAGTAACCTTACATTAATATGCCGCTAGGCTTTATTTTTTTTCTTCATAGTTCTTAATTGATTGCAGTGGGGTTTTATTAATTTTGGAATAATTATTTATTTAATTCTTAATCTCAGCTGGCACCATCCTCTTAGCGTTATACCAGTTTCAATCTGGGGTCCGCTTACGAGTCTAACCGGATTTGGCTGAATATTAGCTTTTCCACGGAGCGACTGCCTGTCTGACCTCCGCAACCCGAAGGGATAGCGATATTCCATGGTTTAGACTAGTGTCAGTTTATTTTAGAAGGTACTGACGCCCTGTAACGATCGTCAAAGATCTTCATGACAACCGGGACCGACGGCTTAACGTGCTCTTCGAGGCACGGGACAAGCGATAATTAACAATTCAATACGCACATAACTCCGAAAAGTCATTGGTGCGCGCCGTGGATTCGAACCTGATACCCTCTGCATGGCAGTCTGTTGGTATCTCCACTAGGCTATCGCTGCATTAAGGCAGCAATAGCCTAGTAATCTTAGCTGGCACCGACTCCAAAAAAAGTATAATTGTATATTATAGTCCTAATAAAATATTTTTTTTCTAAGTAGGTACTTAGTCCAAAAATATAAAATACTTATCTGATTTCTGGTGATAGGTATTTAATTTAGTTTGTTAGTCATATAAAACTATGTGTTGTGTCAGGTATGTGAATTAAGTGGGAGATCTATACGTATAACTCGTATAAGTATATAATATTCAGTTGAATAGGTGATGTTTATAAGTAAATTGAAGTAAAAATAACGCAATTATTTTTTACTTTTTAGTGCTATTTTTCACACATTTTCCAGATTTTTGGAGGCGGTTTTTTTGATAATTTTTTTATTGTTTGGAAAGTACATTACCTGGTTATAATAAAATAATAATCATTTATAATATAACATAATTATAATTACACAATATTCTTTAAGCATATTTGAATAACTTGGTTGATTAACAGTTTATGATGCTGACTGTTATGATGATCGTGTAAAACTTATTGTATACAGGTTAGGTCTATCATAAGAGTGGTGTCGCAAGTGCTATCGTAGGTGTTAAGGCGAGGATTTCCGAGCGCTGAAAGCTTTTGAGGCTCCCCGCTTCCCCAGTTCGCGAGTATAACTACGATCAATCGCGACGCGAGACGCGATGCCACTGCCGCCATGTAGGTATAACACTTTCGCACCATAGTATAGAAAATTGAAGCAGTATATCACTTGAAATATAAACTTACTTATCGCGTATAAATAATTTGCAACGTTTCTGTTTTGAATAAATCTTTATGAAATTCGAAAGAAGTTTTACAAAATTGCTTTTGTTTATAGTGACAATAATTAAGTAATCAGTAATATTATGAACATTATCTTTGTTGTTAATTATAAAAAAAACTTATGATCGCTCGCAATGCGAAAGTATCGATCGTTCGATATCAATTTTAGGGAAAAGGATTAGATTAATATAAATTGATTAATTTGTTGCTACTGTCAGCAAAACAACGGCATAGAACCAATAATAAGAACGGGTAAGATACTCATGGCTAATTTTAATCACCAATGATTACATTTTGTTATATTTATTTTAACTCTAAAATCTCTAAGATACTACTCTGTCAAAAAAGTACCGAAAATAGATCAATAATACACAAAATGTTTATTACAGGGCAATAGTTATAGCAATATACTCATGCAAACACACGTGCATGCATAATAAAGGAGATCACCCAGCCTTAGGCTAATTCTAAAAGTGCCGGCCAACTAAAATAACCTTAAAATTACTATAGAATATTACGAAATAAACACTTTTTATTACTACACTAAGGTTCTAAGTGCAGTCTGCGAGATCATATTCGAGCTCAAAAAAAATATTCTGTTCCTGATATAAATCTTAAGGAATTATTGTTATTTTTTGCCTAAAATAATGTGCAAGTTGCAATTTAAATGGCATCAGCTAATGGCAGGTAGTAAGCCAAGAGCGAAATATCTGATTGATAAGCATTACTGCCTCACAGAAAGAGACAGTGACGTTCCAAGCCATCACGTACCAGATCATGGGCACGGCAGGTAGCGAGGGTACGACTGTAACAATTGTCGCGATCAGTTTACGGCCAATTCGAAACATGACCAGTGAAAACTCCAACGGAATAACAATTGCAGTAGGATGAACCCGATTAGAATTCTTCAATAAATAGTATATTATACCTAGGGCAAGAAATAAAGATAGGCAAATCAAACCAGGTGAACAGGATTGATATACGTATCCATTTGGGTTGGGCTGCTTTCGATAAATTGGAATTTGCTTTTACGAAGCAACAAAAAGCAAGAATATTCAACCAGTGCGTCCTGCCAGTGCTCACCTACGGAGCCAAAACTTGGGTTACTACAGAGGCAGTGCTACAGAAACTTGAAGTTGTTCAAAGAGCAATGGAGAGAAAACTAGCAGGAGAGACACTCTGAGACAGAAGACGAATAAATAGCTCCGAAAAGAAAGTCTAGTATCAGATGTTGCCAAAAGAGTAGCGGCCGGACATGTAGCCAGAAATCACGAAACATGGTGCAAGCAAGTATTAAAATGCCAACCATGGGATTGTAAACGACTAGCTGGAAGACTGCAAATGAGATGGAAAGAAGACATCATAAAGATAGCGGGCAGTAATTGGTTGAAGGCTGCCCAAAACAGAACGGAAAGGAAGTTGTTGTAGAGGTCTACACCAAAATGGTCGTAAAAGGCTTAAGATGGATGTTCACGGCGCTGGGACGCATAAGCGGAGCATTCCGCCAACATTTGCAGCGCCGTTTCTTGGACAAGGTTGCGGCTGCTGTCACTATAGTGATATCCAGGCGTTTCCTCCTGGCCTTTTCTCTACAAGAACCGGCCGAAACAACGGAAAGTGAGAACGTCGCGACGCAACATTTCTTCAACAACATGTTAGGAACAGGAATTAGCGCCACTATGCCATGCCTGTATACAAGACATCTGTACCTGGCCGGTCATAGAAATTCTTACTAAAGGTTTAGACGATATTTTTATATTTGGTCAGGAGTATTTAAAAAAATGTTTTATACTTTTTTAATGAGTCCACTGCATTTTAAGGCTCACGTATTTCAGGTTCGGCTGAAAACGTATAGTTGACCACCTTTACACCTCTTTGATTTATCACTTTTATCAAAACAAAACTGCTCTACGGTACTTTGAGACATACATTCAAACCTAAATATTGTCTCAAAGAATTGACTTAAAAGTTTGGTTTAATAGTTAAAAATGTTTACAACAATGTGTTCTATTAAAACAAAAATTGGGCCAATTTACATCGGCAAGTAGTAGTGAAAAAAAGGTTAAAATTATACATACATACATACGTTCGAAATCCTACACCCACAACGCTTATTTGCCGCTAACCAATAATAAACTCTAGTTTTCGTTATTATTTGTCAGCCAAATTGATACCTACCGAACATTTCTAAGCTGTGACACCAGTGCATTCTTCCTCGGCGTGACAAATAATATGATAATATTATTAGGTGTTCATTGTTCCGTATTTGGTAATAGTGTGGAAATCAATGATATTATTGGTGGAAATAGTCAATAGAATGATTGAATATACTTAAATTAATATACGGAAATTCATAAATCTACCTATCTATATCAAAACTTTTTTCATCATCCCGCTCGGGACTGAACGACGCCAGAGAGAGCGCGTCGGCAGTAGTCGGAAATTACATATTTTCGGTATTATATTTTTGTATATATTAAAATTCATAATGTGGTGGTCGAGAAAAATCCGCTTTTACATGACTTTTCTTTTGGTATACTTTTGAAAATTCTAATCCCAATACAACTCAAATGAAACGTGAAAAATTGTTTAAACAGACCTAAATTCGCGATTATTTTCTATCGTATAAAATGTCAGTCATTGTGTTTCGTATGGCCGACAAATATAGATCTAATGCTGTAGAATAACATATATTTTTTTCCGAATTTAAATCTCTGTTATTTACAAATAAAACGCGTTTGAACACGCTAGATAACACTGTATTTGGGAAATCCCCGCTTTAATAAGTGGATATTTTGTCAATAAAATCTGCACATAAGTAAGTGCCTATAGAGATTTCAGATTATAGATTGATGAACCAATAATATAAAATTAGTAGAAAACTAATATCTTTTTACAAATTAAATACTCATACTTAATTCAAACAACATATTAATGAAAAAATAATTACACAAGCTTTACAAATATGAATAAACATGAGCTAAAATAGTCAATTAAATAGAACCTCGAACAGTTATTAAAATGTTCAATTCTCAAAACAGAATGAGTAATTAACGAAGTTGAATAGGAAGTTGGAGTTAATGAAGCTGTTGTAGTAATCGAAAATAACTTTATAATAAATCCAATAACGACAGAAATGACGTTTCTTCAAAAACATCTCTAAGGCTCCTCGCCTAAGCCATGTCTAAGAGTGTTCGCATCGAATAGCGTATTGTATTGTTTTTGTTTACAAAAAAAACTCACCTGCACATGGATTAATTCCTGTGTCGTGGGGGACTTTCAAAATATGCAACCAACGGTCACAATGACATTGATGCGGAGGCATTCTACGACGCCTAAACTCAAAATTTTCATCGTTGTTTCTTTTTAATTTTGTTTTCTTTTTGTTTTATGTCCACATTCTTTAAGATTATGAACACCCAGACTTGAATTTCATAATTGTCCTTGGTGGTACAAACGACAAATGTCCGCAAGACACATTATTCTCAATGAGGCGTTTTCTAACAGATGCATGTAACCATAACATAATTATTTCTGTGGTCCCATCTAACAAGTTTCTGAGTGAATGTAAATTGAATTATGAACTTAAGTTTATTTGTTCTCAATTTAAATGCGCTACTTTCGCGGATATGAACTACAGTAGATTCTTACCTAATCGCTTTTCTTTTGCCCTACATAAATGCCAATTGTTGCTCAAAGAAATTTTGCACATTGACTACAGACTAAATTTTGATCAACACAAATTCTGTAACAACAGTCCAGAACAAACTCCACCTACCTTAATAGACAAGTGTACACAGACTGAGACTGAAACTAGGTGCTCAAGTACAGTATCTAGCCCTTTAAATACAAACAAGTTCTTTCGTTTGCAAACAAATTAACATAATGCATCAGAATGTTAACGGCCTGATTTCAAAATCAGATCTGCTTACAGTAGCACTTACATCCCTTGCAGAAGACCATAAAACTGTAGGAGTCTTGTGTGTCTCTGAACATAATATGACCTCTAATGATGAGCATATTTTAAAACTGCCAAATTATGTTTTAGGCTCTGCGTTTTATAGGAGGAATCGTAGAGGTGGTTTGTGTGTATTGGTGCATAACTCACTCCAGTTCAATCAAATTACTGATATCCATAAATACTCAATTGAGAATGTTATTGAATGCTCAGGAATAGAACTAGTAGAACATAAAATATACATATTGTGCATATATAGGCCACCTAAGTCCAGCGTAGCTGATATAAATAAGTTTTTTCTTATGCTAAATTGTATTTTAACACGTTTTTGCTATAATAAAAAGAAGGTCATTCTATGTGGAGATTTTAACATAAATGTTCTCAGTAAAAATACAGAATCAGTTGAATTTTTACATGTAATAGATAGTTTCAATTTAAAACTGGGTCTCAAGAAACCCACTCGGTTATCAAGTGGGACATGTATTGATAATTTTGTTTCCAATATTAGGGGGTGTAAAACAACAAGGTATGAGTTTGCTTTGTCTGATCACACAGCGCAATTGTTAACCTTTCCGGTGAAAGAAACTTGCTCTTATAAGTACTGGTACACCGAAAGGCGAGATTATAGCATGGAGAACATTATTAAATTTCAATATTACATAAATTCTCTGAGCTTCTCTGATGCTATAGATAATGAAGATCCTAACATGGCTTTCAATAATTTCTACGACCTGTTTCGATTATTTTACGATCTTTGTTTTCCAAGAATACTAATAAAAGTATCTTCAAGAGTCCGTCCTTATTGGCTTACTAAAGGTATAAGACTATGCTGTAAGCGTAAGAGAAGACTTCTATGGGAATACAGAAAAACACCAACTAAAGCTAATAAAGCAAGATACATGACATTATCATCACGATTGAACAAAATTATCAAACTAACACAAAAGTCTCAAAACAATGACTATATTAATAAGGCCAAAAACAAATGTAAAGCAACTTGGGCTGTAATAAATAGTAATAAAATAAAACCACCGAATGACTACATTCAGCATATTATTATCAACAATGACAATATTATAAGTGATCCTATAGAAATTGCCAATAAATTTAATGACTTCTTTGTAAATCAAGTTATGCAGTTAGTTCCTGACCAACTCCAAGTAATCATTCCAAACTATCCTCGATCAATATTTATGACACCAACAACCCCAAATGACATCAATAAAATTATCAAGAACTTAAAAATTACAAATAGTACTGGTTTTGACGATATATCTGCTAAAATATTGAAATATGTGTCTCTGAAACTATCACATGTGCTTAGTCATTTAATAAATCTATGCATATTACATGGTGTATTTCCAGAAATCTTAAAATTTACCATAGTCAAACCCTTATTTAAAAAAGATGACAAGCACAATATGAGCTGTTACCGCCCTATTGCACTTGTTCCAGTCATTTCAAAGATAATTGAAAAAGTTATATACAATAGCATATACAGTTTTTTAGAAATCAACAACCTCTTATGTGATGAACAAGTTGGTTTTCGAAGAAATAAATGCATTACTATGGCAATATATAGTTTTCTTAATACTATTAATTCTAAATTAGATAAAGGAAATCAGTCATGCGCTCTGTTTATGGATCTCACTAAAGCATTTGATCACGTGGATCACAAACTATTATTGGATAAACTGTATGCCTACGGTATCCGAGGTAACGTACAGAACTTAATTAGGTCATATCTTAAAATAGAAGTCAGGCAACACAGATCACTAGAATATGCCCTGCCACAAAGCGACTAACAAATTATATGTCGGCACATAAAAAGGTAACTTTTGGGGTCCCTCAGGGAAGTGTGCTAGGCCCGCTTTTGTTTATTTTATATATTAATGACATGCCAAGATGTATAAATTATAAAACTGTACTTTTCGCAGATGATAGCACGATCATATTTACTGGCAATGACAGCCTTGAGATTGAACATAATATGAATTCTGCATTGACAGGAATCATTGGCTGGTTGAGATCGAATAATTTAAGTATTAATCTTGCAAAAACGAAATATATGATATTTAGAAATAAAATAAATAAACTGGGTAACATGTACATTAACTACTTAGGACACTATATTGAAGAAGTTGAAGTGACAAAATTCTTAGGAATATTCCTTGACTCGCACTTAGATTGGACTGCACACATAGACTCATTATGCTCCAAACTAAATCAGTTCTCTTACGCGTTATATGTTTTGTCTAAAACAGTTAACAGAGCAGCTGTTATTACAGCATATCAGGGGCATATTACACCTCTTTTGAGGTATGGAATAATGTTCTGGGGTAACCCTTTAGATAAGGAAACAGCATTTAGGGCGCAAAAGAGGTGCGTGAGGGCTATTTGTAGACTGAAGCAAACCGATAGCTGTAGACCCTTTTTTAAAGAACTTAACTTACTTACGCTGCCATGTATTTATATTCTGGAAGTAGTGCTCTTTGTTAAAAAAAAAATCACTTATTTGAAACATTGCATAGCCGGCGACACAATTTGCGAATTCGATTTCCTACTAACAAGACTTCACTAATGAATAAGAGTGTTTTGTGTATGATTCCTCGAATCTATAATCATTTACCTAATACCGTTCTTGAGGAAACCAATTTTTATTCATTTAAAAGCAGTGTTAAGAAACTACTTCTCAACAAAGGTTACTACAGTGTCAAAGAGTATCTTGAGGACAAAATTTTATTAATTTAGGCATACCATTATGTAATTTTCCTATAACATTTAATTTTTTATATTATATTGGTGTAATCAATTAATTTAAATTTATACTGTTTATTAAATATTCTTCCTGACATACTGAAATATTGACATCATGTAAATACTATTCTCAAGGACATATTTTATTTTGTTTTGGTTTTATTAGTGACATATATTATGTAATATTGTTATTTAATGTATGCAAGACTATAATATTTTAATTTTATTTGACACTGATTTCATATTACTTTAGTTTTGCATTGGCTCATTCGAATTACTATTACTTTTGATTTGTATTAACATTATTAATTTGAATTTCTATCTCAATCTATATTTGCATGCCAATTTAGCTGATTATGGTGAGACTTGTCCAATTATAACATCTTTATTGTACCCATATTTTGCAAATTAATAAATGAATTGAATTGAATTGAAGCAACAATTTATGGATCACACAAATTGTTGTCTCGTGTAGGAATCGAACCCACAACACTCGACGCAGTGTCAAGCGGCCAGGCAACCGCTTTAACCGCTACACCAATCGTGCAGTAAATATATACTGGGTAACTCTAAAGAGCAGAAGTCATCCATGACCATGTCTGTCGTCATTCATCCCAAAACGTCGGAGCAAATAGAAGCAAATATTCAATAACACCGCGATTGAAAGAGGCAGATAGATACAATTAACCGTTCATTTTAATTATACGTGATGATGTTTAAAACAGTTTTAGCTCATCGAGACATGTCGTGTGTCAATTTGTATAGAGAAGGCGTGATTAGAGCTAAACTTAATAAAGTATTAGACGAATTCAACAAATAGTATAACTTTATTCTATGACTTTTAGTTCCACTAAAAGTCATAGCACATTAGGTACATAAATGACGTAATGAACAATGACATAAAAAAAGGCATTTCGAAGCACTTTTGCAGGACGACTTTCACTTTTGACATAAACATAAAGTCGTATTATTATTTGTCAAATGCATTGCTTCTGTACCGTACCTTCAGTAGGTCTATCTTAACCATCAGGTCGCGAACCAAAATATTCCAATTCATTATCATTCCCTTCGAACTTCATTTTAAACTTCCAAACTTGTGTTACTTCTCAATTTAAATTTGGCAGATTGCATGTAAAAACGATTAGATAAAGGAAAAGTTAAATGAAGATGATGGATGAAGTACTTTGGTGACTTTGGGACAGATTTTCGCGTGATAATTCTCTGCACGCCTTTTAATATACACGGTGCCAAAAGACTCATCTTCAAGCCAAAGTCTACTCGTTCACATCATGCTGAGTCACATACGAAGCAATAAGGAATCGACGAAACCTAGGAAACGATTTCGTTTTAAGTATACATATTTTCGAGATTTCTACCTATCCATGAAAACATCGTGAGGAAACCTGCATGTCTGAGAGTTCTCCATAATGTTCTCGAAAGACATGTGAAGTCTGCCAAACCGCACTAGGCCAGCATGGTGGACTCTGGCCTTACCGTTCTTATAGTGAGAAGTGGCCCTTGCTCAGCAGTGGGACAGTATAAAGGGCTGATGATGATGACCTATCCATGCCTGCATAGGACATCCATAGAACAAATTTGCGCGAGAAGTGTATCGATTTTGTACCTAATTTTACAACCGGTTGGCGCAGCGGGAGTGTAAGCGACTGCCACGTTCGATTCCCGCTCAAGTCAAACATTTGTGTGCTTGAACATGGATGTTTGTCTTGGTCTGGGTGTTTATATGGATAAGTTGTACGTATAACCATTATCTATTACCCATAGTACAGGCTCTGCTTAGTTTGGAAATAGACGGTGATGTGTGAATGTGGTAGAATATTATTATATTATCTTTTTTTTAAATATGGTAACTCTGAGCCTCAATATCTCCTGAAGCAGTAATTTTCCTGGTATGGTGCCGAAATAAAAAATGGTCTTTTTACACCTTGAATATAGCACATATGTTTTGATTTACTATCCCACTAACATAATAAATGCGAAAGTTTGTGAGAATGTGTATACGGATGATCCTTAGTAAGTGTTTTATACAAAAACTACAGAACAAAATTTGATGAAACTTTGCAGTAATAACGCTTCTCATAGTGAGAAGAGGCCCAGCAGTGGGACAGTATATAGGGCTGATGATGGTGATGATTGCAGTAATAATTTATGCCTAAATGTACATAAAACTCTTTGCCTCGATAAGCAAAATCCTCTTGGCCGGAGCCGTGGGTAGATAAGACTTAAAATTGCTCTGCGAGCTGATTTTGTGATTTATCACTAAGTATACAAATTCTATGCGGCACTGTTTATTCCAATTCAATGCGCGAGAAAGCATTATTTATTTATACGAGTCACTGTTGAAGATTTATTTAACGAAATGTCAAGGACTTTTGTTACAGAATATACCATTTTATCGAATGGTAAAAAGTATTTTATTATTGTCTATCAAATAAGGCAAAATTTTCTACCTCTAAACGCTAAAATAATTTTTAGGGGGTGTTTATAGCAAACATTTGCACTTTGCCCAAAAAACTTTAAAACCGTTTTATTCGAAAATAACGATTTTACACCCTTATATGTAGGGGGTAAACATACTGGAGTATTTTAATATCCATATTGGATTATTGCCCCAGAATCATCAGTACGAGCAAATAACAAATCGCCCTGTATATATTGAAGTCGATGAAAAGGGGAATTAGACAATGCCGTATACAATATTTTGGTGACGTCTTGAGTTTGATTTTGGTTGTAAGATAGTGACGTTACCTCACGTTAAACCGGAAACATTGACACCAACGCATGAAATAGTCAAACAGGAAATAATTATTTTCAGAAAATACCAATCCTTTTTAATAGCTAGATTGTTCCGTACAAAATTTTATAAAATAATAGACTCAGTAGCTTAATTCCTGCATATGTCTTAAGATTTCAAAGCAATAATCCTATTTACTTCAATATACTCTCATCTTTTATAAATCTTAATGAAAGCTGCCTGAAGATTTAACTCGTAATTAACTTCTCATAAGGCTAAGAACTCTTTAAAGCCCTCAAGATTTTAGTCACATATCGCCCGTTGGAGACATACGAAAAATAATTAATCCGCTTAGCCTAAGTAAGTCTGCCGTTTACCCTTTGAGAGGCGTTATCTAATGGTTCAGGCATTTTGTAATGAATACTGGCAACACACAGATAGATACCGAAGTAAAAGAAAAAATCAATGCGTGTGCTGGATATCTGCGGTAGTAAAATACTACTTTAATTGTGGAAAAAGGTTGTACCTGATTCTAACTACTACGAACTATTTCATCGAACTCATTGCTACACTTTACTTTAAGAGTAAACAATAACTAATGAAAAAAGAAAAAACATTTATTTTATTAGCAAGTATGAACTAATGAGTATCTTGATAGTTCTACTGTAAAAATAAACCATAGATCCTTATCCATCCATAGATTACTTGCATCGTATTATTTGAATGATAAAAGCTAGCATTGTAATTGATATATGTGCAAGATGAAAAAGCAATTGAGCCTGCAGCTAAAAATATTGAAGTACTTATTGGTTTTTGATTGGAGTAGTAAAAGTTATGCTGAGTTTGGGATAGGATGACCGTGACTAAAATGTGCCAAAATATAAATATTATATCATTCAACTGCCGGGCTCAGTCTTTGTGCCACATGTAAGCCATTGAACATTTTCTAACAGCTACTATTCCTAAAACCTTACAATTCTACCTTACATTTCTTAAGCAAATTTTAATTATTACATTAGCAAATTGGATGCATAGATAAAGCATGCTCGAGGTCGAAACTCCGGTCCCTTAGTAATCAACTGAGGAGTTGCAAAGAAAGTTTCCTTCCATATAAATGACTTCGCTAACTTTATTTACTTTCTCGTACAGTAAGGAGCGCTTGAATACTTCTAGTCTAGATTCTATTTGTAAGCAACGTGCGTTTGAACGTCTAAGTAATTGAAATTTGACTCTAAACGTGCTTTAAAAGAAATTGTGCTAAGTATTTTTTACGTGTAGAATTTAATTTACCAAGGTGTTTTTAGTATCGCTCTTCGTTTCGTTTCTTAGTGTGCGGATGCTATTTTTGTTTTTATATCTCACTAACTACGAGGCAACATTCGCTTGGGATTTGATTTTCTTTTTCATTTTGAATAAACTTAAACGTTTGATTTCAGGAGAGACAGCAGTATGCTGATACGGTGAGAGTCACGACCATTGAATTTTTGAAGTTATATAGTGTGTGTACTTAATTTTTAATTACAGTTCTAAACTGTAAAGGAAATCCTCGTAAAGTAACCCGCATAGAGTTTGCCGCAATTTTCACGAAAGACATGAGATATCAACCCTCACATATATTATCCAACATGGTTGCAAAACGTTCTCTTAGGTAGAACCCCATGCCCTGCAGTGGGAAAATTTAAATACAACTTGTCAATATGATATTATTATGCCAACAGTCAAACACATTGATAATTTTATCAAGAAATCCATCCATTTTCTTACAAAACAAGTTTATAATTAGACATAGATTACAAATACTCAGTTCCGGAATTGAACAGAATCTTTTGTTTAACGAAATATAATGGAAGTTCATCGAAAAACAAAGGAACAAGGCAGCTCTTTTAGTTTTCACACAACTTTTTAACTACCATGATTTGTACACATATTAAAGATTATGTAACGGGTCTGAATCGTGTTAATGAACGAAAAGAAAGATGAAATACCTTTCTATTTGTCCCGACGTTTCGGCATGGGTTACACCAGCCGTGGTCACGGGATGACTGATGTTCGTCAGCGCTGCCTCCGAGAAGTGCGGGTTTCGGAACTTACCCTCACTTGGTCTTCACAATTATTAACATTTATATGTTCGGAACTGTCGGTACTTCGACACACAACACTAATGGTATCTTCACACTGGCGCGTAATATCACCTCGTCGGTGTCTACATTTGCTGATGACAGGATTCCAAGATGTAGATAAACGGTAACCATCCTCCCGGTTGAAATTTGCGTGCTTTTTGATTTCAACCGCTTCCCATGCTATTCTTGAAAAATAGTGACGGTCTGTGGAGAGAACCTGAGGCCGATGTAGCTCAATCCAGTGATTGGATCCTGACTCCAACAAATGCTCAGCTATGGCCGACTTGGTGGTTTGTCGGTTTTTGACGGCTGTGATGTGTTCTTTAACTCGTTCGGCGATGGTCCTTTTTGTTTGCCCGATGTAGGAACTCCCACAGCTGCAATCCACCTTGTACACGCTTGGTGTTTGAAAAGGGATGACATCCTTTGGAGTGGTGTAACCCATGCCGAAACGTCAGGACAAATAGAAAGGTATTTCATCTTTCTGTTCGTTCATTAACACGATTCAGACCCGTTACATAATCTTTAATATTCACAAAACTTGTTCGAAAGTTCGCCTATACAAGTCGCAGATAGACTTAATTTGCTGAATGAAGTCTTCCGTAAAGTTTTTAAACAGTTGTGTCAAGCTTTATAAAAATAATTTGTTAATATTATGTTTCGGTTTTACGTTTTACGAGATTATTCGAGATTATTATTAATCTGTTTTGATTTTATGTTTATTAGGTTGTAAAATGTGATTGGATGCAGGCGGTTCAAGATCAGTCTTTGTGGAGAGCCCTGTGGGAGGCCTATGTCCAGCAGCAAATGTCTCTTGGCTGAAATAATGAGGTGGTAAAATAGTTGTTACAGTTTAATTTGATAATCTTTATAATAATATAGTCTTTTGCAGTCTACTGTTAGTAGTAGGCCAGGCCATAATAAACATTATAATTTAAAAGCTTATAAAAATGAACTTCACCATAAAATACGATTATTAAAACCAGTATTTTGAAACTTACTTGGGCGTCCGATTTTGCAGTTTTCAGAACTTTTCACATTTCACAATATTTCCAACACTTCATACCGCTCGCGACTATGAGCTCTCGAAAATAAAATGGCAGCTGAAAAAGTATGAACTTATTTTAACAATATTTTTCTGTAACAAATTATTTCGAGGTTCATACTACCAAATATTTTGACATTTTGTGTTATGAAGTTGTTTTGACTTATCTTTATAAATGTAAGTTTTCGAAATAAACAATTATGAAAATCTAATTTTGTATTACGTTAGAATTTATTCTGAGTTTTTTAGTTAT
The DNA here is from genome assembly GCA_944739405.2 of Euclidia mi. Taxonomy (NCBI): domain Eukaryota; kingdom Metazoa; phylum Arthropoda; class Insecta; order Lepidoptera; family Erebidae; genus Euclidia; species Euclidia mi. The sequence continues at coordinate 6,704,951 of OX123194.2, forward strand.
TTCAGTTATTGATCTTTCAATAAGAAACGTGTTACTTGCGTTAGAAATAAACCTCCATAGATGACATAACATAGAATTTCTAGTAAAATATACATTATATTTAGTTTCTTTAAAAATGTTTCGTGTGTAATGTTACACATAATTTACTCGTATATATTTTATATAAATCTATAAAAGTTACAATATAATATAATACTCGGTTACAATACATGCAGTCGAAACCAAATTTAAGTTAACATTTTACAATCATTGTCCAAGCCGTTATATAGCTTGCAGGCCGCCACGATTGTAGCAAATCATCTAGGACTTCGCTAGATGGAATATGCTTGATGACGGACAGTTATGGGGGAGTTACGTAGTGTATTCTGTACCCATGAGAGCATTCTATCTCTGTTGTGTGCATATATGACTGGCATTTGAGAATCTAAGTTAGCTTTAGAAAAAATATTTACACTTGCATTGGATCAAGATCATCTAAGCTAAAGAATCATTTTCTTTTTTGACAGAGGAAAGAGGAAATCCTGTTGCATACCAATCTCATCTACCACTTATCGGCGCAATACGATATTCAATTATAGTAATTACTTGCAAGATAACTGGGCCTTTTAATTAAGGTATAATTAAAAGGCCCAGTTATAGCCCATCATAATTTCCTCAAAGATATGCTAAAATTGAAGTTAGTGATGTGATATTCTCATTCAAGATACACAAAATCTCTCGATAATCGGAGATAATCCGCAGGCAGATATAAAACAAAAGACACAATTCCGGTAAATTGGAACTAGAATTAATATAACAATTTAGGTTGTGTCAGCAACAAGTCCTAGCTAAATAATTATCGCACAACTTGACTATTGTGACCGACTTTCTTATTTTGGCTTAAGTTATAGTTGTAGCGCTAAAGACGTCGAAAATTGTTTTTGACTGAAGTTTTAATATATTTTCCTAAGCAATAAACTGTTTAAAAATGAAATCCTTAAAAAAATGAGTAAATAGTCTTTGTTTTTGCCAAAAAATCTTACTATTTAATTTCTCGATACTTAAAACTTTGCCTTTTTCAAACAAGCATAATCATAACGTAGTATAAAACAAAGTCTGTCTTCTGTCTGTCTGTCCCTATGTACTCGTATGCTTAAATCTTTAAAACTACGCAACGGTTTTAAATTATTTTTAATAGATATAATGATTCAAGAGGAAGGTTTATATGTACTTATAATACATAATATATGGTGGTACGAAGTTCACCGGGTCAGCTAGTATATTATGAAAAGCTCGCAGCAGACAGCTTTGCTACAATTAAGCCAGAGAAGTTACCATTTATACAACTAACCATTATAGCACAGCTTTATATGCTGATGACCAATATTTATATTTGATAACATAACGATTTATTATCCAAAATGTTCACATACGAGTATCTGTCAGAAACAGCATTAAAAAGCAAGTGAATAAAAAATTGGCCAAGTGCGAGTCGGACTCGCGCACGAAGGGTTCCGTACCATCATCTATAAAAGAACATCACGTTTATTGTATAATAAAATGAATATTTTTTAAGTTTCTACCTGTTTATTAAGATCGAGTAAGTACACGTTTATTACAAGAAACGTGTATTTTTAACGGGAATATCTATTTAATTTATTTTTGGTATTTGTTGTTATAGCGGCAACGAAAACACATAACATGTGAAAATTTCAGCTATCTAGCTATCACGGTTTATGAGACAGACGGACAGACAGACAGCGGAGGCTTAGTAATAGGGTCCCGTTTTTACCTTTTAGGTACGGAACCCTAAAAAGAACGGCGCTATCCTAGTGAAGAGACCTATACACTGCTACGTGAACAGTTTCTGGATCGATTCCAGAATGCGCACTAACGACTTTTGGAAGTGATATGATTATTAAATTCTTAATTATCGATTGCTAAACGGTTAAGGAAAACCTGCACGTCCGAGAGTTAATTGTATTATTTCGGGAGACATCTGAAGTCTGCCAACGCGCACTTGGCCAGCACGATGCCCTAACCCTTTTCACAATGGGATAATATTCGGACCGGGATAGTAGAGGGAACATAATTATTGTCTACGGTGCTGATGAGGAATTAAAAGAATTCTAGATTCAACTGCACACATTTGTGCGTGTAATTTAAGTTGTCATTCGGCATTTGCAACTGCACCGACTGACGACTTTCGATTGACACACAAAATGGCAATATTTCTTAAAGTTCTCGCTATAGGAAATGTATTCCAATTGAAAGGTTTTATTTCGTCAAAAAATTAATCATTAAAACGTTTAGATTTTTGTACCACAGGCCCAAAGTTTATTATACTGACGTGCCGACGTTTGTCTTAGGGCTAATTTCCTTCAGTCAAGTACGCAAGATCGATGCTACTAGTAACCTACAATCATTTTTATGAGAGAAATATTTGCCGGATAATGATGCGTATAATTTACCGGCCCTTTAGTGCTATTAGGAAATATGTCGCTAATAAGTTGTCAGAATACAGTTTCAGAGCTTTTAGCTGTTTTAATTTATAACAGATATCTTTGACAATATTTGTATGCTAAAAGATGTGATAAAGTTGTTGTCCTTAGTTTGTATGGTGGCACTGAATATGCTTTATAGTAAGCAGGTAATGTAACTGAAAGATTCACGTAAATGCATACCTTAGAGTATGAATTAAATAGAAGTATCTTTAGGACGGAAGTGTCAGCATGAGATATGTAGATATTTAAGTGATCAATTCTCAATTCAATTTCAATTGCAAATAGTTATCAAGAAAGCTTAATTTGGTTTTAGTCAGTAGGTACTTCATCAGCTATCTAATGTACCAAGACCAACGTTTTACAAATAAACCTTTACAGGGTATTTTTTTAATTACGAACCTACTTAGTAAAATGTATGTTATTAAATCCTTTTTGTTATTGGTGGATCAATAAAAAATTGTAAGAATCTGCTACATTGTTCAGGTATATTTACGACTGCCGCATTCTCATACACTTGCATGTATTCAACAAAATGTTAATTACCACTTCATGTCACGGATCGTTTCAGCAGAAATCCTCAATCTGAACCAAATAGTAACTGTGTGTTTGCGTTGCCACTTAGGGACCCAGATGTGCGTCATGTATCAATTTTGCCTATTAACTCTGCCATTCAGTCAACCTTTGAAAATGAACATCACCGAATTATTTTTCCATCGCTCTGTGCGTTTTGTCTCGTAATTGGTGCTCTTGGTTGAATCGAACTTTGAATACGGTGAATGGTGATGCCAAAATTTTTAATCTTCGCAAGCCAAGGTGAAAAAAAGTACCTATATAATTTTGATAGCTTGCACACCTGCAGCTTACAATACAGATCCTGGTTTATCTAAGCTTTTATTTCCAGTCGAAGTTCTGTTAATGTTGTTTTATTTTTACATTTTAGCAGTTGTTATTTTCTTCACAAGCGATAGTTCTTTGTTATTCTCCACAAAATATATAAAGCTATGCCTTCACCTAAATTATACAGATGGCTTCATCACTCATCGATCAATTTAGAAGGTACTCCAAGTAAATAGTACTAGCTGATATTTAGTCGTCAATATTCAATTATTGAGCAGTTAATCATTTTGCTCTTTTTTCTATAGAATTTCCGATGAGTACTTATATTTATTTTTCATTATTGTAGGGTTAACAAATATTTCTAGATGAATATATTTGACAGATGGTAGGTATAAGTTTTGAATAATTATTGTGAAAATATTAACGACTTCAGTCTATTCTTAGCAGCATAAATAATGAGCAATGTTATTTATAGAAATGCTGATGTAAGTTTGTTTGCAATAAGTCCCGTAGTAATATGGTCATACAAATCTCATATCACAATATGTTCAGTAAGAAAGATGAAATGATATGTACTGAGCTGTGTTATTTCGAGGCCATCGCTGTGCAGCTCATAACGAAACGTCTGGGCAAATAAAAGGTATTTGACATTTCATTTAAAGCAAGAAGTTTTAAATACTATAGATAGCGTATATATATATATATATATATATATATATATATATATATATATATATATATATATATATAATACAGGTAATTACGTGATTGAGAGTTGAGACTCTTTCATAATAAATGTAATATAATGTAATGTAAATAGCAAAATACTTTCTAACTCTCACAGAAAACATTTTCATTACAAATATTTCGGTCCTCAAAAACTTCACCAAGAATTTAATCAAAAAATGTGCCAATAAAATAAAATTGATAAATATCGGGTGACCTTTCCCGGCCAATATGACTGTCATATATGTGTATAAAAATGTCCATTATTTATATTTTTCAGTATCAAATATAAATTATTACGGCCATTATACGCAGACCTTTATTTTTATTAGTATTTTGTATAAAGAGAGGTCAGTTTATTGAGGAAATTTCTTCACTTTTCGTCGTATGGACGACAGGTTTAATACGTATTTTATTGGGGACGTTTGGTGTTTGACCTTCTTTGAATAATTTCGTCCGTCATGCTTTCGCCTTTTGAAGTGTAATCGAGAACTTAATATTAAATGTTAATGTACCGACATTTATGACACTTGGACGTTTTAGGTACATTTTATACTGTAATTTTCTTTTTAGTTCAGTAAAATAATTTGATGCCTTCAAGGAATGATATGGTTATTTGCGTGTGTGCGAATAAAGGATACCGACCACAATGTATGGGCCTTTGGCCTGGGCGTGAACAATTTAATATTGGAATTACAATATTAATTTTCAATGGCCTAAGCCAAGTAGAAAACATTATTCTTTGAAGTTTAGTACCGAGTCAGTTAAATAATAAATTAAAACACATTGTTAAAAATAAATATTTATTTTCATTATTCTCCATCACCTTCATATACAACGTGTAACGGAAATAACGCACATCCTCAGACACCCCGATTAAAATACCTTGTTACAATCATGATGCATGCATTGAAATATTTTTTTATTTGCGTAAATATTGTTTTTTGAAGAAAGTATAAACTCAATTAAAAGTGAAAAGCGTGGTCAATATAAATCTGCGCACGCACACAAACACACGAAACGGTTGCTATAGTAAACAAACGACAGCGATCTGGTAGTCGGGACGAAATACGACACGATATAAACACAATGTTTCAAATTCACTCAAATTCAGTCTTCATACCACTTTCTGATAGAGTGGGGTTTTCAAAAATGATGATTGAATACTTTGTCAGCTACTGTTGTTATTTCAAATGATATGACTATTTCTTTCCATGACACTTTTAGGCTTTAGAGTGGACAGTCGACTTGGTGTAAAATTAATTATTGTTTGCTAATAACATGCACGATCTATTGTTTCATAACATCGTAAATGACTATTGTGACTATCATAACTTAATCATACCTACTTAGTTAGCATTATTGATAGGTAAAGTAAAAGAATATCAATGACAGAAAAAAACAAGAACGGCGTGTTTAAAGTTGTGAATTATTAGTTACATTAATAGAATAATCGGTATTCTCTCGTTTTCCATAAATTCATTTGCACTAATATTGTTTGCCATAATCATCATAATATTTACTTGCACTATTATCATTTATACTAATAACGTTTGCCTTAACAACTCAACAGTGATAACTTTTAGTTGCATAAAATCACTTTCTATAACAACATATGTCATAATAATTAGTTTCCATAAGTAACACATCTCATAATTGACTCTTGACATAATCAAAATTTGATTGAATTATGAAAATAATACATAATATTGTTAGGTCGAAATGAATTATCGTTAACACCCCGACTCAGTGCAATCCGACCCAGATAGGTTAGGTTAGGGTTCTCTTTTGACCCTTAACCCAAAAATAGGAGCCCTGCGAAGCAGGGCTCCGTCAACTTAGTCCACATTTTTCACACTTGTTTAATAAACTGAAGTTGAATTAATTATCGTTAACACCCCGACTCAGTGCATTCCGACTCGGATAGGTTGGGTTAGGTTAGGGTTCTCTTTTGACCCTGAACCCAAAAATAGGAGGCCTTTTTTTTTTTTGACTCATGGTGGAAACCAGACAATTTACGGGCTGACCCCCCCCAGGCTGGGCCCCTAAAGGGGCTCAGTCTAGGGAGAGTGTGGTGACTCCCCGACGAGAAGCGCCGGGACTACCCACTAAAACCACCATGGTGTTCCTCTATCCGATCCCATTGAATGGCGGGGTCACGGGACCTACGTTAGTCTAACCGCCGCGACCCCGCCTGAGCTGGCCCGCCGAAGCGGGCCCCGTCCCTCGCATGCATCCATCTGCATCCATCATACTTGTCCTCATATATCCTCTTTCATACTACGAGCGGAAAAGAACGACGTAGTCTACTAACGCTACGAGAGGCGCACGCGGAACACGTGCGCCGCCTCTCGGGCCTAGCGGACGGCGGGCGGTTCAAAACAGGCCTGCCGCCCGCTGGCGTGTACTCACGGTGGCCGGAGATCGTTGAGCGTCCCCCGGCGACGACGCCCGGTTCTGCGGGTGGAGACAGTTCGCATGGGCTCCCTATCCCGCTCCGCCGCCTTCTTTATCGACATGACCGTCTCACAGAAGGAGGCGGCGGCGTCCCAACACATCTCGCTCCGAACCATGGAACGAATCAAGGTCCGAAGCGAGAGTTCGACCACTCCTATCGCCGTGACTAGGTCCCGGCGCTGCGATGCCCAAGCAGGGCATTCCGCCAAAGTGTGCAGCGCCGTGTCCTCTATCGGGTCACGGCGATCTCCGCAGTGGTGACATCCGGGCGTCTCCTCCCGGCCAATGCGGTGCAGGAACCGGCCGAAACAACCATGGCCGGTTATCACCTGTGTCAACCGGAAGGTGAGGGCGCCGTGTCGTCTCTCCAGCCACTCGTCGAGTACGGGCCTCACTGCCTCGATGCAGCGAAGCCCCGCGCTGGGGTGCGTGAGTCGCTGTCGCCATTCCGCCGCTAGGACCTGTCGGAGTTCCGCCTTCCGCGCCTCAATCTCGCGAGGCGCGGGTTCTCCGCCTAGTGACCAGGCTTCGCGGCGCCACTTATAAAGCGACGCCAACAGCCCGGCCTGTAGGTCCCAGGGCGGACATCCGGCGAGGAGGGTTGCGGCTCCAACGGAGACCGTGCGGTAGCCACAAATTATCCTGACGGCCATGGCGCGCTGCGGTGCGCGAAGCGCCCGAACGTTGCGGGCCGTCAGGTTCTCGGCCCAGATGGGACACCCGTATAGGGCCATCGACCGCACGACTCCTTCATATAGCCTCCGGTAAGAGGCGTTCGGCCCCCCTAGGTTTGGCAGCAGCCTTGACAGAGCGGCCACCGCCCCCAGGAGTCTAGGTGCCAAACGCTCAAAATGCCGGTGAAAGTCCCATCGGCTGTCGAGAACGAGCCCAAGGTACTTCAAGCTCGTCCCGATGCCGATGCGGACCCCTCCTACCATTATGTTGGCCCCTGCAGGTGGCCTGTTCCGAGGCCCATGAATCGTTTCTCTATGGCCTCGGATTTCGACAGGGCCACCTCAAGGCCCAACTGCCGGATGCAACTAACTACGTGTGCAACCCCAGCTGTCGCCAGTATGGCCGCCGCCCGGTGCGTCTTACCCTTGGCCGTGACCAACGTATCGTCGGCATAACAGACTATGCCAACGCCGTGGAGGAGCGCACCCCGCAGCACATAGTCGTAGCCGATGTTCCACAGGAGTGGACCAAGAACCGACCCCTGTGGAACACCGCACGACATCTCTCGCCGACTCCAACCGTCGTGAACCGGGTATACCACATACCTCTCATGTAGGTATGCCCCGACTATTTGGCGGAGGTACTTTCCCTCCACCACCTCATGGTCCCACCACCCGTATGGGTATATGGACCGAATCATGGGAGAGACGCGCGGTACTTGCTGTATGCTCTTTCCCGCGCGCCCGTTGCAGGCTCCCTACGTCTCCGCCTCCTCGACGACACGCCAGCCTCGGACACGGCGCGCAAGAGCGGGGCTTGCGAACGTGACGTCCACGACGGACCCGCCCCGCTGACGCACACACGTGTGCACAGTGCCCCTATTGAGGAAAAGTAGGCCATTCTCCACGGCCCACTGCTCCAGCAAAACGCCCTTCGCGGTCTTGGTCGTGGAACCCCAAGCCGAAGCCTTGGCATTGAGGTCCCCAGCGACGAAGACGGCACGGGGGCGGCTGCGAGTGACGACGACGCTTAGTTCAAGCAGATACGCTTCGAAGTTGGCGAGAGACTGGTTGGGGGAGAAATATCCTCCTACCACAACCGTTTCCCCAATTTGTGCTGCTACGTACCCCCTCCCGCGGGTGATGTTCCCGATGGAAGGGGTGCCGGCGGCGGCCCTGACGATGATGGCCACCAAGCCATCAAGGTCCCCAGCCCAATCATCTCTGGGGGGGACGAAATACGGCTCGGCGGCAATGGCGACGTTGATTGACCACTGCGCCATACTCTGGAGCAACAGGTCCTGAGCTCTGGCGCAGTGGTTCAAATTCGATTGAAGGAGGCGGAGGGCAAGAGACATTATTAAGTCTGCATCGCACCAACCGCCCCCATCGCCGTTTCGGCGTTATTGTTGCTGGTCGCTTGGCCAGCTTTCTGCTGTATCTTCCTGGGTGCGGCGCAGGATTTCGCGCCCACCCGGTGCTCGGCTGGCTTGCCCGCCGCCGCACACAAAACGCAGTGTAGCGGGGCCTCGCAATCGCCGGCCTTGTGTCCGGCTTCGCCGCACTTGAAGCATAGACCACTGCAGTCCACCTCACGCCCACGTGTCCGGCTGTGAGGCACCTGTAGCAGCGCAGCGGCCTAGGCTCCAAAAGGGCACCTGCGCCGACACCCAGCCGACCAGCACGCGACGACCGTCGGCCAGCTTTTTAGCCGTCGCCACGGGGCAGCTAACTATCACTGACCCCATGTCGCTGCGGTCCGGGCGAATTAAACCACACCGGATCGACTCTACGGGGCATCCCCCGGCGTTGGCGATGGCGGTCTGGACTTCGTCCGCGATGATGCTGTCATCCAGGCCCGCGATACGCAGTTCAGCGCATTTTTGGGGCCTGGAGACACGGATGTCTTCTGCAGGTAAAATCCGACGCAGGCCATCCGCAAGCCTGTCGGCCTGCTCACTACTGCTCGCTCCAGGCACTTCTATAAGTCGGGCTCCGGTTTGAGTTGTTTTGCACCGGAGCCCCACTGTTATACCCAACTCAGCTGGGTTAATTGCGTCCCGCGCCTTTCTGAGGAGCTTCGCGTTCGTTGCCCCCCGCTCTAATGCTGCCGGCTGCAGTGTAAGAATAACTGCAGTGGAGCTCGGGGTGCGGAGCTTGCGGGCCGCCTTCCTGGCCTTTTTGGAGGCCTTACGCCTTTTTTTGGCTTCCTTAGCCTTCCTGCCAGCGGTCTGCCACCCACTGGTTTCGGTAACGGGAGCCATCGGGCGAGCTTGCGTTGCGTCTACGCTGGCAGGCATAGCTTCAGCATTGGCTGCCTTTTTCTTGCCCTTATTCGACTGGGCTCTGGTCGCAGGTGCTGCAGGCTGTGCAGATTGGGTTAGCGGCTTCTACATAGCCGCCTGTCGCCACGTAGTTGCCGCCATGGCCGCGTAAGATGTGGACAGCTGCGGGGACCTCTCGGGATGTGGCGTTGCAGGTAGCGACTTGCAACGCCACAACCCGAGAGCACACCAGCGGGTGTTCCCCCGCCAAAGGTGGTCTGAGGGCTTTTGCTTCCAAGACCGAGAGGCTCCTCTTCATCTCTGCCATTTCTCGGCGGAGGGTGGCCACCATATCGACTAAGGCCTTGTTAGCCGCGTCGTTTGGTTCCAGACGCTTCTCCACCGCGGTACGGAGTTCATCCGGATTGCGTCGAAGCACTGCAATCTCGGCTGACAGGCGGGTGTTCTCCGCCTGCAGCTTTTTAGTTTCCTCCGTGGTGGTTCGCTCCAGAAGCACCTCCGTCAGCTCGCGCATTGAAGCCACAGCCGTCTTCAGGGAATGTTGGGAGGTTCCCTTCAACCCCTTCGACTGTCTAGAGACCAAACAGATGGCCTCCAAGGCGACCTCAATGCGCGAGCGAATCGACGCAGCAGGTAATTCCTCTGCCTCAGGTTCCGCCGCCGAGGACTCGGAGAGGCGACTGGCGGCCACACGGGCGGTAGCGGCTACGATGCGTTGCTCCTCTTCGAAGGCGCGCTCTTCGCATTCTATCCGCCGCTTTTCAGCGGCAAGTTCAGCTCGGGCCTTGCCTAGCCCCACGTACTTGCCGTGCGTGGGGGGACGACCACGCCTCGCTGTCGCGACCTTAGGCGCAGCAGGCAGGGATTCGTCACCCGAGTTCTCTGACCCCGAGTGATGTCGTTTTCGGACAGCCTTGTCGGGGTTGTCGTTTGCTACGCTTACCATACTCATTTCTGAGCAGTCTGATTCAGACAGCTCCAGGGCAGACTCCTTCCACTCTTTCTCGCGCTTGTCTTCATCTGATCTCGCATTACTGGACGTGCGAGATCGGGTTTTGTCGACCGACTTCGGTTTATGAGGGGGGTTTTTTGAATTTGGAGTTTCCATATTAAATCCCACGATTGCGGGAGAAATAAAAGTCGACCCGGGCAGAGATCCCGCTATACCCGGGCAAGCCTAATACCTACAGGGCGGCGGCTGATGTCCTGTGGGGGCCGCACTAGGGACTGACCTACCCGCCAGCCATGCATCCTCTCGCCGTGCGGCAGCAGCTTAGGATTGGGGGATTTTTTATAGTGCTTGCCTTGCACGCGGTCCGGGCGACCAAGCCGAGACCCTCGGTCCCGTAGACAGCCGCGAGACGTAACCACAGACACTACGTACGGGATTACGAGTATTTGACAGTTGTCAACGGGTGGAAGGGGGTGATGAGAAAAGAGGAGAAAAGGAATCCGAAGACGAAAGAAGAAAAGAAGGACCCCCGTTGACTGCTTGGTGGTAGAGTGAGTACACACCAAGCCCGTCTAAATCCCGTCCCGAGTCCTCTCTGATCAGCAGAGGGTACCAGGAGGGACGAAACGACGGTGCAGCTCTCCAAAGAGTGCCTCTGTGTCCACTGTAACTTTTTATTGAGGTTTTCTCCCTCGCGATCCGAAGACCCACGGGCAAGGACGGCGCCATCCGCCTTTGCTAACGCGCTGGCCGGACGGTAGTCGGGGTACGACTAGCCGCCCGTCCTCTTTCTCAGAGATTAGCCACAGGCAACGATTCCCCTCGGAAGGGCCTGCCTATCTACCCCATCCTATCTATCACCCGGCCTACACACACCCACAACCCTAACACCTTCCTTAAGGAATCGCTGCCTACGTTGCCCGGGGTGCACCGGCCCGGTGACTGCTCATCCACCCGAAAGAAGGAATAGCAGCCACACAGGCACGCGGGGAGGTTCTCTGATCCGCACCCCAAAAATAGGAGCCCTGTTTCGCAGGGCTCCGTCAACTTAGTTCACGTTCTTCACACTAGAGTAATAAACTGAAGTTGTTCAACTTCAGTTTATTCTCTATTTTCTTTTTAGATTATTGAAAACGAAAAGTATAGCAAATACATTTATGGATTTAAATTATTATGACACTTGATTGATTATGATCAATGGAATTAGTGAAAGTCATTTTATGTAATTTCACGATTATTGTAACTGAAGCATTATTTCTAATGAAATTATGGCAAATACCAGTATGGCATATGAAATTATGGCATTTTAAATTATAACAAATATTAGTAAACCGAATAATCAAATAACTTACAGGATACAATCACATTCTTTTAGTCCACTTAACGCTTCACTCATCTTTTTTTCGCTATTTCTTCACTCATCACATCTTTTCACTGTTTCAAAAGCGCCTAATATCTTAATTAACTCCTCGGCACTTGTTGGCTCCTCACAATAAAGTAGTGATTTAATATTTTCCCACAGTGAAAAAGTCCGGGGGCGACAAGTTAACATCAAGATGATGCAGAACGTTCCACACCGGGGCGCCGTCATGTTGATAATTACACAATTTGTAAATAAACAAGAGAACTTTTTAAAATATTTTTTTCGCAACTCTCGCTGACAGATTCCCGATGGATGATTAGATACTTGTCATAACTTGTCTAAGCGCATTGCCAGCGCTCGTTATTGGCCAGCGCGGGCGACACATTACGTCTCGCTTTTGCCTGTTGATTATTACGTAAGCGAAAGATAGATAATATATATTTTGGTGGTAAATTGTGTGTTATTGTCTTTTGCCGCTATTGTGTTGTATTAATGTGTGCGTTCGTGTGACCCAACGTGGAACTATTAAACAAATGCATTTTAAAAGAAGGCGTTCTGCTTTGAATTAAGGTTTATTTTTGTATATTTCCACTTTTCAAACAAATGTGGCAAAGCCATCTATCTTTTCTATTGATAGTTAATTATGTCAACACCTAGCTAATAAATTCCTTTGCATACCGCAGTGTCAAAACGAGCGATCTTTTATCCCATTCTTGCCCGAAGGCACGCCTCGCTCTAATTGGTCGCAGAATTCAATGACGCTGCGATCGCAGTCGAAGATCAATCGTCACGCTGATCGGTCGCGTGCTTACGCAGCCCCACGCCGCGCCGAACGTGTGCAATACCGCAATATTTACCGCTTTTCATACTTTAAACGAGAACTAAACCACCCGCGGGTGTAGTGGAGTGATCTGTGCAGCTTCAGGCTAGATCAAGAAGGAGTGATCAGTTTTGCAGCGTCAGGACTCTCGAAGACGTCGGCGGCCGCCATCTTGAAAGGTAAGGCGTGCCTCCTATATCCTATAGCCATAAGATCGCCCGTGCACCCATTCTTCTAGGCGATTTACCAGCCATTCTTTATACAGTCCACTATATTAATAATTTTTCCATATCACGAAATCGCCTAGTACATACTTTCGGTGCAACGCCGAAACATTTTTTGGTCCATACGAAGCCGGATTCATTTGCGTTTATACGTAACCTCTCGTTTATCTCGCGTAGGCATCTTCTAGAAGTACCTACCTAGGTAGTTATAGCACCTAGCTATATTCCTAGTCCTTTTACATACCCGTTACGTAGTTACTTCCGCACGCTTCCGTAGGTAATATACTTTTATGTAGCTACCTACTAATCTGATATATCTACCCAATTATTATTAATGGAACTATCATAGTTGTCTTGTAAATTCCATATTTGAAGCATCTTTTAATTCCACCGCCTTAAAGTTGTTGCCTACTTATGAATAACTACTGCATAAACACCTACTTAGGTAAAATAATAGGTACTTTAGGTATTCTTATTTTGATTCGGTCTCATTAGCTTATACCTACGTAATCATGGCGCAACAAAAGAAGCCATGCATGTCAGAAGAAAAAGAGCTGACAATCTTGGAAGCTAAACGTAATATTTTATTTGAGCGTATTCAAAACATTTACGAGCCCTCAAAAACTGCCGCTACTTCAGATATTAATAGGGAATTATTTCTTAGTTATTGTATGACAGTAGATAGTATTCGAACAGATTTTAATAAGTTGTTAGACGATTATAACGCAAGATTGCTTTCTATTAATCCTGATGAACAGCCGAATTATCAGGCGTACACCTCATTCGAAGATCTTTGTTGTATCATCAAGCGCATACAATCACAATTGGAGGGTAGATGTTTCGCACAGCCCGTTTCTGCCGAACCGGCGGTTCGAGTGCCGAGATTACCGCCAATTGAGCTTATGTCATTTGATGGCGATATACGAAATTGGCCGTTATTCTATGCGAGTTTTAAGTCTACAGTGCACGATAATGGTTCTCTGACAGATGCTGACAGGTTGTACTATTTAATAGGTAAGCTGTCACCGAAGGCCCAGTCCGTATTTGCAGGTGTCACACCCAGTGCTGAGAACGTTCAGGTCATATTCCAGTCACTACTTTTACTACAATTTAAGATTGCAGAACACGAGTATCTTGATACCTGATAGGTATCAAGATACTCGTGTTCTAGCGTCTACTTAATTTGATCAAGCTTTAAATCTTAAATTGTCCGGTGCCGCGTCTGTTTCGAATTTCCAGCTGTTTATAGACAACTTTGTAACCGCAGTTAGTTACCTTAAATACTGAAAATTAAAAGATCTTTCCGACTTTATGTTTCTTCAACTAGCTTTAAAAAAGTTTGACACTGAAACAATTCGTGCTTTCGAGATGACGGAACGTAATCGTAAAATACCTACACTAGATAGTTTTATTTCTTTCATCAAAGATCAGTGTCGAATATTTCATAATACGCAGTCTAGTTCATCTAGCTCGTCTAATAATAATAACAGCAAACAAAAGTCGAATAAATCGCGAAATAGCAATAATAACTCGATCCCTAATCCGCAATATTACGTAGCATGCTCGGAATCTAATAATAATAATTCACAGAAGTGTCTGTGCAGTAATATAGTACACGACCATTTCTATAAATGTCCCGCTTTTAATAATTTAAATCCGACTGCTCGTTTCAAATGTGTAAAAGAAAACAAAGCTTGCGTTAATTGTTTAAGTACAAAACATAAAACGAGTGATTGTTCCAGTAAGGTGAAGTGTCGTTCATGTAATCAACGACATTACTCATTATTACATTTTGATAAAAGTTATGCGTTGTCGAGTCAATCCGGTAACCTTGACCCAATTTCTAGCCCACTTACGTAGCAGGTGCAGGCCGCCACGGTGGCTTCCCCCTCCGCGTCTCAGTGCGAAGTATCGTTGTGTACCACGTCCATTGCGCTGGCGGCGCACACACGCGGACAACCCTCGCGTGCTTGTCATGCTCAGCGCGATGCTAAACCGCAGTGTACAGCGTCCAAAACGGTTCTATTAGCAACAGCGCAAGTTATCGCTTATGATATTAATAACGCACCGCACATAGTTCGTTGTTTACTCGATAGCGCATCACAGAGTAACTTTATTACTTCTGATTGTTTCAAACGCCTCGGACTGTGGAATAACTTTAAAAATACTAACTTAGTAGTCAAGGGGATCGAGGGGTCAGAAAAACATTGCAAGGGTTCCGTAGATATTAAAATACATTCGCGTTTTGATAGGAATATTAATTTTAACATTTCTTCGCTTATCGTGGAGCGTATTACGGGCACATTGCCGAACGCTAATATTGACGTATCGCTACTCACACATCTCGAGACATTGCCGCTAGCAGACGCGGAATTTGCGAATCCGGCAGACATTGATGTTTTGATCGGAGCTTCAATATTTCCGCACTTGTTACTACCTAAAGTTGTACGTAGTGAGCAACATAATTTACCGCCCGCTATTGAGACGGTATTTGGGTATGTTATTATGGGTACCGTACCTTCGTTACATACTTCTCATTATATTACGTCTTGTTGTTGTTCTGTTCTTCAAGAAAATAATATTGATTCTCTTCTGAAGCGATTTTGGGAGCTGGAAGAGGTTACCGCACCGCCCTCGATGAGCCGTAAGGATCTTGAGTGTGAAGAACATTTCCGCGCTACCACTGTTCGTGACGACAGTGGCAGATACGTTATGGCGTTGCCCTTCTATGGTGACCCTTATTCGTTAGGCGACTCGTACGCTGCTGCGCTTAGACATTTTCACTGTTTAGAACGAAAACTTGATGCATCACTTAAGTTACGCGACGCCTATAATGACGTCATTCGTGATTACCTAAATAAAGGTTTTTTTAGTGTAGTTGTAAACAACGAGGGCAATTCTCTTCCCTCATATTATATCCCGCATCACGGCGTAGTTCGCGAAGATAAAACCTCTACTAAACTTCGTGTGGTTTTAGATGCTAGTTGTAGGACTGCATCGGGTCAGTCGATTAATGACATTTTGCATGCCGGCCCTAATCTACAGGGTGATTTATTTAACATCATAATAAAGTTTCGTCTTTTCCAAATCATTCTGTCAACTGATTGCCGCCAAATGTTTCTCAGTATCGGCGTTCGCGAATCTCACCGTAGATTTCAAGTGATTTTTTATCGTTTTGACAATAAGGAACCTTTATCCGTGTATCAGTTCAATCGTGTTTGTTTTGGACTCAATACCAGCCCATATCACGCGTTACGAGTTGTTCGCCAGTTGATCGCTGATGAAGGCGATCACTTTCCCGCCGCAGCAGCTGTTGCTACTTCAAAAGCTTAAGCTTTGTATATGGATGACATTGCCTGTAGTGTCATATCCGTTCCACTAGCAATTTCGCTTTGTGAAGAGCTTATTCAGCTTTTTGAGCGAGGCCAGTTTGATTGATGACAAGCAATTCTAAGGAGGTTCTTGCATGCATACCTGATTCTCATAAAGCTTCTCCAGACATTGAGTTTGAGAAGTCTGTACCGCATAAAGTTCTCGGTTTATGCTGGGACAAATCCTGTGATAGTTTTCGGTTTGACGTCTCACCGCCAGATGATAAGTGCACCAAACGCACTATGCTGTCCACAGTGGCTCGACTATGGGACATAATGGGTTTTGTGTCTCCCACAATTTTGTACGCCAAGCTCTTGATCAAAGAACTTTGGCTATCAAACTGTGAGTGGGATGAAACACCCCCTGACCATATTGTCGCCGCTTGGAGCCAGTTTTGTATTGAGCTTACCGCGCTCAATCAAATTACTATTCCGCGTCATCTTGGGTTGGTAAATGGATGTACCATCAACGTAATAGGCTTTCGCTGACGCCAGCGAGCGTGCTTACGGCGGAGTCGTATATCTGCAAGTCCGCATTGGTTCTAACTACTCGGTGCAGTTAGTTTGTGCCAAAACCAAGGTCTCGCCTATTAAAACCATTTCGGTTGCGAGACTGGTGTTGTGCGCGGCCCTTCTGCTGTCTCAGTTGCTCTGCAAGGTTCAAGACACAGTTTTGCCCCACTACCCTATCAATAAAATATACGCGTTTTCTGACTGCAATGTAGTGATCGCTTGGATTTATTCTTCTCCTCACCGCTAGCAGACTTTTGTCGTCAACCGCGTTAGTAAATTAATTGAACTTGTTCCTGCTTCTTGTCTCAATCACGTCGCGGGTATTGAGAACCCCGCTGATTGCCTGTCTCATGGTGTTACTCCACTTAATCTTCTGCATCATCTATTGTGGCATCGTGGACCTTGGATTTCCCATGATCTGTCAGAGTGGCCCATGCAACCCTTTGACCACAGTGCTGAGGAGAGGATGTACCAGAATGGAAGTCTGTTTCTCATCCCGTGATTGCTGAGGTTGCTTAATCTCCGATCTATGCACTCGCACTACGCATGTCATCGTGGTCTAAGTTACTCCGCGCCATCGTTTATGTCTGTAGGTTTCTTAGGCACCTACCTAATGGGACTTTTGTTTCAAGTACTGACCTTGAATTTGCAGAATATAAGTTACTACGAGCTCTACAGGCTGTTCATTTTAGTAACGACATTCAAAGGACAATGGCAGGAATGTATGGGCGTTTGGTACCGGCTATGGGTATATCTGAGACTGCATGGTAGGCAATCTTTTTGTATTTATTTGACAGGTAATATCATATGTAATTACTGTTTAAATTATGAGATTTTTAGAACTTTGCGTTCAAAAGTTATTTCAGTTTGAACTTTACTAAAGGCTGTAAGTAGATAGGTCCTGTGACTATATACCGATGACATTAATGACAGCTGACTGTCACAAATAAATGTTTATTTACGTTATGCAAGATAATTATTTACGTTATAAATCAGTCGTAATTAGACAATGTACATAAATTCGACAATCTACATAAATATCCGTTTTATAGCTATTCCTTCGAGAATTCGTAAAGGTTTGCTGCAGACAGAACTGTTGGTAGTTCTCTCAAACATCAAAGTAGGTACCTCTCTGATGTCCCAAGCCCTACATCATTCATCATCAGCCGTTAACAGTCCACTGCTGGACTAGGCCTCTCCTTTGAAAGGAGGAATTGGCCTACTATACCATGCTGGCCAAACGGGTTGGTATAGAGTTTGTATCAAGCTTTCCTATTACAGTGCTGTTCTCTGCATAATATGCTCCCTGTCGGCTCTTACTACACTCATGGGATGATATGGAGTGGCGACATTCCTTATTCTTAATCCGTCACCACATGGACCAACCTAAGTTCTACACCAATAAATATTTTTAGGATATTATGGAAATGAAACAAATATTTTTATTTTATGTATTTATTTTGTCAAATACATGGTATTATTAGATTTTAAGTTCTTATGATGATATCATCTAAGGGAGCAGATTGAGTCATACCTTCATCATCCCTAATTACCAAATGATATTCATTACATGTGCGCAGCATCCTATGGTTCTCAAACCAACAAGGCAATTGCAGCAATAGCTTAGTATTGCGTCCCGGCTATTGATATTGCTTTCTGTCACAATGTATACAAAATATGTTTTTCCTGATGAATGGTGGGACTTTATTTTAGCTCAAAGCAACATAGGATTAATTCCTTCTAATCCATTTATATGGTCTCTAGAATATAAATTCCATGGAAGCAGAAGTGCTCACCGACACACAAACATGCTTGTTGAATTTGGTATATACCACATGCGAAAAGCATCTAAAGCAAGGTCTTCCATAGATAGCCGTGGAAATGACATAATTGCCCCATCAATAGTTTCTGGACTGTTCTCTCCACCAGAAAGAGATGTGGATGTCACATTCTGTAAACAAACACCACACATAATGTGAAGGTTGTCATCACCATCATCTGGGGGTACTGGTTGGACAACTGCCGGTGGGGGTTGATCATCTGCCAGTGTTGGCTGGACATCTAGCGGTGCTGTTTTGATCTCAGGTGGTGGTGTTACTTGTCTTAAAGCACTCCTTTGAGCTCTGCGCCAACATGGTATACATGTGTCATCCACTGAACACAACTAAAATAAAAGTAAATCTTTAAAAATATATATTTAAAATAAAACTGAGGAACTATTTGTTTGAATGTACTAATATTGGGATGTACACTGCAATTGAAAATAAGTTTTTATATCAGAAGGTTACAGGCTAAAGGACATTGTGCTATGACCTACAAGGCAGTGCAAAAATTGCTTCATGCACGAATGGCAGAAAGTGATACAACATAATATAATGTAACCTAAGAGATTTAATTGGTTGTAGGAACTAATAAAACAGTAAATCATAAATTACATTATTACCTGCCTTGGTTGGATCCAACCAGAAATAACATTTAGCAGCCTTTGGTTCTCTTTAGGTGTAATCCTATGTCTGTTTATTCTGGACAAGGAATGCCCACATACTATACACACACATTGATGTCCTACTCGCCGTCTTGGATTTGCTTCAGACACAGAGTGAGTAGCTTATTGCCAACAGGCATGGCAAATGCAGTCTGTAGGCGTTATCTGGAAACAAATAGGTGATGCTGTATATGCTGATGTATGGACAAAACAAACACTTATTTTGTATGCTGCAAGGGAAGCCAATACGCTACAGACTGTAGCTAATAGGTATTTGTAACACCAGTGGCATCACTTCAACTGTAGGAATTCTGTTACTTTACATTCATGATAACTATCCATGTAAGTACTAAACTGGGAAGACGTGATGAATACAAAATCATAAAATAATTAAGTAATACTGGTAAACTACTTACGTCTCTAGGATATGTCCACAGTCGAATTGACCAGGGCTTCACTCTCGTCTGCGAGGCTGTGCCGCCTGAGGCGAGACAGGCGCATGTTGCAATTTATGCACTGCAGACTAGATATGTTGGTTGTCACAGTGTCAAGAAAATGCAGCACAAAATCAACTTACAAGCGTCCTTTCGTGATCGTTTGATTAATTAGATTTTTGATCGCCGGTTTGTTTACGATAATACGATTTTCTCGTTCTGTCAATAAAATGTTGCCATATCAATTTTTCTATCGATTTATATAAACGATTTTGTCAAAATGTTTAATAAATTAAACAATGCTTTATAATTACTGTACAGTCCCAGTTGGTGTAATACTTATTAAGTATTAAAGTATTTTTTGGTTTTAGCGTTTGAATACGAGAATGACCCAAATGAATAAGAACTGATTTAACGAAATCATTTTTTGAACAATGTCTGATTTATATATGGCAAGTTTTCGTTACGAATACTGCGTTTTGTTATTAACATTTGCACGTTTAGTTACTGCAATTGTAAAAAATATTCAAACTAGATTTTCATACTTTTGCAAAGTTCTAAAAATATTATAATTACATGAAAATAGTTAAGTTGATTCACTTATTAAGTGGTACAAATCTCAACATCATCCATCATATATCACTATGGGTACCAAATCTGCCGTTCTCCTTTAATGTACCTTGTTCTCTCGCTATTCTTAGGCTCAAGCCGTTTCTCAATGAGCACGGCGTTATACGCATTGGTGGTCGTCTGTCAAATTCGATGAACCTTATAACTAAAAGCATCCTGGCATTCTACCGCGTCATGATCATGTTGTCGACCTTCTTGTTGATTTTTATCACAAGAAGCATCTCCATGCTGGTCCAGAGTTGCTTATGTCCTTACTTAGGCATAAATATTGGGTTTTAGCTGCTCAAAAAAAAAGTCAAAAATCATTTATTCATCTAGGTCACAACGTGATGCTTATGAACGTCATTTTTTTAAAGTAAATTAATAATGCTTCCACATTTACATTTACTGCCCATTCGCAAAGCAATAGGTAGAACCACGAGAAAGAACGGGCAATAAAACTCGTGGCCACTCTTTTTAATCGCCAGTGTTATGGTACATATTTTGTTTTTGTAAGGAGCTGCAACTGTTTCACTTTGTAATTAATTACTTGTAAATAGTAAATAAAAACATACATAATACTTAAACAAATATGTAGTTACTAAATTAAGTGCTGTAGTAGTCTTCAAATGTGAATCTTGTGGAACAGGAGCATCCACTTACGCTTTATAATGTAGGCAACTCGCGATCATGTTCAGAACTATGGTGGAAAAGTATGTTACAGAAAGTGACGGTATATGAATACACGAAAATTACAAAAACGTTAGTATCCAGCCCATGATAACGAGTTACCTTCATCTAACACTGTAGCAAATTTTAATAAAATTTGTGGAACAACAATGAAAATGTAAATGTAGTAAGTTGAATGACCTAATAATGCATGAATATTAAATTAATAGAACTAGAGATATTATATAAAAAAACTGAAAAGTAAGGTATCTATATAAATTTAAAAAAATCAAGAGTTGGCTAGTGTAAGTGACCATCTATCCTTATCACTGAAATAATCATTAATGGTATACCGTAGAATGGGGTTACTTTCAAATAGCGGGGTAACTTTGATGATTACTTTTTATGGATGCTTTTTTATTTAAATATCATTTTCTATGGAATGCAGGCATTTGATTTCTTTTTGTAGGCATCTTTGACTGTTCAGTTATCTTTCTTCAATGCGTCAGCGTTGGTATTGATAACGTTCCTCGTTTAAAAAAATATTTATTTCCTGTACTTGCAAATCCAAAAAATAGTGGGTGGGATAACTTCAATGCTACAAAGTGTTGTATTATTTTTGTCGATGTTGTAGTTATTTCAAATGATGAAATGGTATCTTCCGAGTAAAATTAATTGATTGCCTTAGATAGATGGTGGCCATAATTTGTTTTATTATGAGTAATTGTTCCTGGGTTTATTTTGATAGGTGGTACGGTGCAAGATTGATATACAATCAAATTAACCCCAAGATAAATTTAAACAAATCTCAATGTAATAAGTACAGTTTATCAAAGATACCCACTTTTACAGATAAAATGGTGCATAACTATAAAAAACGCCTTGTAACCCAATTATTATAGGAACTAAACGGAAGAAACACTTACAGAAGTGTTGCAAAAAATTACCGATGGAGTTAAGCGATGTTAAAGAGCTATGAGCAAGCAAATTACATTGATGAAAATAATTGTGTAATGATCTCAATATTTCTTCCACAAGACTGTTGATTGTGTAGTTCCTGATATCGTAACTAAATGTATAAGAAAAGTTGATAATTTTCTCTAATTAAAATAAAAAAGGCTGATTATTCTTAGTAATAATTTAGTAATGAAACATTTCTGATTTTTCTTTTTTCCAAGAAGTTTTGAGGTTTTTAAAGATTTTAAGTTTTTAAAGACTTTAAACCTTTATTTAGTATATGATATTATAGTTTGATTATTTTTTGTGTCATATATTCGATTATCCTAAAACGATTGTTTTTTTTCAACATAATAAACTGCTTAAAATCTATTACCAATTTACCAATGTAACCCCTGTACTCAAAGTCACCGCACCGATTTTTAAATTCCTCTAATTTAAAATCTAAATAACAATATTTCTTTTTGTTTTTGCTTTTTACTCCTGTTAAGGGATACTATGATATTCCGTCATAAAGTCGTGACCCATCAAAATAACCCCATTGCAAGTATAAAGTTGAATCGACACTTAGTGAATTTTTACGCCGAAACTATAAACGCAATTTTTTTTTATTATCCTATTATGATAGCAGGTCCCAAGATGGCAATACAGTATTTATTTTGTATTTTTCTAGCATAAACTGGCAAAGTTATGATCAATTGAATTTGAAAATTAATCAAAGTATCCCCATTTTACGGTAATAACCTTTCCTAATAAGGCAGTCTTTTATTTTACTTTTGAACGTACTAAATAGCAATTCTAAAAGACTAATTAGTATTTTATTGTATATACGAATACCTAGCCCTACAAAAGAATTATTAACTTTATGTACACGATGATAAGGGGCATATAACTTATGCCTGTTTCGAGTATTTATGTTATGTACATCACTTTTTGTAGTAAATAAACCTATATTTTGCCTAATATACAATATATTAGCAATAAAAATTGCTAGGCTACTGTAAGAATCCCTATAGACTTAAAGCGTTCCCTAAGAGTATCTTTTGCACCTAACATGTATATTGCTCGTACCGCTTTGCCCCATAACAAAATACCGTAGGACATGACACTATGAAAATAGCTAAAATAAACTAGACGAGCTGTGTCAACACCAGTAAGTTGTCTAACTTTTTTGACAGCATACGCAGCAGAGCTGAGCTTACCTGCAAGACATGCTATATGTGCACCCCATTGTAACTTATTATCTAGTGTAATGCCTAGAAACACTGTCGAGTCAACTGTGTCAATTTCCTCCCTATCTAGCCTTATATTAGATCCCAGTTGTCTAACGTTAGGTAAAGCAAATTTAACACATTTAGTCTTTTTAGAATTAAGCACTAGGTTGTTTGCTGTAAACCATTGTGTAACCTGTATAAGTGCATTATTTACATTATCAAATTGATTCCTATTCCTATCTACTTTAAAAATAAGTGACGTATCATCTGCAAAAAGCACGACATCACAGATATTTTTTAAATAAAAAAGTAAATCATTAATATATACAAGGAATAGAAAAGGACCTAAAATAGAGCCTTGTGGAACGCCTAACTGTATAGGTAATTTAGAAGATGTAGTCCCATTTACATCGACGCACTGAAATCTTTGCCGCTGGTACGACTCGACAACACAAAGTGCGGTTTCCTCTACGCCGTAGTGGCGGAGCTTACGCAATAGTGTGTCGTGATGAACGCAATCAAATGCTTTTGAGAGGTCACAGAATACTCCGATAGCATTTTTAGATGACTCCCAAGCATTATAAACGTGTTTTATGAGTGCAACACCCGCATCAGTAGTGGATCTACCTTAAGTAAATCCGTATTGATCTTTACGAAGCAGACTATTTAAATTAAAGTGTCTTAGTAACTGCTTTAATAAAATCTTTTCAAATATTTTACTAAATGCCGGCAAGATAGAGATGGGCCTAAAGTTATTTACGTCATTTTTACTGCCAGATTTGAATAAAGGTATGATTTTACTTGATTTCATCAAATCCGGAAATACGCCTAAGTCAAAACATTGGTTAAAAATTATAGAGAGGTAAGGCGCAACAGTCTCAACTATAGTACCTAAAATTTTAATTGAAATGCCACAAAAGTCGCCGGTATTTTTAATATTAATTGAATTGCAAAACCAAACTGATAAAGGTGGAAAGGGCACAAAGGGCAGTTCTCAAGGTAAGCCTTTCTTTGCCTTTCCTATACCCTACTAGGGATTTGTACCTACTATCGGATGTCCTATCGGTGCGCCAGTTGTTTATCCTTAATACTATACTAAGGCATCACTCTCTCGCCCTTTACGACCCTTCGCGCCCTAAAAAACGGCTGCAACACAAAGCTGGCCCACAAACTGTTAGCCATTGGTCTACCGCATTTTCTGGCAGATTTTTTGGATTTTTGGGCAGATTCTTGTATAATAAGGTGAATAAGCAATTGAACATCTTTTCACTTCCTAAGCACCTTTGCAAGAAGAACACGTTTGCATGGCTCAAATCCCTAAACTACGAGGAAACGGAAAGCTTGTTACAACTTAACATATAAATGTAAGTAATTTTATACACAGCCAACAGAGTTTCTAGCACATCAGCTTTCTCTGATCCCAAGATGATACTTCATTGTCGTAGGAAAAAAAAGAAAAAAAAAAAAAAAAAAGGCAGCGATAGCCGAGTCGATATACCAATAGACTGCCATGCAGAGAGTATCAGGTTCGAATCCACGGCGCGCACCAATGACTTTTCGGAGTTATGTGCGTATTGAATTGTAGATTATCGCTTGTCCCGTGCCTCGGAGAGCACGTTAAGCCGTCGGTCCCGGTTGTCATGAAGATCTTTGACAGTCGTTACAGGGCGTCAGTACCTTCTAAATAAACTGACACTAGTCTAAACCATGGAATATCGCTATCCCTTCGGGTTGCGGAGGTCAGACAGGCAGTCGCTCTGTGGAAAAGCTAATATTCAGCCAAATCCGGTTAGACTAGAAAGCGGACCCCAGACTGAAACTGGGATAACGCTCAGAGAAAGATTTAGTCATTTAATCACACACTCCATATAAACAATAAAACACACACATGCACACACCACACACACACACACACACACACACACACACATGCGCATAAAATGTTTTTCTTGTTTAAATTGTTTTTCTCACTCATAAAAATATAGCTTACCAATTAATCAATGTAGTTACACTTAAGCTCCGACATGTCTAGTGAGGAGATACTGGTAATCTGTCATACAGGTTCTCCTAGTTCAGATACCAGTCTCTCACACAGGTTCACCTACTTGATTATGTAACACGTAATTTAAGACCTGATTGTAAACTATTCTGAGTGACAGATAAATTAATAAACGATTTTATTTATACATACAGACATAAACTCACGCCTTTTCCCCTTCGGGGTAGGCAGAGACAACGGAACGCCACTTGCATCTATCCTTACAAACCTCACGCGCTTCCTCTACATTCATTACTCTGTTCATACATGATTTTATTTATTATTAATTATATGCGATCAATATATCTCGCGGGGGTAACGTGCTCGAATCTAAACACGCTCTTGCATTCAGGTACACTGCTAAGCAAAAAAATTCCAGCGTCTAAAGATGATGATTGTAAAGAGCTAGTAGTTGTTAAAGGTATGCTCGCAAAGAAACTATTGAACATATGCGCTACTTGAGTTTGATTGGTGACTATGTGACGTCACATCGCGCTCCTGCGCCGCGAGCCTCGCTACGAGTGACGCACAGCAATGGGCCGTTCCCTCGCGCCCCTCCGCGCCGGCCCTATATATACAGCGGTCACGAGGCTTCGGCCCTTTCCTTCGGCCAGCACCGCCAGTTGAGTACAAGACCATCCGAAGACCTGTGAAGTGCCAACGTCGACCACGCCCTGGATAATTGTCTCTTCTGTTAACCTTAATCGTCAGTTCTTTTTTTGTATCGAATAACTGGAATTATAACGCGAGTTTAAACTTTCCTGGTGATATTTTTTATTTATTTCCCGTAAGTCAACCTAATTATCTCTCTTTAATTGCTCGGCGAGTGATCGATCCCGGCTACCCCGTGGAAATCAATCACTCGTGCGACAACTAATGAATTGTTTTCTTTTAGTTCAAATTGGTTTTCCCGTGGTCGTGCTCTTCCTGTTTCATGATTTATAATTCTCCAAGTTTCTTTAATTACATTTGTTGAATGCTTAATTTTGCTACTAATAAATTTAGATTTTGCCATAACACAAACTTGTTTAAAAATTTTTGATTAGTTTTTTACATAATTTAGAAAAGGTGTGTCAAATCTATGTTGTTTCATAACATATAGTTCAAACAATTTGGCTCTACTTCTGTATATACCTATAGTGGCCCACTGGTTAAAAGATCCGGTAGTTCCCTTTAATGTGACAGTTTTACTCTTGAAAGTATCTTGAAACTCATTATTTACTATTCCAAAAAGTGAATTATAAATTGTATTTGGATTTTCTGAGTTCAAAATTGAGGGATTGAGTTTAGCGATAATATTGTTTATAAAACGTATAAGACGATTGGTAGTTTGAGGCCTACATTCTACTGTATGTGATTTATCATATGTTGTACATGAAAAACTTGCTATCTGTCCACGGTGATCAGAAGTAAGAGAACTAATAACTGCTGGGTTTTTAGCATCACAAGAACTAAATATGTTATCCAAACTAGAGACTCTAGTAGGTTCACAGAATAAATAACTTAAATTAAATGACTTAAAAAGATTCAGAAATCTAGTACACTGTGAAGAATTCTCTAAAATATTAATATTAAAATCACCACATACTATAATATTCTAATGACTACCTATAATTTTATTAAGAGCATCTTCCATAACAGTCTCAAATAGATTATAATCACCAGAAGGGGGTCGATATACACAAATTATAATATATATAAGTCTAGTTCCACACAGGACAACTCAATAGTGCGCTCAATAGATAAATTTACAATATCCTTACGTTCTTTGCATTTTAATAAATTTGAAGTCATTATGAGAGAACCGCCTCTAATAGCCTGCTTTCTTATATACGAACTCTGCACTGAGTAATATTCATTTATAATAATAACCTCATGGGTGCTTAACCAATGTTCAGTTAAGCACAAAACCTTAACGTCATATTTTTCTAGAAATAAACTTAACTCTAACTCTTTGCCAGATAGGCCCTGCATGTTTTGATGTACTATATTCAAATACTGCAGCCTAACTGTTGTCCTATCTTGGAGTTTAAATCACAAGATGTGTCAATAAAAACGTTGTTAGTACATGTACTAACCCTATCAAATAAATTGTCAACACAAGGCTCACTACCTTGCTGTAAATTGTATGCTAATAACTTAGCAATCTTTCGCTTAATATAAAATGGCAGATACATTGTATCTTTAGTTAAAATAAATTTACTAATAAATTTATTAGCGTCAAAAAACAATATTGTGTCACTATGACGACAAGTTATGTTATACAATAACATGTTTAATGAGTGTATGTCCATATTTTGTGTGTGTTAAGTTGTTTGAGTAAGGTAAAGCACCTAAAATACATTTACAACTAAATTTAGAATTAAGTTCTATCAACAATTCAACACATTCTATGATATCCTGTCTCTTTACAGTTAAACTGTTACCAAACAATAATATTGCAGTACTACTCTCATCTAAGGGGTGTAACTTAATCTGATTAACTAAACTACAGTAACTATCTCATGGCCTACAATAATTTATAACACACTGATTTGTATATTCACTGAGAAGACTACCAAAATTGGGACCTAGCCTATCAGAAAAAATAAAAGTTTTATTAATAGATGTTGGAAACCTAGATTTATTTAAATTTGATTGTAATGAGTGTGAGTTTTGTGGATTGTTAGAAAAATTCTCAGGTAGTACGGTACTCAATGGCTCTGCTGGTACAAGAGTATGTGTAAAAGAACACGAAAGCTTATTGGTCAGAGACTCATACATTTCTGCATTACACCTCACCAAGTCTACGAGCTCACCTGCCTCCACTATACGCTTGCTCAGTTCTTGTTGAGAAGCTTGGTATTTGTTGAAGATCTCATTTAAGGTTCTTTCCCTAAGTAATATCTCTTCCCTTAAGCGATGAGTGTCCATATCATAGACTGATCTGCTATGTTCCAAATTTCTAGAGTACTCACTCAACTAAGTTTATGTGCTCCTTTCTAAGATTTAAATTAACTCTATGCACATTATATTTCCTAAAAGATTTATGACATTTTTTTATTAATTTAGTAATTTTAATGTAACGTTTAAGTTTATTATGACTAGAAAAGCTGGGTCTCATAATAATATTATCCTCCCTGGTCAGATCTATTGTCACAACTGGCTCCCTAATGCACACATGATCAGGCTCACTACTAACCAACTCATGATATAGGCTACAGGTATTCGCAATCTGTTGACGGTGTTTATTTATTTCTATTAAGGAGATGGTTTTATGAGCTTCACTCAATTCACGTTCCAGTTCAGCAACACGTCTCAGAGCTTCTTCATGAGTGTCCATGCACTGTTGGAAGTTGGACACCGTCAGTTGAAGTTGTTCATGTTGCTCAAGTATTTCAAGATGGTGTGTGTGCATTTCAGCCAGCTGTGTCTTGAGTTCAGTGTTCTTGTCTACTATTTTCTTTACTTCTTCTTCGCTGTCCTCTCTTTCCTGTAGCAGCTGGTTACACAGGCTTTTAGAGGATTCCAATTCCTTGAGTGTGGACTGTAATTTGTCCTCCAGAACAGCCATTCTGCGGGTCATCATTTGAACAGACCTACCCCGTAAGCACCTGAAATATAAGGAAGAGTGAGTAAAGTCAGCAGAGAGAAACTAAGAAATGGGTGGATAGAAAGTTGAGAAGGAAATAATGTAGGTAGATTATAAAAAAATAACAGAAATGTTAATT
This sequence comes from Euclidia mi, assembly GCA_944739405.2. NCBI lineage: Eukaryota > Metazoa > Arthropoda > Insecta > Lepidoptera > Erebidae > Euclidia > Euclidia mi. The sequence goes on from OX123194.2 coordinate 6,733,772, forward strand.
AAATAATTTGGTAATAGCTTATTTTAAATCTAACTATTGGGGAATATGAAAGTAATGAATAGGTACAAAAAATGTATATGTATAAAACAATAAAATAAAATTGGAATGTAGGTAGGTACTTCTATAAATTTACCTGTGTAACACTATTGTACTCCTTAAATTAATATACTTATTTTATAATAAATAATTATGTTTTGTGTATAGTGTGTCATGTAGTATATGGTGTCTGAGGCAAATGTTTTTCGTCATCGATTTTGCTTCCTCAAATTGTCAAGCAAAAGGAGACATAAACGGTGCCGCTGTGTATTGTAAATGACGTCGCTCACGTGCAGTGAGCAGTGTTTATGAAATGTATAGTGTATATTAGTTAGTATTATATGAATAAAACGATACAGGGATAAGTAAATTTATGAAAACTATACTCCCCGGGTTTCCAGTTGATTTTGAATCTTGTTTATGTTGTATCAGTTGTCCGTTACTTTGACAGTTGGTCCGCCACAAGTTTTCCAGTGAGGTTTGGTCACTAGTCCTTTGCTATTATGTTACACAAACAATAATTGCTAAGGTTTATGGGTATACACTTTAATTTAGACATACAATTAATGAGGAAAACAAAATAAAACTATTTTTATCATTAAATTATTATAAACGTAGCGAAATGACAGCTGTTCGCTAGTGTTGCCAGCGGGAAGTCCGACGCTCGACGAATAATTCGTCACAGAAAACATAAATGGAACGTCTGTTTCAAATTTCGTCCGCGTCCGATTTTCCCTCCCATGGCAGATCTTCCTAGCCAGCGCGTCTTTCGGTGCAACGCCGAACCAAAATGAGTGACTATAATTTACGTTATTTTTATTATTTTAGAACAAAAAAAAAACAATTATTAAAATGACAGAAATGTATTTTTATTTTTATTTTTATTACAGTAGCCGATTCTGAACAAACTACTTTCAGGAAGTGCGTTTAATATGTTACATGTTGTATAATAGCTTCTTGTGATGGGTTTGCGATTTGTGGCATACGGGATATGTTAAATGCCACAGTCCAACAAGAATTACATAAATGTACTGGCTATGAGCCTCAATCTGTTGACAAACCAAAATAAACAAATTTAATGTAATGCATGTATTTATAATGCCAATTTAATATTTTGATTAAATAACATAACTATGTAAGTTTTTGAAATGCCAAATACAATACATACCACTTGCGGTGCAATCCATTGAAGTATTAATTATTATCGTACTTCTACGAGACTGAGAATATGTCTTCTCCGCTGTGTAATATTGGTACCACAATAAAATTGATACAATGCATTGATTCATGATCATGAAGCGGGATTGGGTAATCCATGTTCAAGCGCAAGTCATCGTTCGAAGCGGGTACTGGGTTCGCAGGCAAGCCATGATCGTCGCGTCGTGAGGAGACTCCGTGTTCCACCGCAAGTTATCGTATGAAGCGGGTACTGGGTCATAAAGACATAAAGACATATTTATTTCTGCATTTTGGTTGTTTACAACACTTATACATGTCAAAACCCTATTCTAGATGATGCCGGCTTTTACTAGCTAAATGACTTCTTGAGAAGAAAGGCCGAAACAAACTCAGAGTCATTATTTTTTTTGTCACTTCAATTTCTTTAGTCTTTTCTTGATCTTTTAAAGTCCAGACAAAAAAGGGGTTAAGTATGCAAGTACAATGCAGGAAATCATCTGACGCTTTTGACTGACTTGGCCCACTGATGGCCCGCATTCAACAGCAATCGTACGGCTCAACCTTGAGAGAGGGAGCCAGCACGATCTGTATCACTATGCCTCCACGCCATCAGAAGGTGTATGCATAAGCATGTCAGCCTAAGCTAAGCCTAACTATTTGTTTATATGTTTAATAATGCCCACATCATACTCGCAACTTTAAATGCTAATACATAGTAAAATACATGTTGTAAACAATATGTAAAAATAATAAAAATTTAAACAATACAATGTCATATATTTAAATGTCAGAAAATATTATTGAATGTCAATTTAAGAATGTCTACAAAATAAAATAATAATATATTACTAAAGTAATTTTAAATGTCAAAAGATAATAAATAAAATTACAAATGTCAAATCAAAAATGTCAGAATGTAAAGATATGAGTACTACAAATAAAAATATTATGTCACTAATTTCTAAATGTCAAAATTCATAATGTCAATTCATATTTTTTTAACTCAATTCCAGGCGTTTGCTAAATAATGAGTAATAATCTTTTGAACACAAGCTCTGTTTAATAAATACTTTGAATTTATTAATACTTAGTTCCTGAATATTGCCTGGAATTTTGTTGTAAAAACGTATGCTTTGACACTTGTATGAGTTACTTATTTTTTTGTAGTCTAGTTGAAGGTAGAACAATTTTGTTTTTGTTTTGTGTATTTAATTTATGAATGTCGCTGAATTTAGAAAACATATTTATATTTTTCCTGACATATAACAAGTTCTCATAAATGTATTGAGATGCGACAGTCATTATCTTAATTTCTTTAAAATTTTCCCTCAGTGAATGCCTTGAACCAAGACTGTAGATTGCACGAATAGCCCGCTTCTGCAGTACAAACACAGTTTGAATGTCAGCTGCGTTGCCCCATAATAAAATGCCATATGACATTATGCTGTGGAAATAACTAAAATATACTAATCTGGCTCTGGCCGTATCTATATCAGTCAGGTGGGTAGGAAAGCTATGGTCGTCATGAGGAGAATATTCGGAGTCTATTTTAGAAAGCACAAGTAGAAAAGAACAGCTAACACAAAATCAAATCTACAATACGATCAAACGAAACGAACACAGCGAATGACGGACACAAAAGTTAGTCAAGTGTTGCTAGAGTATGAAAATAAATACCCAACATACTTTACCATTCTGATATTATTCAAAATAATATCATTATTTTACGTTAATTATGGCTGTCGTCTGAAAAATATATATAATAAAAAAATATAAAAGAAATATCCACGTACTTTCAGGTTTCGGCAATCGCTTTAAAATGTGATTTTGTTAAACACTTTTGCCACCGATTATTTACAAGGCAACACAAACGAACCATTCAAATAGTCCATTGAAGTACCTACACATTTATAATCAAATGAAAATATTTTAAAATCCATTATTATTATGTGTTTATTTCATACTACTGGATAGCGATCAATATTTATAATATATTAAAACAAAAACTTTTAGTAATTTACTTTTTTTAAGACGATTGTTCACGTTCGAGCCAACTTTGGCCAGTCTTCTTTGTAATATGTGTGGGTATTTTTACTGCATCATCACACTACACGAGTAGATAATTCACCCTGTGTATAGTGACCAGTATTATTATATGGCAGCATAAAACTTCGCAAAAGAAATATGTGAAATGAAACGCACTATGCGTTGATTGTTACACTTAGTATTGGGTCAATGTAAAATATTGCAACTGTGACTAATACCAATAAGATTTAACCCTGGTTCGCGGAGGGCTCTACAAACATACAGACAATGGATACAAAGCAACTCTAGTCTCGAAACAATCTATCTGTTGATCAACTCGAGTGCTACCACAAGAGGGGTGTCAAATCCTCAACACAGAGAGCAGTACTTTACCATCCATGTAATCAATATTTGGTTTGTCTTATTAGTATACTAGACGCTGCCCGCGGATCCACCCGCGTGGGTCTCAGTCGACAAAGGCTATCCCATTGCATTCTTCTGATGTAAAAACTATTATAAAAAGTTTCATCAAAAGACTGCCTCCGTGGTCCAGTGGATAGCGTATGCGACTGCTGCTCGGAGGACCCAGGTTTGATTCCCAGGTCGGGCAAAAGTGTTACTGAGTGTTTCCAAATTCTCAGTAGCAGCACGGAGTCTGGCGATGTGCCCGGTAACGGCAACAGGCTTGCCCCCTATTACATGGGACCTAAAAAAAACAATTCATGGTGAAATGTGGAGTTATATTACCCCTCTGCCTACCCCTTGGGGACCCAGGCATGAATCTTTAAAAAAAGAAAATATATCAAAATCCGTTCTGTAGTTAGAGCATGAAATCAGGATTAGCATACAAACACATTTATCAACATCATCATATTAAAAAGATTATTAAGAAAGTTTCTTGCATTTTTCTTTCTACAGCGCTGGTTACGATATTATTTTCATTACTTCATTGTAAAGACAGCAACCTGGCTGATATTCAGTGTTTTCCTCACGATTACCAGCTCATCTTCTTCCAAATTTGATTATCGGTAAACATTTACCAGCATACAATTTCGGAAGCAATCAACTCCGATGCAATACATCAGGGAATTTACTACCAAAGTGAGTATTCGCCTCAGTTTCCAATCTAGTGAGAACGAACACCACCTTTGACGAGGTTCTAATAAGGCTGTGTATTCGCAAGAGATGAGCAAGGATAGCGAAAACATCATTCTGTATACATAAAATTATTGTATTACTAACTGACAAACAGGCCTCATCCAAACTATTCCGCGTAAGAAGCCGAAATTTTGAATGTACATAGGTATGTACATTGAAAATTTCGGCATTTGGCATATTATGTAGGTACATAATTATGTTCCTTGAGGACCATAGGATTGCACTTATCTTCATAACTTCACGTCTTTTATCCCCGAAGGGGTAGGCAGAGTTGTATACACACCCACACTTCGCCAGTTATGTTTCGGTCCCAATGTAATTGGTAGGGGGCGAGCCTATTGCCATCTACCGGACACATTAGTAAGCGATTGCACGGAACAAGATTGCACTAAGGAAAGGTAAAATAAAAAGTAAATGTGTGGGAGTAGCTACGGGCGGGCGTCCTCCAGTTCTTTATCCTGCTTCTTATCCTCTAGTGCCTTGCTGAGCAGAACTAGGAGAATAAACTGCCGTGAACGATCACCAACTTTGACGAAGTGCCAGTAAAGCTGCCTATTCAGTACAAATGTGTACCGAAAGTGAAAGCATCAATTTTGAGTACTATGTTACCATTAGTGTGGAAACTATGTGAATGTTTTACTTGGGTACCGCTCTGATGTTCCGCACATCTTCGTCTCATCTTCACAATTGGCAACCTGTTTATTTCTAGTAGAACCATACTAGCTTGTTTGAGTATGTTTTTGTGTAATAGATTTAGGCATACTTTCACAACGATTCTTAAATTGAATTAAGATGTATTTAACGAGAAAAAAAAAAATTAACACCACTAGCGTCTTGCACAACGAAAAATTTGTCGAGTAATATGATTTAAGAACTGTCAGAAATTAATTACCGATAATCGGCTGTTTAGTGGCTAATTTCATTTAAGAACTGTCACACTGATGTTGGCATCTTGTCATTAGCGACGAAAATTATCTATAATTATATAACTGGACCAGACGACGCAGCAGTGGGAAGCCTATGTCCAGCAGTGACAGACGTAGAGAGACGTACAGACGTAGAGACGTCCCTAGGCTGACATGATGATGATGATGATATAACTGATAGCAATGTACCTACTTGTGTTATTGTTAACCCTAGAATCCTACACTATTGGCGCACATGTTATTCCTACACTAGGGTGCTGGAACACTCCATACTAAAATAACTGTAATCCTTAAAATAAAAAAAAAACAATTCATGAAAATACGTTTTATTAAACATAGTCGGTAACTTGAGATCACAAATCAGCTTTATTAGACAAAGTTAAATGTAGTTTGAGCAACAGCGCTTGTAGGATTTGGTCCTTTTTTGAGGATCACTGCAATGGACTAAGTTGGCATCCAATAACGGTCCTCCAAATGTTCATGTATCAGTTCCAAACCTAATTTCAAAACTGTCTGCTGAAACTTTATATTTGGCTTATTATTTGATCTTGAACACTTGTAAAGAACGCAGGAATTACAACTGGTCCCAACTTCTATTTCTTCCTCGCCAGATTTGTGGTCTAGAATAGAGTTTATTTCTTCGTAATTCAAACCTCTGACTGCCATACGAAACAAAATAAATAAACTCGCGCTGTGGGGTACTGGCGTGCCCCACAGCACTTATACAGGTGACCACACAACGCGGTCCTTCGTCACGGTATTGACGTAACGCGAGCGGTTGACACCAAACTAAAATACACCGACGCGCGAATTCGTGGATATTAAAGAAATTGAGATATTTAGAAAACAAATCGGTGTAGGGTGCACCTGCACCCCATATAGGGTTCTAGGGTTAATACTAAAAAGTTTCTAGTTATTATTTGTTAATTGTCATTTCGGTGCTAGGCGACGACAATGCGTTTTGTTTTATGCTCAAAGTATATAATAGTCTAAGGTTTTATGCGAAACTATACGCATAACATCGTTAAAATCGTCACAAAAAGGCTTCATGCCATGAAACAAAACGTAGAAACTACTTTACCGACCTCATAAAATGTTTAACTAAATCTAAGCGTTGTTGTCGTTGTGCAAGAGGACGCTAAATACTTTTAACTTAAATTATTTTATGCTGTTAATTCTGTTCAACAAATTTAAATTAAGGAGTGACTTAAATCAAACGTTACGCAAGTGGGCCTTAAATTAGTTTATTTTTTTAAATTATAAAATAAAAATTATAGACTGCCTCCGTGGTCCAGTGGATAGCTAATGCGACTGCTGATCGGAGGTTTCGGGTTCCTGGGAAGTGGGACCTAAAAATTCATGGCGAAAAGTGGGTGTAATATTGTAATATTACACCCACTTTTCGCCATGAAGAGACTCACGCCTGCATCCCCGAAGGGGTAGGCAGAGGTGTACCTCTGCCTACCCCTTCGGGGATGCAGGCGTGAGTCTAGTAAAACACTCAACTCGTACCACTATTTTCTTCATTTTAAAATATTTGTTATAACATTTATATATAAATATAAATATATATATATATATATATATATATATATATATATATATATATATATATATATATATATATATATATATATATATATATATATATATATATATAATCCTTCTCCTGGCAATCAGAAACGCATCGAAGAAAGATTTATCCAATTTAGTGCAGTCGTTTGGAAGTCATGCGGGTACAAACATTTTTATTTATATACATGACTAGACGATATTTTATTTAAACAACTTTAATAAAATTTTATAATGGTATTATTTACGAAACAGTTGTATCGCTTAATCATTTTGACTGATTGAATGACTTTTTTAAAACTATTTTTTTAAATCTGTTAAGTCAGTCTAAACCTGAAAAGGCCGGTAATTTTTTGTCATTTAGCTCAGCAATTTAGCAATATGTATGAGCCAAACAAGCAGTGCATAGAACCGCATTGTTACTCTAGATTTAGAAAGAAATTTTCTATTTGGAAAAATTTACGATGCACCGCAAACAAGACATTTATTACCGAAGAGCCAATTTGTCAGATAAGTTTTTCTACGATAGAGATAGATATAGAGATAGAGCCACTTTTCCTACTACTGAGATTACTATTGCAGTTCCAAATAGTCATTCGTTATTCTTAAGTACCTTCCAATACTTAGTTAGAAACGGTAATTGTAGAAACGTGAGAGAAAGAAGCGAGTGAAATAGAAAATAATAGTTTTTATAGTCTCTGTGGTCCAGTGGATAGCGTATGCGACTGCTGATCGGAGGTCCCGGATTCGATTCCCGGGTCGGGCAAAAGTGTTACTGGGTTTTGCCGAATTGTCAGCTGTAGCAATACGGAGTCTGGTGACGTGTGTGGATGCCCGGTAACGGCAAAAGGCTCGCCCCTTATTACGTGGGACATAAAAATTGCATTAGGGGTATTTTATGTTTTTATGTAATATATTACATTTTCACATTGTTGTGTCATTACCAATATATTAAATTAAGAAATTCTGACACTATGACACAGTGGCATATAGGATTAAATTTGTCGTATAAAAATGCCCTTCATACGGCAGCTAAAATATGTCCATCTTTGGAATACTAAGATCCGCAAAAATACATACTTTATTTTTTCAGTCAAGCACTTGTTGTTGGACCTCCTGTATAAAATGTTATTTTCAGTAAGCGCTTTCACCACTTGATATGACGTTTTAATATGTAATTTTATTTTTAATTGGTCTACACGAAGTTAGAGAATACCTACGAATTGTTTTCTTTTCTTTTGTAATGCAAATACTTTTATTTTATTATCCGCGAGCAACTAGACATCAACTAGTATTGACTATTCATTTCCTTCGTTATATAGAATGAAGCACTTCAGATATTACCTAATTTTGCCGCACTCTTGCATTATCCGACGAACGTTAATGAAGAAAGTAATAAATAATAAAAGACTTCCTGTCTAATGACGTTTCTTGCATTTAAAGCAGTTTCAGTGTTTGTAAATTGCCTGCGTTTAAAGCAATTTGAGATTAGCTGAGTTTCCTACTATAATACGATTACAACAAAAAGTTCTTTGTGAATTCTCGTTTTATCTTCAAAAGCTAACTAGATTGACGCTACTAATATGTTGATTGTGTTATATTTGGATAAGAATAGTAATCTATAACATCATCATGAATATACATAAAACACTCCCGACATTGACTGGTTGTCAGACTAACCAAATTGGGTAACTAGCTCTTCCCAAAATACCTATTCATGCAGTTACAATAAAAATCTTTAGCAATATTGCATAACCAGTTTGTATGCCTGATTTAGTATACATAATGATAAGGTGCTATTCTATAACTAGAAAAAATTGCCAACATCTATAAAACATATTACGTTTTGCACCAAGAAAGCATTTTCCAAGCCACCGTAGTACGAGCGTCTTATATTTTCTTTTAGCTTCAACGAATGCACCGACAGACTCAGTGCAATCGGATAGAAAATGTTAGCGGACAAATTCTCAAGCAGCTCGATTTTTTCATCGGCCACGCGAATATTGAGACTGGGTGGCTTGTTTAATTTGACATCAGTTCCTCCGCGACCACGACCGTTGCAAGCCGGTAAAAACGTAGGAGAATAACAGAGATATTTATGCCTTTAAATAAGTCGATTATCGCGACTAAGACCCGCTAAATAATATTGTATGTTGTTTAATTTAGTCTACCATCTTCTGTATAAGTACATAAAATTCTTGTAGATGCAAAATTCTTGCTTTACTAACTGACTGACAGACAGCGCACAGCTAAAACCACTAAGCGCTAGAAGCTGAAATGTTCCTTGGGGACCATTGCATTACAGGCAAGGATTCCTCAAAAGTCCCTCGAGATTGGGAAGAAACGGTTAAATTAACATAAAATGTGCGGGCGAATCTTCGTTTTGGAACACAGATATTTCTATTGGCTTCGTGGCGTATGTTTAGACTAGAGAAACATATATGACGTGCATGGTTGATAGACTAAAATATAACTTTCCTCAAAGTGAGAAGGACCAATGCCCAACAGTGAAACAGTTTATAAAAGGGCAACCATTATAATTTAACAGAAAAACAAGTATATTATTATATTTTAAAGCTACATATTTTATCTAAAATTAAATTATAATACAAAATTGAACGTCCCTAAGGTAGTAAAATACAGCGCGATTCCTTATTCCAACTAACAAAAAGGATATAGTCCGTTCAAGATTTATCTTCATTTTGCTTTGTTTTTACGGCGTGGGTCCCTCGGAAGGGGGGCCACAATTCACCGAGTCAATTATTAATTGTAGGTTTTAGTGCCTTCCCGGTAAAGTAGCTGCATTGTAATTTATTGTTTTAATATTAAATTAAACCCTTCCTTTCTTCAGGTATTTAAACTGAAAATGGAAATACTTATAATAGTATAATAATGATTCTGGGTAATGACTGTAACAGAAAGCTGTGTTTTATTACACAAACCTGAGAAACTGCTTTATTATAAAACTAGAGGATGCCCGCGGTTACGTCCACGTTATTTAAGGCTGCTACTCTTCTTCCGTCACTCATAGCGTGATGTTATATAGCCTATAGCCTTACTCGATAAATGGGCTATCTAATACTAAAAGAATTTTTCAAATCGGACCATTACTTTCTGAGATTAGAACGTACAAGCAAACAAACAAACTCTTCAGCTTTATATCTTAATATATAAAATCCTTGCGGAAGGAAGCTGAAATTTGACATGTATGTTCCTTGGGGACCGTAGGGGTGCACTAAGAAGGGATTTCCCGAAATTCCCACGGGATCAGCCAAAACCGGTCAATAAAAAAAAATGCAGGCGTAGCTGCGGGCGTCCTCTAGTATTAGTATAAGATACTACGAATACTATCAGTTTCAAGAACTGTTCCGTACTTTATATCTGTAGTTGAAAGGCAACCGTAATAAAAATACATCCGTACAGACGTATAGTCTATTGGAAAATGTTAAATATTTAAATAATCTTTTGCAGATTACCTATAAAATTAAGATACACAGGTTACAGGAGACATAATTTTATAATGTACAATACTGCACATGTGTGTGCAAACACAATAGCAGTATCTTCCCTCACCGTCATTGGAGGCATATAGACGCGACCAGCAGGAGATGAAACGTAGGGCCTGCAGATTAACGTGATTACTTACTACTGCAGATTCAATAGGGTTTTTTTTTTAATAATTACGCCTTTATTCTCGGAAGGGTAAGCAGAGATGTGATATTATCCACAGAGTAATTGTTAATAGAAAACTTTAATATCACTTTAGGCTCGATCCGATAATCGAACCCAAAGCCAAACTCAAATCGCAGACTACGCTACCGACCACCGAGGCGTCAATAATACAACATTACACAACATTGGAACATGTTTCTTTCATTTTCATTTTAATTATCTTTTGTCGTCGTAATATTATAGTGCTGATACATTTCAGCATTCACGATAAATGAGCATTTCTAGCACATGATACGAAACAGAAAAACAAACGTGTTTTAGCGAGCATTCTAGCGAATTGACCGTAAATTAGCTTTGACGTGTTTGCTGATCAGAGCGATCTGTTATATATAGCTAATGTATATGAAAGTGCAGTGCAGCCCTATTTCCTAACACCCTTAGTCAGCACTTTTGATTCTTCATTATTATTTCAGCTTTTTTTAAGTTAGTTCGATTCCATCTCCCGTCGGTGACACTTGCCTCAAAAACCAAATTTTGTATGTTCTTAGTATAAAGTGAAAGTCAAATAAAGCGTCCTTCAATTAATAATTTCTTTTTAAAAAAAACACTTTACTCAAGGTCTCATAACAAATTTGGTGGCAGCGGTGGGATACTTTGTAGAGTATCCTCGGTTCGTCTCCGTATCCGCGATAATTCATGTGAAAATTAACTATTTCGCGAGTGTCATAAAGGAAATCCAAAACTTTCTATAAAATCGTCGAACTCATTTTATATTATCCTGCTATCCTATTATCGTGTTCTATAGTGTCTCGTGCCTGCGAAGACGATATCCGTGTTTATTATCCAGTGTAGTCCGCTGAATCTTGAGAACAATATTATATTACTGAAAATTCGTATCGTTTCTGCGAGTGGAAAATACACAAATACATGTATCTCCTGAGTTGAAGGTCATCTAAACCTTAACTACGCCGTGTCTCCAGTAACTCTGGCTTGCACCTGTAAAAGATATACCTACATGTATCTCCTGAGTTTAAGGTCATCTAAACCTTAACTACGCCGTGTCTCCAGTTACTCTGGCTTGCACCTGTAAGAGATAATACGTCCTGCCCCTGAAAGAAAACCGTCAGTTTCCGTGTTCCTGTTAAACCAAACAGTGCGACAGCAAAAGCCTGAGAGGGCAACTCTGCAGTCATCGAGAGCATCGCGTTCCTGAGCGTAAGGAAGGCGTACTCGTCATGTACCGGTTTGTCTACCTCTGCGTGCTACTTTAAGTGACCATTTAATATAATTTTTCAGTGAAAGTGTATAGGCAAATTTCATCTAAAAACTAAACCATCAAGTGCGTAAATAAAGTGTTGCGTTTATGAAACTATTGATCTCGCCATAATTGTATTCACAATAGTATAATAACCATTATAATTATAAGCATTGTACTTTAAATAATATTCCCACGAGCTAATTCTTAGTAACAGACCGCACATCGCAACTGCACTTATCAGGACCACACCGTATTCGATATAGAGTTACTCGGTGGGCCGCCTGTTACACCGTATCGTAATTTAATTGTATTTGTAAATACAAAAATCCTTGACAGACATGGCTAAAAATAATGTTTGGTAAATACCAAACATAATTTTTAGCCATGTCTGTCAAGGAAAGCCAAATCAAATTAGAAAAGGGCGAGTCAGTTCAAATCGGTACCCTATTTTAATTCATAAAATCTTTTGACGGTACCCGTGAAAAATTAAATTCTTTTGTGAATAATTGCGGCAATGCCATAAACTTAGCCACGGAAGCCCAGAAATCAATATTATTTAAATTTATTCTAGCACAATTAGAAGGGAAAGCCGAAACCGCTTGCGCCATAAAGGAGTTTGACTCATGGGACCAATTAAGAGAATTCTTAAAAACACAATTCGGAGAAAGGAAGCATTATACGCACCTACTTACAGATTTATAAGAATGCCGGCAACTAACAAGCGAACCTGTTAATCAGTATGCACTTCGCCTTGAAACTTGTCTCTAAAAATTGTTAACGGAAGTCACCTTGTCTAATAAGAAAAAGTCTGAGCTGGTTGGCCGCACAGCCGCCATGGAAGACCTTGCCCCCCACACTTTTCCACTTGGCCTTAAGCCAAATATTTCAAACTTAGTCCGCGGAAAGAATCCTTCAACCCTGAATCAGTGAAATTAGCCGTGTCAGAAGAGAAAATACTAAACATGCTGAATAAACGTAATTTGCCAACAACGAGCCAAAATGCAACGTCACAACGCCCTATTTCAAAGCAGAATTTCACGTTCAGACCTGCAATTCATAATGTTAACACTAAGCCTCACCTTAGACAGGTGGAGCAGGCCAATCAGATATTCCAAAATTCTTTTTGTCCATATTGTAAAACTCCAGGGCACACCCTCGAAATCTGTAAAAAACGGGAATACAACAACAATAGGTTTAAGCCCCAAGGTTCTTCTCAATTTCAGCAACGACCAATGCAGTATAACCAAGATTATTCTAGGGCTGGACCAGCTAAATAGGTTAATTGCGTAAACGAAAATATCGATTATAACCCTTCCGAAATTCAATCCAATATTTATAACAACGATACCCAGAATGATTATCATTATGATGATACTCAAGGACACGACGAAGGCCATTTAAACGAGTAATGGGCTCACGGAGGTGTCTCGTGAGACCCAAATCACAACCCCTAACGCTATCCATTAATGTTAACGGCACCCCTTCAAATCCCAATGACCACAAGGGTAACCAGCCCCAAATACGTGTCTTTACTTCTAAACCCAAGGACCACAAGGGTAGCCAGCCCCAAACAAGTGTCCATATCTCCAAAACCCAGGACCACAAGGGTAACCAGCCCCAAACAAGTGTCTATATCTCAGAAACTAAGGACCACACGGGTAATCAGCCCCAAACAAGTGTCCATATTTTCAAAACCAAGGACCACAAGGGTAACCAGCCCCAAATAAGTGTCCAACGTTATAATCACAATCCTAATAAAGTCCATCAAGATGCTTCTTAGAATATTAATACTGAAAAGCTAAATTCTGTTATAAAAGAAGATCAAATTAACGAAATAGCCTGCAAATCCGCTAAAGTGTCCTTACCTCATGTATCAAACATCAGTATCCGATAAACCACTGATGCTCCTTGTAGACACCGGTTCCTCCGTTTGTATTGTCAAATAGTCCTCCATCTAATCATACTCCAACCTGAAACTAAAAAATGATACAATAAAATTAAAAGGTATAGATAATAATGAAGACACTACCGTCTCTACTCTACGTAACTTTAATATGAACCTAGTATTTGGTAGAGAATCAATTCCTTTTACATTACACGTGGTAGATAAAATATACTTATCCTATGACGGTATAATAGGAAATAATTTACTTACCCATTTCCAGTGCACAGTTGACTATAATCGTAAAGTTCTGAACCTTGGCAAAAATAAAATTAATCTTAACTTACACATCCTGTATATCATGTCCCTGCTCGATCTGAAATTACCATAGAATGCTCAGTCTTAAATCCCGAATTAAAAGAAGGTCTTATTCTTGACCAGCACATTAATGAAACACTGTTTATTGCAAATTGTCTAGTTAGAGTAAAAAACAATAATAGAATTAATCTTACGGTATTAAATACATCAGAAGAACCTGTAACATTGAACTCCAACCTTCAACTGACATTACATCCCTTCGACAATGAATCATCTCACATGATACAATCCAATCAGTCATGTTTGAATAGAACCCAAGAAGTCCTAAAACTTTTACGTGTATCCCACTTGAACGAAGAAGAATCAAATGCGCTTTATGAAGTATGTTCTAAGTATTCTGACATCTTCCACTTACCTGGTGATCAGTTAACCTCTACTCAAGCCATCCATCAAAAAATTCAAACCTCCTCTGACCAACCTATCAATGTAAAATCCTATCGTTTCCCTGAAATCCATAAGCAAGAAGTGCAATTACAAATTCAAAAGATGTTGGATCAAAATATTATTCAACCTTCCATATCTCCCTGGTCTTCTCCGATATGGATTGTACCTAAAAAGATTGACGCATCGGGCCAAAAGAAATGGCGGATCGTTATAGATTATAGAAAATTGAATGACATCACCATTGGAGAAACATACCCTATTCCTAACATCACTGAGATCCTCGACCAACTAGGCAACTCTAAATACTTTTCAACTCTCGATCTTGCCTCTGGGTTCCACCAAATAGAAATGGCGCCTCAGGATGCTTGTAAAACAGCTTTTAGTGTCCCTCAAAACCATTTTGAATTTACCAGGATGCCGTTTGGCTTAACAAATGCGCCGTCAACATTCCAGCGGCTAATGAATAATGTCCTCCCGGGTCTTCAAGGCGAAAGATGCTTTGTTTACTTGGATGACATCGTAATTTACTCATATGACTTATCTACACATATCAAAAACCTTACAGCCGTCTTCCAAAAACTCCGATCCTTTAACCTCAAATTACAGCCCGACAAATTTGAATTCCTGCGTAAGGAGGTAGGCTATCTAGGGCATGTTATAACAGAAAGTGGCGTTAAACCAGACCCCAACAAAATTAAAGCAGTTCAAAATTTTCGTATCCCGAAGTGTCCCAAAGATATAAATTCGTTTTTAGGCCTTATTTCGTATTACAGACGATTCATTCCAGATTTCTCTAAATTATCCAAAGCCCTTACTTCCCTTTTAAAAAAGGATACCTCTTTCATTTGGTCTAATGAACAACAATTAGCTTTCGAATGCCTAAAGAATAAACTAATTACCGCTCCCGTCTTCGTATACCCAGACTTCACGAAAACCTTCACACTTACTTGTGATGCATCCAACTACGCAATTTCCGCAATTCTATCCCAAGGTCAAGTCGGTAAAGACAATCCCATAGCTTTCGCATCCAGAACCTTAAATAAAAATGAAACCAGAATGAAACCACAGAGAAAGAACTTTTGGCGATTGTTTTCGGTTGTAAAACCTTTAGGCCATATCTATTTGGCTGTAAATTTATAATCGTGACCGACCACCGTCCCTTGAAATAGCTTTTTAATCACACTGACCCAAGCAGCAAACTACAACGTTGGTGCCTACAGCTAGAGGAATTCGAATACGAAATTGTATATCGCAAAGGAAAATTAAACTCGGCAGCTGACGCTCTATCACGATATCCTATAAACCCCGTTCATCCTGAAAACCCTGAAAACGACCTTATCGACCTTGGCCCATTAGACTTCAGCCCTTTTAACCAAGAAATCAATGACTTTAGTCCCCTGAGCCTTCCAAGTCCTGAAGCTCACCCAGATGTTCAACGTCTACTAAATAATCCTGAACCAATCCCCGAACTTCAAAACGACCCACAACCATCTACTAGTAGACAGACCCCAAACCTACGATATCCAACTCCAGAAATTAATATTCCAGCTCCAACCCTGCCTGATCCTAACGACACGTATTCAAAATTTTTAAAAATGTCTTTAACTACATCATATAATACGGCAATTATTGAACATAATGATAACCTACTAAAAAGTCAACATAAAATTATAATAATCCCAACTTTTTAGATCTCGACGAATCTATTCCTTACGTTCAGGAAATACTGTCTAACTGCACAGAATTCAAAACATTTAATTAATCAGAAAGAACATTACATTCATTCAAACTTCTTCCCTCCAATAGTAAACTTTATTACTTTCTATTCACTAAAGTGCATCACTTTGACGAATGTACTTATAACGAAATATTTGAGTCCTTAAAAAATCTTCGAAACCATCTCTTACACAATGCAGAACGCACTAAAAGCATAAGTATTACAGATTTTAAAAACCCTTTTGAGAAACATGCATACGTCAAAATCTACAACATGCTCGCTCATTTATTTCATAACACAGGTATAAGTGTCCATATCTATCATAATAAAATATACTATCCTTGTCCTAGCGAAATTGTAAAAATACTTAGAGAAAACCACGACATCCCTGTTGCAGGACATCTTGGGTCTAACAGAATGTTTGCTAAGATTAGGGAGCAATATTATTGGAAAAATATGCGTAGCGATATTGAGACTTATGTCAAAAATTGCATTTCTTGCCAGACTAACAAAGCTTTACGTAAAGTAAATAGAGCGCCGATGCAAATCACCAGCACATGTACTACCGCCTTCGAAAGACTATCTCTTGATATAGTTGGTCCTCTTCCCGAATCTAGGCCCGGTAAATTAAAATATATCTTGACCCTCCAGGATGACTTAACCAAATATTCAGTAGCCTACCCAATTAGAAGCACCACTGCTGAGGAGACTAGCGAGTGCCTGGTTCACTTCATATCTCTGTTTGGCATACCTAAGTTTATTCTAACCGACCAAGGCACTAATTTTACAGCAGAATTATTTAAAGAAACATGTTCCTTCTTAAAAATTAAGCAACTGTGGTATTTACCGTATCATCCGCAAACACAGGGTGCTCTCGAGCGGAGTCATTCCACTTTAAAGGAATATTTAAAATCTTACGTTTGCGAAAACCAAGATAATTGGCCTAAATTCGTGTATACAGCAATGTTAGCTTATAACACAACTATACATTCTACTACCCACTATTCACCTTACGAATTAATATTTGGTCACAAACCCTTTTTACCAAATTCCATATATGAACCTGCTCAAGGAGTTACTTACCCGGACTACGTAAAAATGTTACAGCATCGACTAAAATACACAAGAGATAAAGCCGCTGAGAACATCCAAAAGTCTAAGGAAGCTTCCAAAACATATTACGACTCGCATACTCGCCCCATTAAATATCAGGTCGGTGACTATGTATATCTGAAAAATCATCTTAGAATGCTAAAAGCCCTGTCGCCAGTATGGAAGGGCCCCTATAAGGTAATAAAAATAAATAATAGAAACAACCTTACCTTATTAATTAATAGACGTCACGTGACCCATCATTACGATGAGGTCAAACTCGCGCCACGGCGCGTCTCTTAAGTTAGTTAGTTTAGATTCACCTTTATTAATTATTTTGTATTATTTTATTACAGTACCCTGTCCTTGACACAGGAAAACTACGTACAACCCATGGCGAACAGTCCCGGTATATATTTTGATCCGGTTGGATCTTTAAAAGTGATAGACGGTTATCTTCGCGTAGTAATTCCTATTGATATTTCTTTTATACAGCCACACATAAATAATCTGAACGGTGTGATAGGAACCTCCCGGTACTTGTGTAAGCAAAGCAATGTATTCAGTGAGATTGAATGTCACAATATGCATCAACCTTTAACTATTCGTTATCACGACATAATACGCGACTTTGAATCAATTTCTCATTTATTAGAAAATCGGTCCAAAAGATCAGCGTGGTTTGGTGGTGTCGGCACAGTTTTTAAACACTTGTTCGGTGTTATGAATGAAGACGATGCTATTAAATATAGCAATGTTATTAGAATTGTTGAAAATGACCATACTCAGTTATCAAAATTAGTTAAAGAAAATGTTTTAATTACAAATTCTACCCTTTATTCTATAAAGGGATTAGTAAACAAAATTAATGTGAATGAACAACAGTTAAATAGTGCAATTGAAAGTCTATCCATTAATCAGAAAAATCTAACACTGTTATCTGATACCTTATCAATTAAATAAAAAATGAACGAAATTATGAATTTATTAGAAAGTAGCTTATTAACATCATCTTTTCAAGTTGAAGACATTATAAATGGAATAATGTTAAGCAAATCTAATATTTTATACCTATCTGTTATCACACCAAAACAATTGTTTGCAGAATTGGTGGAAAACTACAGATTTTTAGAAAGCTATAGACAATTACCCATTAGTTTATCTTTGGAAAATATCTACATGTTATTAAACACATCTGAAATCGCGAGTTACTACAGTGATAACAAAATAGTGTTTGTACTCAAGTTACCATTAGTAACACCCAAAGAATACAATCTGTATCACTGCCTACCACTGCCAATAGCAATAGTTAATAACACATTCTATACCATATTACCGTCAGCCAAGTACATGGGTATAACTAGAGATAGGTCTTATTATTGTAAATTAGATAGCTTAAATAGTTGTAAGATAATATATAATTTTCATTATGTTTGTGAAACTTTAAACATATATTCTAGTTCCGCTACGCCGATCTGCGAATCGGAAATAATATCTACAGCCCTTATATCTATACCCAATCAATATGAAACTAAATTCTTTTAAGGCCACTTAAAAATTTGGCAACAATTGACTAATAATAAGTGGATATATGTATTAAGCTAAAAATCTAAATTATTAATTAATTGTCATGAATTGAGTAATTCCGAAATAACAATTTCCGGCACAGGTATCTTAAGCCTCCCTACACATTGTATAGCATACTATAAAGACTCAAGGTTAATTCCAAAATATAACAAAATTATAAAGTTTCAACAAATATATTCCAACTTTGACTTAACGATAGCTGTTACCAATTTGGAAACTCACCAGAAATCTAAACAAAACACCCCAATAATTAACTTAAAAATGTTAACCTTGACTCTATAGTATCAGAACATAACAAGGCATCAAGTTTGATTGTTAATAATCTTGACAAAGTCCTTGTCAAACCACATATTGTGTTATATGGGGAATATTATTCCTACACAACCATTATAATATCGATTATAGTTTTAATATTAATTATATTCTTAGTATATAAATATTTTAGTTTGAGCATGTGTCAACGCATATTCAGTAGAAAATTTAAAACTAATCTTGAAATACAAAAAGCTGAAGAGCTTTCAGAAGTGGCTCCTGAATCCCCGAGAACTTCTGCACCTAAAATTAAACACTAAATAGCTACAATTGTTATACCTTTTACGTAAACTTCACCATTCAGGTGTTAGTATAGTCTTATCCCCGGGGGCTGTTATATATAGCTAATGTATATGAAAGTGCAGTGCAGCCCTATTTCCTAACACCCTTAGTCAGCACTTTTGATTCTTCATTATTATTTCAGCTTTTATTAAGTTAGTTCGATTCCATCTCCCGTCGGTGACACTTGCCTCAAAAACCAAATTTTGTATATTCTTAGTATAAAGTGAAAGTCAAATAAAGTGTCCTTCAATTAATAATTTCTTTTTTAAAAAAACACTTTACTCAAGGTCTCATAACAGATCGCTAGTAAGATCGTGTACCGAAATGTTTGTAACAATATTCGGCTCTATTTGTTGTTCATTTCGACGAAACAGAAAACGGCGAATACTCGCTGTTCTGTTAGACTCCAATTGGCACATTTGAGTGTTATATTTATTTCAGATGAGTTATATGCTATCGGGTTGTCATAAATACTAGATACTACTATTTTGATATTACTGATATCGTCTCATAAGCTTCATTAAAATATTGATTTTAAATGTTGATGAGTGATTGTGGAGTATTCATTACTTACAGTGCTGTGTGGGTGTGATAATTTATTGTCATGTCGAGTAAACTAAAGGTTTATCGTAAGATGGGATCTTAATAGCAAGTTGTCAAAAATAGTGAAATAGTTCTCTAATACTTTCTTCATATTATTATGTTACAATGTCTGCTGTCGCTAATGATAAATTCAGAATATCTGATAAATAAATTCAACAGTAGCTTATCCGAGAGCGATGTAACTGGCTACAAAATAGCATAATTAATAAATATAATTTTGGATACCGTAATCCTTTAATGAACATTAACCATGAACGCGTACTTAGTAAGTAAGGCTCCAACTCAATTCTAATCAAACCTTATTCCTCATTCGCTGCATATACATGATTAATCCTGTCGTTCATCACTGGCGCGACTCAGCCGGCCAATTTTAAGCGTTACGTCAACCGGGTATACATTGACGAGGTGTCACACGGTTATCCGGGCACCATAACCGGGTTGATGGACCTTCCGAAACCCGGTTTGTTTATGTTAAAGAACATATTTTATGGTGATCGAAGAATGAATGTGTTTGACGTTGGGGTAAGCTTAAATTGAGTGTATTTTATACATGAGGTACTTATTTATGTTATAAAATGAAGATGCATTTTTTGTTAGCATTGCTTCATGTATTTTACATTTCTTATGTGTGTTTATTTTATACCATTATTTATCACTTGTTAGGTAGTGAAGGAAAACGCCGTGAAGAAACCTATATTTCTAACGACAAAGTGGCGTAGCGGGACTGAAACCGATTGCAACGCTGAAGATCGCTCAAGTCAAATATTTGTATGCGTGTACGTGAACGTGGATGTTTGACTTAGTCTGATT
Source organism: Euclidia mi (assembly GCA_944739405.2). Taxonomy (NCBI): domain Eukaryota; kingdom Metazoa; phylum Arthropoda; class Insecta; order Lepidoptera; family Erebidae; genus Euclidia; species Euclidia mi. Next base: position 6,754,645 of record OX123194.2, read on the forward strand.
GTTTCTATCTATAGCATGTTTGTGCTTACAAAAGAAGTATATATGTATGTTTATCTCTACCAACAATGTAACAGAAAACAAAGAAAAGGAGCTTAGTACCTACTGTTGTGCATATGTACCAGTACTCCATAATAGATTAAAAACATTTTTTCTTTTCAGAAATATCATAGATAAGTGGAGGTGCCAATTGTGGAATACGTAAAAGGCACGAAAATTCCAAAGTGTGGAATATTCGTGGTGTTTAGACTTAGATGTACAGCATTGTTTTATAATAGGGACATTGCAAAAATAAAAAAGTTGTGTGTACGCGGTGCAATGTAATTAGGTTCATAGCTTTTTTTGTCCTTGGGATTGTTAAAAAATCTTAATATTATTATAACAACTTAGTCTGCATATACTTACTTCTGCATATTTGTCTAATACTAAGAATAATAATTAATTAACCCCTTTTTCCTCCTCTTTGGATATATAGATGTCATGAACCCACACCCATTTGTCTCAACAATCTACATACAGCCATACATTTACACAAACCCAACCCAAAGGATTAAGTCGATACGCATTTAGTATTAACACAATCTCTTTCATATTCCCGTTCTTGCCATCCGCGATTGCAGAAATTCGTTTATTGTTCTTCATAACTTATGAACCTCGGCGGTATAGCAGTCATAATGGGAAAAATAATATTCTGATTTTTTTGTATACGTATTACATTTTCTAAGAGGTTTCTACACGTAGGTTCATAGCTTCTTTTCCTTGGGATTGATAAAAAATCGAAATGTTATTATAATAACTTAGTTTGCATATACTTACATGTGCATATTTGTCTAATACTAAGAATAATAATTAATTAACCCCTTTTTCCTTCTCTTTGGATATATAGATGTCACGAACCCACACCCATTTGTCTCAATAATCTACATACAGCCATACATTTACACAAACCCAACCCAAAGGATTAAGTCGATACGCTTTTAGTATTAACCCAATCTCTTTCATATTCCCGTTCTTGCCATCCGCGATTGCAGAAATTCGTTTATTGTTCTTCATAAGTTATGAACCTCGGCGGTATAACAGTCATAGTGGAAAAAATAATATTCTGACTTTTTTGTATACCTATTACATTTTCTAAGAAAGTGGAAGTGGAATAAACGTAATTAGGTACTATAAAATTGGATGATCTTCTGGTGCAATTTTATTTTAAGAACAGGCTCATTCAGTTAACTTATTTAAGGTATAAATACCTATTTGTTGCCGACGTTTCGCTCGTCTTGCACCGAGCTTGGTCGCGCAGAGACTATTTATATAGATTAAGACCCGCTAAAATATTTTGTATGATGTATACAAATCGCGAAAGTTTAAAATCAATTAGGCTCATTCAGGTTTATTTTCTCGGAGATACTATTACAATAACACTCCTTTTATGTACAATATTGTTTTGAGATCGAACACAGCCTCTTGTTATTTTATACAAACGACGTAGCTATAGTACAAGAAAGCTTGGCTTATCCTGGTGATAATAATTTAAGCAATTTCATTTTATTCATAGCATGTATGCGTTTTATGTTAGCTATGACAATCTGCTAAAAGTATCTTCTAACGCAAATATTACCATCATTCATGCATTCCACTAAAGAGATGGAAATGAAAAGGATATACAAAGACTTGCCTGTAAACACGTTGGAAGTCTAGATCTCTCTAGTCGAAGCAGCGATAATCTACTAGAGATACAATCACACTGCCACGCTGAAATTATTATAGGTTTAAAACCAACGGCGTGCATCACTAACTTCTCTAAGACAAAGGCGTATTAAATTTTTACTTATCGTTTGCTCCGTGCTTCGGAGAGCACGCTAAGCCATCGGTACCGCCTCTCAAGATTATCTTTGACTGGTCTAAGTCAAGAAATATCACTATCTCTTCGAATTGCGGAGGTCAGACAGCAGTCGCTATTTAAAAATGCAAATTTTTCATATCTGGTTAAACTAAACAGCTGACTACGGTCTCTAAGACTTAGATTTGGATGCAACCGGAATAACGCTAGAACGACAATAATGACCATAATATAACTTTATTGTGAGATGTTTTTTATGACATGTTACTATATCAATGTTACCTATCCACCAATTGTATATTGTTAGTAGGACTCTGTGCCAAACTATCTAGAGAATAAAAAGATTACTCATCTAAAATATGTATTTAATGCATCATTATTACGGTTCGTACATTTCAGGAAGCCAGACTACCCTGAAATATTTTAACGAATCTTAGGCCAGCAGTCAATGTGATAAAAAGACGTAAGTGTATTAATTTAATTGGTAAATTTCATATATCCCATCTGAAATATAATACACATATTTAAAAACATATGTATTTTTATATAGTATCTTTATACTGATGTTTACTTAATTTTACAATCTGCAAAAGGTAGCGCCGGCGGCTCAATCAACGTCTCCTCACTGGTTACTACATTTCTCTCCTCTTCTTTTCTGCTGATACCTTCTAGAATATGTTACCTGGGCGTGGCCTAAGTAACTGTAATGCTTAGCGAACATAGTCATGGATGCATGTGTGAAATGGTTACCGCTTTCTATCTTTTAGATTGCTAACTCCTCACCCACCCATGAACAGAAACATGCAATGTTTATTTTATGAATAGGTATAACTGTTCTTATTAGGTCGGGTTACATGATTTTAAGTATGACTATTAAATATGTTGTGCAATTAAATATTATTGAGTAAATTTGATGCCATAATGCTATTCAAAATACGAAGGTAAAAACTATATGAAAAGTTAGTAGAGTCCTAGAGCGAGCTGAAGTATAAAATTAATTTAATTATCTTAGACTCAGCTGTAGACTATGTTCCACTATTCGCAAAACTTCTCAAACTTTCACTTACTGTTTCCTTCCAACTAATAACGACGTTAATGTAATATTAAACTCAGACTGTTTCCGGATACCATTAAGATAAAATAAAACGACAGAATAAATTCAAATATTTATTACAATCGAGGAAAAATAAAACCATCAGTTGAAGTCTAATATCCCTTTTAAATAAGGGCTCAAATTACTTTTAAAGGGATACAATCGTCAAAACAATACATTTTCTTCTAAAGACTGAAGTATCATTAACATCTATCGTTCTACTAAATCAAATCTTCCAGTATGAACAGGTAATATTACTATATTAACTTACAAACATATTTTTATACTTATATACAACGGACCAAGATATGTATGTACATTATTAAGATTACACATTTGAAATTTTTCGTTGGTTATTAACGATTCGTCAAAATTCGGACAATCCATAAAATATTATTTACACACACATAGAAATCTAAACGTGCTATGCACTATTCAACTTTTAAGTATTTATATATCTCTACTGTACAGTATTTGAAACATATCTATATTATTATAATAATAATATCATTAACTTCTGTATACTAGAAACGTACATTGAGATTCGTATTTATTCATTTATATTAGATATACGTATTTATACGTAAAATTTATTCACTTAATTAATCATGTCTACTTTACAACATATTCACGAATAATTTTAAAACATTTGAGCAAATCAGCGTCATTAATTAATTTTAAGCATAAAACTCTACGTAATCTTATAGTCTTTGGCACCTTCATGGTTTCATACAAAGTAATTTTTTGAACACTCATCTGAAATCCATATTGAATATGGTGTATATTTAATATACACCATATTAGGGTTAAGTGCCGAATTGATATAACCAAGCCAAGTTATGAAATTAATAAACTTATTGGACAAACAGCAACTAACACAAAAGAGATAAATCACAAAAAAGGGAAGCCCACAAAATACAAATAATCCCATTATAATGCCAAGAGCTCTATCTGCGTTCGCGTGTCAGAGAAATCCTCTGTTTCTTTTCAATAAATTGATAGACAGCATTTTGCTGACTAGGTTGAGGACGCTTCTGAGGTTTTACTGCTTTTTCAGTTTCATTGACTTCTATCAAATCATCTTCGTGAGTTTCATTAGAATTACTTTCTGACGATGTATTTCTGTTTTCCAAGTTATTTGCCATATCAGTGATGGAATTTTCATTTGATAAAATTGGTATTATTAGTTTGTTTTGACTTTTGTCATCCTTACTCCAGTACCGTTTCTTGGGCTTTTTCTTTGGTGTTAATTTTCTGTTTCTCTTTTTCTTCTCTGTATCTGATACTAAGATTGTAACTCTTTGATGTTCATTTTGGTTTGCCTCAGAACTAACAGAATCATGATCGTGCTCATTGTCTTTATTTGTGTATTTGTTTTTACCACTTGAAATTGTGCTAATTTTAGTAGCTTTTACGCGATCTCGAAGCCTCTTTTTTGTAGCCAAATATATCTTGAAGTAAACTACTGTCAAATCAAATCAAATCAAAATAATTTATTTATTATCACAGGTACACATACATTTGTTATAAATACAAGCAGTGAGATCTTAAAACGATTGTGACAGTTCTCTGTGATATACCGTATCTAACGGTGTACAAATGTAAAATACAGTATTTATACACGATCAACATTTAATTATAATCCTCATTAATAATATAGATTGCAAAAGGTAATGGAAATGTAATAAGAATGTCAAGATACAATAATAATACGTCAAAAGGTAATGTAGATGATGTCATTATAACTAATGGAATGTAGAACGAACCAGATGAAAAAAAAACCACAAAGCCAGGTTGAGATGTCAAGCGACAAGGAGTGTCAGGTTCAAACATTTCTGGCCAGTCGTTCAAACCAAGTAATGGCGGCGAGCTAATAATTAATGTGAGAATCCAAACTACTCCAATCATAAAGAGCACCCTTTCTAAAGTTCTCTGTATATATAGGATCTGTAATCGCTCAGTACCTGTCCAAGACGATTGCACATAAATTTAAAATGGACGAAGTACAACACATTATGTCGCACGTAAGCCACATATATGAATATGCCACGTTTAGTGGCAGCACCAATATTGCTACTGTCAAATCCGTTACGGCGAGCGACACTATGAAGAAGTTTTGGACTATCCTCAGAGGTTTATAAGTAAATACACTGAGGATTACCAAAATGTTTCCAACTATTGTTGAAATTATTATTAATGTGAGAACTATTGCTGTACATATAGCTTCCCATGCGGGCACAGTTAGAGTAATTCCAAAGCTACTTGCATATTTTGGATCCTCAGCGACAGCGCAAGCATCTCTATCATCTTCGATTATTGCCTCAGTGTAATTTATGAGTATGTAGTTCGTATCGACGTGCGTTGCTGTTTACCCCATTTTGATGAATAATTCTGCTACATTTCACGTTGTACTATGTTTGAAAGCCGTGACTCGGGAAAATCTTTCAAATCGTTTGGCCAAAATCCGCCGATAATTCTTCTTCCGTATTCATTCTTTCATACTCAAGTTTTCTGTAACAATAAATAACCCTTTTAATGCGTAAAGGAAATGTATCGGCGATTTCTTTCCATCGAAAGTAGTTCGCGTGAGTAACGCAATGTAAATTACCTCCTGCTGGAAATCTTCTCTAGGAAGTCCCATTTATGTGACTTGTTCATTTTTTGACGCGTAAACGAATCTGTAACAAAAGAGAGAATATATCAGAATCAGTCAGGTATAAAAGGAAATATCTTTTACGAGGCTGTAAGTAACATTAGAAGGCGCAATCATCTTGCGATCTCGGGAGGCGTTTGTCAGATATATATCATTCTTCGCTGGATGTTTGCGAAACATAAGTCGAAATAATATTGTTTGACATATTTTGATAAATGTGCCGTAATTGATTTACACACGAACGTTTCTAAAGACTAAAGGAAAAAGGAATGACGTGATATGGATACGACTAGTGATATAATAATTTTTGTCTCATCTAGAGTTACGTTTTAAACACGTCACATAAGATTTGCAGCAATAGCGATGTCGTCAGCGATGACCTAACAGTTATGGAGTCTTATGGAGTTCCGCAGGGGCGTGTTCTTGGCCCTACGCTGTTCCTAAGCTACATAAACAACTTGTGCAAACTACCCCTAAGTAACGGGAAAATCGTTGACTTTGCAGACGACACTGCCCTTATTTTTCATGGAGATAGTTGGAATTCCGTTTCTGAAATAGCTCAACATGGCTTTAATAAAGTCTCTACATGGCTTAAAGAACACTGTCTCACACTCAATGTGGATAAGACAAAATATATGCCATTCTCTATCCAAGGTACCTCACCGTCCATTAACGATGACAAACATATTATAGCACCAATGCGCTTGCTCTTGCGAGCATATTACAAGGGCGTCTGAAGTTAAATACCTCGGGGTCATCATTGATAGCACACTCTCTTTCTCTCACTATCTGGATCTACTTTCATCTAGGACTCGTAAACTCATATTCATCTTCAAGAACCTGCGACATGTAGCTGGGGCGGCGCATGCAAGACAAAACTAATCAAGGTAGAAAGAGCACAAAGATCTATTCTTAAAGTAAGCCATTTCCTCCCGTTCCTCTATCCCACGACAGATTTGTACAAGCTCACCGATGTCCAGACGGTACGACAGCTTTGTGTTTTGAATACCGTATTAAAACAACATAATTTATCAAAATTTGACCCGCAATGTAATAAAGACAAGCGCCTGAGGCATAAAGTCTGTAGGCCAGTTAGGCAATGGTCCACAAGCTTCGCAAACAGATTTTTTGTATTCCAAGGTTGTTATTTATACAATAAGATAAACAAGGAAGTTAATATTTACCATCTCACTAAATTTAAATGCAAAAAAATCATTACCCAATATCTAAAATCCATAACCTACGATGAAACCGAAAAGTTACTACATACAGGTCTATAACTACTAACAAACATCCCATCAACACTGAATGACACACACAACACTGACACACGCACGTACATACGTACACGAACACATATACACACAGACACTCACAAAACTCACACACGCGTGCAAACATGCCCATATATACTAACATGAACACACATACTCACTTAGGTATAATATTACGCACTCACATGCACACTCTCACACGTTCTCGTATACCTACCGAAACTGGTTAATCTATAAATGTTCTCACCTATCCAGAGATAGGAGAGGCTGGTGTTCTGTCATACAGGTCTTCTAGTACAGACACCAGTCTCTCACACTGATTTCACTCATTCGACATTAATTTTATATTAATGTAACATAGATTAAGCCTAAAACATGTAACATTCTTTGTGAGAGAAAATAAATGCATTTTTTTATTTATTTATTTAATAAACGATGGAAAATTGATTATACAAATATCTAAACTAATATTTTTACCTCATTCGTGTAAAGTTCGATAAATAACCATGCTATACAATGTCAAAATGTTATCAGGATTTTGTTTTTAATGAAACCAAGTAATATTTCGGCAAAATGGTATTATTTCTTCAAAATATTTACAAAAAATGAAAAAAGAAAATGTAGATCATAATTAAACATCAGGTGGCAAAACAATTATGTAGAACTGTTTGTTCATTTCTAAACTTACGTATAAAAAACACATGACTAAGAACAAGCTAACGTATGTTGTAACTAGAAACATACTGAGAATTTAATAACCATCCATTGTAACGGGTTCTGGTAGTAAAAACGCAGTAGAGGTTCTATGCGTTTATTGCCGAGAATTGTCTCACTTCCCTTGCACGAGTATGACCTACCAACAACACGACACTGGCCTGAACACTAAGGCTGCAGTCTCCCACGCTGTTCCCTTCGGTAGAGTGTAGGCAGGCTGCTCGAAGGCTGCGCGTAGCGGTAGATCCTCGCAGGCCGTTGGTTCAGCTGGCAGACGCCGGCGGTGCGAGTACGATGAGCATAGCAGGCCAGACTCTTCGGCAGAGGTGACGCCGAAGACGATGCAGGAAAGTGTAGCGGTCTAGGAGTGTAGCCGGAGTCTTAAGGTGAACCTGGAACCCAGTTGCTGGGATCAGGATACACGTAGAATGTATAAAGATATAGCGGTACAGAATAGAGTAACGGTAGTAGGTTAGTGTAGAGTAGCGGTCACGGCCTCTCTGTCGGCCCCTTTATATACTGGGCCCTCCATCAGGGTTGGTGTCGGCGCATTACCAAATAAGGGAACTTACGAGCGCGGACGATGGCTTTCTCTGATTGGCCGAGCGTATGGACGGTATTATGACGTACACTCGGTAGGTACCGGTCATACGCTACAATACCGCCCGCCTTAGGAGAGGATTTTACGTGGCTAACAAGGACAATCCGACTAGCTGCGTTGGGTCAATGAGTCCGCTACTGTCCAAACTAAGACGGCATATAGAGAGAAGGAAGGGAAAGTCTTCTACGGTTTGTAACAAATAGTTAGGCACCATAGTGTATAAGTTTTAGGTCCTTTATGTGCCAAAACCCAATAGAATTTCCAGACGCGTCCGACAACTCGTAAACGAGGGGCGACTTTTTATTAATCACTGTGCACTTCACGAATTTAGGGGCTAGTTTCTTACAAAAGGACTTATCCTTGTCGCTCTGATAAAAAGTCCTTTTCCGCACAGTGTCTCCCACATTAAACTCAGCTGGTTTACGGCGTAAATTATACGTTTGGGAATTCCTAGCATGAGCTTGAATGAGGAGTGCCTGAACTTTGTCAAATATGCCTGATAAGTGACCTATGTTTTCTGCGTAATCGTCCCTAGGTATGTATACTATATCATCAGCGTCTGTGTCGACATAGTGTGAGCCGCATGGAACTAGTTCACGTCCATAGACTAAAAAACTAGGTGTATAGCCCGTGACTTCATTAACTGCAGTATTTAATGCAAACTGCACCTTAGGTAGGAGAGTGTCCCATAATCTCTGGTCATTTCCTACAAACGCCGCTAAGGTAGAACCAATGGTTTTATTATAGCGTTCGACCGTATTGACATGTGGGGAATATTTAGGAGTATAATGAAGATTAGGGATTTTGTACTTGCGCAACATAGCTTTTAAAGTAGCACTTACAAACTGTTTACCATTGTCCAATATAATTGTAGATGGTATACCATGAACCAAAAATATTTTTTCTTCTAAAATATTAGTTATTATATCAGCAGTTGCGCGCCTGATAGGAAAAAGTAGACAGTATTTACTAAAACAACAAGTTACAACAAAGATGTAGGCGTTTTGTTTTCTTGTGCCGTCACACCGTCACACAGTAATGGCCCCACCAAATCTACACTAATGGTTTGGAAGGGTCGTGAACACACTTTGGGTCGTCCCATGGTTCCCAATGGTGCATGGTTCTGATGTTTCTGCGCGATACAAGCGTCGCAAGAATTTATGAACTTAACTACGTCATCGCGCATTTTGGGCCAATAGTAACGCAGTGTTAAGCGCTTGTAAGTTTTAAATATACCGAAATGCCCCGAAGTGGGTTCGGCATGGTTCTCCAATATGGCATTATTTCGATCAGAAGAAGGTAGTACTTCTTTCCATTCGAACTCCTTACGTAGCATACACCTAGATTTAATCAAATGATACAATTTATTATTTTTAATAGAATAGTCTGGATAGTCATTAGGCGAAGATAAACAACCATTGTAGGTGGCTGAATACCATTGATCAGTGTCAACATTAGGGTCATTCACGTTATTATTATTTGCGTTAATTATATTTACAGGTAGGGATCGTGATAACGCATCGGCTATGATATTATCCGCACCGCGCCGATGCTTTATTTCGAAGTTAAAGGCTGACAGACGAACCGACCACCGACCTAATCTACCAGTCGGGTTGCTCAAGTTTAGGAACCATTTCAGTGCGGAATGGTCAGTATACACAACAAACTTTAACCCGTTATCTAAATAACAGCGCCAATATTCGAGGGCTGTTAGAACTGCTAATGTCTCCCGTTCTGTTATACTGTAGTTTTGTTCCTGTGCATTTAGTAACCTACTCATGTAAGCGATAGGTAGTTCCACGCCATCTATTTCTTGTGTAAGTAACTCACCGATGCCGCTCGCACTCGCATCTGTGTGAACTTGAAAAGGTTTCTCGTAATCGGGACACGATAATATTGGTGCAGAGCTTAACAATTGTTTTAGTTTACAAAACGAGTCATCAGCTTCCACCGACCACTGAACTGGTGCGGCTTTCTTACCGGTAGAGGTAAGTTTGTTCAGAGGACCGGCAATAGTACTAAAATTAGGTATAAATCGCCGATACCATGATGCAATGCCTAAGAACCTTTTGACTTCTTTTTTATTCTTAGGCGTAGCATATTGAAGAATGGCTTCCACCTTACATGGGTCTACTTGTAATCCTTTAGAGTTTACTACGTAGCCCAAGTACTTCAATTCATCACGGAAGAATTAAAATTTTTCTAAGGTAATGGTAAGGTTTAAAATTTTAAAATTTTAATTTTTCGTATACTTTATTTAATAGTGACACATGAGCATTAAAAGATGGCGATATAAGCACGATATCATCTAAAAAAACGAATACAGAGTTTTCGAACTCAGGACTGTTCGTAAACAAGTGATCCACCAAACGCTGTTGTGTCGCAGGCGCATTCGTTAAACCAAACGGCATAGTCACAAATCTAAATGTTCCTCTAGTAGGCACATAGAACGCAGTCTTATCACGATCACATTCGCGAAGAGGCGTCTGCCAAAAGGACTTAGATAAGTCTATACTACTTAGATATCTAGCGTTCCTAAGGTTGTCTAAAATTTCGGATACGTAAGGTAGTTTGTACGCGTCTTTTTTAGTAATAGAATTAAGTTTCCGACTATCTAAACAAAACCTTAGTTTACCGTCCTTCTTAGGCGTTAGTAAAATTGGTGACGACCACGGACTTTTGCATTTTTCTATCACTCCCAATGCAAGCATTTCGTCTAATTCGTCAATAATTATTTTTAATTTCACCGGTGGTAACCTATAATATCTTTGGCGTATCGGCGCAGAATCGCCAGTGTCTATTGCATGTTCTATTAAGTGAGTTCGTCCTAAACCGGTTTTTTCAGTAGAAATCGACTCGTATTGCTTTATAATTAACTTAGCCGTTCTTTGTCGTGACTCACTCAACTCACTAAAATATTGCAATACGTTCGTGTTACTCGGCTTATTTTCACTTAACACACTACACGGCAATGTTTTAGACATGCATACGGATGCGATATGGTTAGGCAGTAATTTAAATAGTTTCCAGAAATCGATGCCTAAAATTAAATTACTTGTAACTTCTGGAATAATATAAACTTTCAATAAGTGGGTTTGATTATAAATGTAGTGGGTAAGTTGATAAGACCGCGCGGCAACAAGATATTTCCATTCGCGGTCCGAATGGAATTAGTGTTGTGACACTGCTGTATTTCTAACCCGGTTTTAGTAATTACCTCCAGATGGGAGTTGTTACCTAAAATTGTAATGGCTGAACCGGAATCGAGCAATCCACAAATAGGTAAACTGTTAATCGTTACGTTAACATAGGGCCGTAGGTCATTTTTAGGTTTATTATCCAGGATCGAGGCGACGGAATAACTAGAGAAATACACTTTTAGAGTGTTTAGCCAATTTCTCCAATCATCTTTGTCAAAATTGGTTGAATAGGTTGTAGAACCTAATTTAGATTTTGACACGCCCCGACCCTGACCAACTAGTTTTTTGGTTTCGTCGATTTACAGTTCGGACAGTTAGGGAATGTCACATCCCTACGGCCGCACTTGAAGCAAATTGCAAACCGATCGCGTTTGCATTCATTCAAACTGTGATCATTGATACGGCAGCGCGGGCAGTACTTGGACGTGACTAGAGCGACAGAGCTAGGTTTAGACTTAGGTTTGCTAGGTTCGTTGTTCTCAGTGTATTTGGACGTACCCTCTATAGTAGCAACGGGATAATTATTGTAGGAATTATTACGCGCTCGGTTATTAGGTTTGTGACTGTAAGCTAGGTCTGGTGCCAACATGTCGTTACTGTAATACGGTTCGCGGAATTGAGAGTTCAAACATTTCATCCGTTCGTAGTTTAAACATAACGTCTGCAGTGTTGCTATACTGTCTATTGAAGATATTGACGGAGCTAGCACTAGTGAGTAGCATGGACGTATGTTATGCAATAGGATGTCTAACTTTTCGCGTTCGGACAATCGCTTTGACGGTGACAGCCTAGCGAACAGCTGATTCAATATCGAGAGATAAATAATTATAGTTTCGGTAGCACCTTGAGTACGTCGGCGGATTTCATTTAATAACCGGTAGTCATAATCGTAGGAAGATACTAAGGAAGGAGAGGAAGTAATAATCAAATCAAGCCAAGTGTCATCGCCGTCGATATTGTGATGTGTGGCATTCATTGGCAGTATGTGAAGATTGGATGATTCGATGACTTGAAGGAGTTTGCGGGCCCTAGGTGATTGATGAGGGGGACTAGGTGAAAGGAGGTTAGTGTTGAAATCTCCCATGACTATGTGATGTGTGTACTCGGACCCTATAGATTCCAGAATCGATTCGAGACTGGAGAAATAATCAATAGAAGGAGGACAATAAACAACACCAAGCACAGCCTTGGTTCCCCTGACACAAACCTCCAAAAATAGGAATTCAGCTGTACAAGACTCATCAGAAGAGGAAGCAAGGATTTTGTAGGGTAGGTCACTACGTAAATAGATAGCGACACCACCCCCTCTTCGGTCCACCCTATCATTTCTGATGAGTATGAAATCTGGAAGAGAGTAGCAGGTAGAAAGGAGATGTGGTTTGAACCAAGTCTCTGAGATCAGGATGGCGTGCACATATGTATCAGAGAAAGCCTCTAGCAAATCATCATAGTGGCTCGGTACACTTTGAGCGTTGATATGACATACATTAAATACGTGACGTGTATGAGGATTAAAAGTCTGACGTATAAAATCACCCAAGTTATCGGACAAAGAGCAAAAACTTTCATTTGATAATGAAATGGATTCATTAGCAGATTGGTAAGAATCATCATCTATTAACATTACGAATATAATAAATATAAAAGTTTTATATATAAATATAAGTATATACTAAAATAAAAGATATTAAAATATTTAACTAAGTTATTAAGTTGGTGGGACGTTTATCTCTGCACCACCCGCCAGCTAAGTCTGTTGCATTCGCACATAACAATAACAAAACATAAAACAAATATGAAGTCGTAATACAATCCGTAATAAGTATGTAAATCTAAAGCTACAATGTTTCCGAACAAACTTCTTCCAAGTGTCCACTAGTGATGAAATTATTTTATTTTGAAGGTATTCGTAAAATATTTTGTTGACGTTTAATGTTGACAGCTATACGGAATAATTATTTCAATCAAATAACATCAAAAATTTTCTGATAATGTGATACAACTTATATAATACTTTGTTATATTATTATTATAAGAGAGAAGTTGTTTTTGGACACAGAAATTTAAAAAAGTGAATCAACGAATGTGAAATCAACTGTTGTGAGCACGTACCTAAAATACTAGTGCTTACGAGGCATGGTCTTCGCATTTCCGACTCCCGTATTAGCCGCTGTGGAACCATCAGTCGTCGCTTTGGGATATTTCTCCATCAGGGAATCCAGTTCCAGCGAAGACGTGATTTTAGAGCGAGGTCCATCTTGGATCTTGATTATGACAATCCCGTCCTGAGTCCAGCATTGCCGCATTCCGAAATACTGACGAGCTCTAAGAAACACAGCCTGTCGGGCTTTAGTCAGGAATTCTTTGACCGTGACTTTCGAGACTTTCAGAGCCGATTTTGCCCGCCAAACAGAAGCCTTCAGATCGACCCGGGAAAAGCGTACTACGATTGGCCTATGATGCTGCTTACTGGGTGCGCCAAGTCTGTAACAGCCACTTATTGACTAAACAGCGAAGTCTTTTAGGCCCAGCTTCGTCTGTACTCCTCACGATGAGTGCTGAACAGTCCTCTTTCTCAGTTTCGGGCACCCCCAAGAAGAGAAGGTTCTTACGACGGTGTCTGGTTTCCATTGCGTCGATCATATTCGAACACTCTTCGATCTGTTTGCGAAGGAGACCAAACATGCTGTACATGAGCTCCCGGAACTGACGGAATTCATCTGCCAGTTTCGATACTGTATCTTTGGTGGGACCAGCAGCCTGTAGTTGCGACTCCAGTTCAGCCATCCTCTTCGTAAAGCAGTCCTCCAAACTTTTCTGTGCCGTTTGAATGCTATCAAGCTGTGACATTATTAGCTTTTCTAGTGAGCAGTGTAGTAAAGTGAGTGTGCTGGCAGGTGGTGATGATGATGTTAGCTTTATACTACATAAACAAAGCTACGAACGTGAGTACTTTCTATTTGTATTATACTCGTTTTAAAAAGTGTTAAAATACTTTATAAAAATACTATTTTCTAAATTTCTTAAAAAAATCAAATTTGGATACGTCTAGTAATTTTAAGCACCTACCGCCGAGAAAAAGTTCGACCGTTAGGACTAATGAGAAGAAACGTTAGATTCAAATTTGCGAACTAGTACGTAGTAGGTAGTTACACTAAAAGGTAGGCAATTAGTACAACAATACGTACCGGTTCGCTGTAGCCGCACCTCCTCGCTTACAATGATGGAGACCTGCTAGATGAGAACTCGAGCACGGAAAGCGAGACAATAACCCACGTAGGCGCCACTGTAACGGGTTCTGATAGTAAAAACGCAGTAGAGGTTCTATGCGTTTATTGCCGAGTATTGTCTCACTTCCCTTGCACGAGTATGACCGACCAACAACACGACACTGGCCTGAACACTAAGGCTGCAGTCTCCCACGCTGTTCCCTCCGGTAGTGTGTAGGCAGGCTGCTCGAAGGCTGCGCGTAGCGGTAGATCCTCGCAGGCCGTTGGTTCAGCTGGCAGACGCCAGCGGTGCGAGTACGATGAGCAGAGCAGGCCAGACTCTTCGGCAGAGGTGACACCGAAGGCGATGCAGGAAAGTGTAGCGGTCTAGGAGTGTAGCCGGAGTCTTAAGGTGAACCTGGAACCCAGCTGCTGGGATCAGGATACACGTAGAATGTATAAAGATATAGCGGTACAGAATAGAGTAACGGTAGTAGGTTAGTGTAGAGTAGCGGTCACGGCCTCTCTGTCGGCCCCTTTATATACTGGGCCCTCCATCAGGGTTGGTGTCGGCGCATTACCAAATAAGGGCAAAACTTACGAGCGCGGACGATGGCTTTCTCTGATTGGCCAAGCGTATGGACGGTATTATGACGTACACTCGGTATGTACCGGTCATACGCTACACCATATTCAATTTATAAGTAAAACTAGCTGACCCAGCGAACTCCGTTTCGCCTTTTTAAGAGTTTTTATTTAATTCCCTTTTTTCCAAGCCCCTTTTCCAAAGTTACCATTGACTTAGCGCTAAATCTCTTATCATTTCAGAGTCTATAAATGCTGAACAAACAAACATAGATTTTTATATAATATTGAATTCCTCATTCCTTAAAATATCGGAGACGATACCCATATCGACTTTAAAAAAAATCCCGCCCGGCATCTTTGATTTCCTATCCGCCATCTTTGATCACGAAATAGATGTTGTATTTGGATTCACCATTCCTTAAAATATCGGAGACGATACCCATATCGACTTAAAAAAAATCCCGTCCGCCATCTTTGATTTCCTATCCACCATCTTTGATCACGAAATAGATGGTATTTTTGAATTCCCCATTCTTTAAAATATTGGAGACGATACCCATATCGACTTAAAAAAAAATCCCGTCCACCATCTTTGATCACGAAATAGATGTTGTATTTGGATTCTCCATCCCTTAAATCATCAGAGACGATACCCATACCTATTGATTTTTTTAATTTTCCCATCCGCCATCTTTGATTTCCCATCCACCATCTTGAATCACGAAACATATGTTGTATTTGGATTCCCCATCCCTCTTAACATCGCAGACGATACCAATATTGACATTTTTTAAATTTTCCCATCCGCCATCTTTGGTCACGAAATAGATGTTGGATTTCGATTCCCCACCCTTTAAAATATCGAAGGCGATACCCATATTGATTTTTAAAATTTTCTCATCCGCCGTCTTTGATTTCCCGTCCGCCATCTTGGATCACTAAATAAATTTCATATTATTAATCAGCGTCCCGAAAATCTCGAAAACGATACCCATATAGATTGTATCCTATTCGTTTAGCCTTTTTTTGCCTGTGACCCAACCCTCCCCCTTCGCGTTTGACCATTTTATTATTTTTGTCTGGCCTCTAGTTGTGGCGTAATTTTATATGGTCTTTCGGAATAATTGGGCTATCATAGGCAATAACAATTTTTAAAATCCGACTGCTAGTTCCTGAGATTAGCCGACATTATCTTTTAGCCTTTTTAGCCTTTTGCCCGGCCCCAAAAGGTCCAAGCGTTATGTTATATAGCCTATAGCCTTTCGGAATAACTGGGCTATCGTATACAAAAATAATTTTCCAGATGCGACTGGTAGTTCATGAGATTAGCGCGTTCACACAAACAAACAAATTCTTCCGCTTTATTATATTAGTAAAGATATTTTAATATTTTCTTTTATATTTATTACAAATCTCCTTTATTGAGCGGATACTTCCATAGTTGTCGTTTTAACTGTTTAAGAAATATAACTGCAAAAAGAATTTACACATACAAACTACTTAGCAAAGACTATGATAGCCGGTATCTGTGACGTTTCGCTAGATCGGCCAATATGGCGACTGTGATTTGTCTGTCAGAACCATTAGAATTTAACAAAATACACGACAATCCAAATTTTGCGGATATATGTTGTCGACTCGATATCTTTATTTTTAAATGTCTTATTATTCAGGTAAGGTTTCGATTTCAATTTTAATGTTTTATTTTTCAGGTAAGATTTGACACTGCGATAGCAGCGCAGTCCGTCGGTTCCAATGTGAAACATTCCAAAAACTCAACTACTAACAAATTAAAAATTAAGTAAAAAAAACATTTTCTAGTGGACTAAAATATCGTGAATCTAAACCATTCTCAAGTCCCCTTGAACGCACACTAAAAATTTCATCAAGATCGGTCCAGTCGTTTAGGAGGATTTCAGTGACATACACACGCACACAAGAAATATATATATATATATAAAGATATCATGAAACAAGCTTTTTTGATATTATAATTGTTTATACTTGATGGGAGTGAATGATGCAAGAGAGGTATGTCACGATCGTTGCAAATGGCGTTCCGTAGTCTCTGCCTACCCCTCCGGGAAACAGGCATGAGTCTATGTATGTATGTATGTATTTGTTTGTAATATATTCTGAGAATGCTATCTAATACCAAGCTCAATGTTCTGAGAAAGCTATCTATTGTCTATTACAGAATAAATAAGGGTGTACAAGGAAAATGACAATCATATTATATTTTAAAAAAAATATGGATCATATTGGAAGTAGGATTACTTTTATGAAAGACCTTGTATTCCTTGATTTATACGCTGCAGCGCTGCTGTAAAACTCAACCATTTTGAAGATTTTTACTTTTATAAAAATACATTTATAAAACGTAATAATATTTAGCTCGTAATCTATATGATAATAATAATTTTGTATCTTGACGGATCAAGACTAGAATAAACCGTTCAAACCTCGATGATATATAATTCTTACTTAATTACTTATGAGATGTGCCAATATTACAGTAAATCAATTAAAATATATTATATCAGTAGTATTATGACATCATCATCATCCTAGCGTTGGCCCAGTTGCGATACAAGATAAATGATAACAGCGACAATTTATTCTTAATTAAAACTCAAAGAACTAAAAAAGAGAAATCGAAAAAAGAACTGGTAAAACGGGTCAGTTGATCTCGTGAAACTAATTTAAAAATAAAAGGTCAAAAGATCCATTCTCGCAAACGTTGAAGAAGCTTAAAGATAGGACACATCGCTTTTCAATAAAGAATTTAAATGGATTGTTATAGAAAAACCTTGAAAACCGTTCGAAGACGATTGAGGTTTTGTAAGGAAACCAAAGTTATTTAGCTAGACTAAAAGTCAGTTGTATTTGTAGTTTAAAGGCTGTATAAATAAATACAGATTAAAGGTTTATTTCTTTGTAAAGTATCGGAATTAGTGTCACAACTAATTGGCTATTTTTGTATAAAATTATGTCAAAGATTGATATCACAAAAAAAAATCGAAAATGTAATACCCATATAGAGAGCGGCTCTAAATGTTTCGTTTTGAATATAATCTAGTTTTGAATAAAATCTACTTTTATCAACAAATTCGTCCAGTTTTCATAATTTAGTCATTTTGGTCTTATTTCAGAACTTTGACCTAATTATTGAACAGTCAATTTATATGTTATGATGTAGATTACCTATCGAACAAACTATAAAGATTTAAAAATATAAAATCACATAAACTTTCCATTTTTTTCTTGAAAAGACAATTCCCGCACTAGGAATAAATCCTGTGTTGCGGGGGACTTTACAAACATACAACCAACGGACACAATGAACACCCACCTAATAATACCTTATAGGGCTAATTAGGTACCTATTATTTATTTGAGGTTAAAAGCACACGCCCTAGTTTTAACATCTGTGAGCGACAATATCTGTAACCATCAATATTAGCAGGTAAGAAAATATTTAGTAAATTAGATATAAATAGAGCTTATCATTATGTGAAAATTGCGCCAGAAGATGTAGAGAAAACTGCAGTTATCACACCTTTTGGGCTATTTGAGTTTACGCGAATGAATTTTGGATTGAAAAATGCAAGTCAAACTTTTCAAAGATTCATGAATAATGACGTTTTAAAAGGCCTAGATTTCCTATTTAATTTAATTGATGACATTTTAATCGCTAGTGAACATTTAGAAAGTCATAAATTACATTTACGAATGGTATTTGAACGCCTAAAAAAATATGGTATTACAATTAATTTATCTAAGTCTGTTTTTGGCCAATCTAATATAGAATTTTTAGGATATGAAGTGTCAACTGCTGGAATACGACCCCTTGGGGATAAGGTCAAGGCTATTATAGAATACCCCAGACCGGAAACTGTGGATCAATTAAGAAAATTCTTAGGAATGATAAACTTTTATCGAGCTAATATACCAAATGCCACAGCTCACCAAATGTCTTTAAATATTTTTTTAAAAGGTGCTAAGAAAAAAGATAGATCTAAAATAGAGTGGACAAATGATTCTATTAAAGCTTTTGAAGATTGTAAAACCAGTTTAAAAAATGCAGTGATGATATCGCATCCAGTACCAAATGTCCCTTTATCGCTGATGACAGATGCATCGGATATATGTGCAGGGGGAGTATTACAGCAGTGGATACATGATAAATGGCTACCACTAGGATATTTTTCAAAAAAGTTCACTACAGCTCAACAGAAGTACTCAACTTATGATAAAGAGTTAACTGCATTTTTCATGGCAATCCAACAATTTAGATTTCTTTTCGAAGGCAGAGAATTGATTGTGTATACGGACCACAAACCGTTAATTTATGCATTTACTAAAGTTGTAAGTAACTGTGAAACACCTAGACGTACAAGGCAGCTTTTATTCATAAGCGAATTCACAACGGATATAAGGTATGTTAAGGCCGATAACAACAAAGTTGCAGACGCGTTATCGCGCATCGAGACTATACAGTGCCCAACGTCTATAGATTACGTAGAATTAGCAGTAGCACAGGAAACGGACGCAGAGTTAAAACAATTATTAACTGAACAGAATGACAATATTTCTCTAAAGAAAATTCTCATTCCACGCAGTGATAAATTGATTTATTGTGAAAATTCTACTAATACGTGTAGACCATATAAACCCGAATCCTATAGGAAATTAGCATTCAAAACAGTACATGAAATAAGTCATCCTGGCATTAGAGCGACTCGCAAATTAATAGCAAACCGATTTTTCTGGCCGGTATTGAACCGTGATGTTGGCCAATGGGCAAAAACATGCATCCAATGCCAGAAATCGAAAATTAATAGGCATACTCTGTCAGAAGGTCAACGATTCTCGGAATCTAAGCGTTTATCTCATGTACATATAGATATAGTAGGACCATTGCCACCTACTTATTACAATGATAGATAGGTATACGCGTTGGCCGGAAGCCATCCCGGTACATGAAATTACTGCAGAAGTTGTAGCCAAAGTTTTCCATGATAACTGGATAACTCGTTTTGGAGTTCCCGAACAGCTAACAAGCGATTAAGGTCGCCAGTTTGAAAGTAATTTGTTTACCGAATTGTTAAAATTACTAGGCATTAAAAAAATCAGAACTACACCCTACAGACCGCAAAGTAACGGTATTATAGAACGATGGCACAGGAGTATGAAACAAGCTGTCACAGCACGACTTCCAGATAATACTTCATGGTACGACGAGCTTCCTACAGTCTTATTAGGATTGCGTACAGTAGCTAGGAGCGATAATTGTGTAAGTCCTGCCGAGTACGTGTATGGTCAAACGCTCCGTTTACCAGGAGATTTCTACAACATCTCGGATAATCGGAACTTAACGGATTATGCATTTTTAGACCAGTTAAGAATTAATATAAATAAGTTAAAACCAGTATCAAGAGAGTTGCGAGACTCGCGCACATTATTTGTACATAGTGAATTAGGTAAGTGTAGTTATGTTTTTATTAGAAATGACGCAGTACGCAGACCCCTGACGCCACCATACGACGGACCTTATCGCGTAGTGAACAGAAAAGGTAAAGTATATACCATCCAGTTGCCTAATAGAACTGTCAATATATCTGTCGACAGGTTAAAACCTGCCTTTATATTGAACGAACATGTTAGCGAACATAAGGACAATGATTGTTATAGCAAACCGAATGCCAACGTTAATAAATTAATCATAGAACATAAGTCATTAGAATGTAACGATAAGAATATGTATCCTAAGAAAGTATCGAAATCGGGACGTGTAATCAAACGCCCAGTAAGATTTAATTGTTAAATGTAGTCAGTAAATAAAACAACACTTTATGGTCTAATACTTGTATTTCATAATACTTACCTAAAAAGTTACAGTACAATGGACGCATACCTTTATACCTAACTTACAGTCTAATGTATGTGTACCTTAATATGAAGTTACGAAATAGTTATTTACACTCAGTTAGAACCTACTTATTATTTTATGCGAAGTATGTAGTAATATCGTTTGATTGTGAAATGAGTATTTGTTAATTATGCGAAATGAGCATCGAACTGCATACAATGCGATAAACAATGTAAGTAGGCCGTGTCTTAAAATAGATTCATATTGTAATTTTATAATTTTATAACGCTGATATATTTCATTCAAGTAAGATCTCTGAAAGTTAATTTACTTTTATCTTAAAATGGGAAAAACTTATAGTAAAGAAGAAGTGATCATTGCCCAAAATGGTGCAGTACAGGCTGAAATGAACAAGTACAATATAACTATAGCCGTAATGACAGGGTTCGTGGGTGTTTTTATGTTATTGGCCGTAATAATATATTGCCGGTATCGCATTCGACACTGGATGACGAAGATGTTTACAAGAATTATAGCTGCTCAACCCGCGGGAGCCCCACGGCCGCCACCTCAGCAATCTAAGCCAGCCAGCTACGCGTAAGCTGTAATGTAATACGTGTACCTACAGTGTTAATCGCAATGTTATGATTCAACATCCTAACAGTTACATTGTGTTACGTGTATGTATGTACCTAACGTGTTAATTTTAAGTTTAGTTTAGTGTTTCTATTTTGAATTTTTTGTAAAAAATTGGGGGGTGTTGTGTAGGGACTTTGTAAGTATGAACGATATGATGTATCAGCAGTATTGTGTGTAAGCGAGAAGTATGTTAGCGGCACCGGCAGTTACTGCGCGCTGCCCGGTCGGTACGAACGTTGATAGGCTTGGGACTTTTCGGACAATAATTGATGGTTAAAGTGCTATCCATAGTTTTTATTCAGCGACAGTAATTCCCAATGCACATGAACACAGACACCATAGAGACACACTAGGGCACACACCTAAAGGTATAATATAATATGATATGTTGTATTGTATTTCTTTATTATTATGTGTATTTGCTATATCCTATCTATATCCTCCTCCTTTATAACTATTTTTTATCACTACCATGACAATCTCTGCATCACCCTATGGTTGACTGGGAGAGAATGCTTTTAGCATTAAGTCCGCCATTGTACCTACAAATGTATTGTACATAAAGTTTTAAATAAATAAATAATAAAAACCCAATAACAAATTCCTTAAAATTTATTTTCCAAAATGAACTTTAGTTTCACGAAACTACAAATCCAGTACCTAAGTATAAATTTATAGGCTAGACTCAACAAGTTGAATGACAATCCTCCTATTGGAATTAATTTGATTGTAATTCCACAATTTGCAGTCTTAAATGTTCCCAGAAATGTTAGCTTCAATCAAACCTATAACGCGCGAAACTATGAACATTAACCATTTTAATTATCAGCCCTATTAACCGAAGTCTGATTTAACGGTCCTATTAAATTTTACTACCAAACCAAACTTAAGTGTGATAATTAAAGGATTGCTCGGTTTCACATGCACATTACTATTCTGTGTTAAAGATCTGCCATTAGTTGTTATAGTCAAAGATATAGTGTAAATATTTTCACGTTTTTAACAACAATGCATATTTTATCTAAGTGGGAGTCTTTTCCTGTTTATTAGAGGTTAAAAGATACAATCTATGCAATTTGGAACCAAATTGATCTTTATGGTTTAATAGGACAAGCAGAAAAAGCAATATGATTTCTGTTCGATCCATGAATCAAACCCAAGGTCTAATATCCAGCAGTCACTTACACTAGCGCTGATCCTCCGAAGGAATTCATAGCATGACAAAGAGTAGCAAAATATAAGATTTTTCTTTAGGTTTAAAATTCCAATCTGGATATACCGAATAAAATTAGACTTCACTACGAAGAGCTTTTATCAGATTTAAAACTTTAAAAGATAGGAAAATATCGTCATTAACAAGAAGAGCTACTTATAAACCGGATTCCGGCAGTGCTCTAATAACATGAAGAAAATTCCTCGCGTTTTGAAGAATCCTTCAGAACGCCGATGATAAAAAAGCGCATATGCTAAACATACTCCGTTTTTACCATGATAATAACTGTTTACAGCATTTTAATTTCACAATTAATAATTAAAATAATATAATATTATAAACTTGAGTCAGATTGTGCATATGGATTAATTCGTATTATTTCGTATCAACATCTGATTGGTCCGTGTGGTGACGGATTAAGAATACGGATTGTCACCACCCTATATAATTCCATGGGTGTCATAAGAGCCGGCAGAGGGAGCATATTATGCATAGAACAGCACTGTAAGAGAAGGAAAATTTGATTAAAACCCTATACCAACCCGTTTGTCCAGTGTGGTATAGTAGGCCAATTCCTCCTTTCAAGTGAGAGGCCTAGTCCAGCAGTGGACTGTTAAATGCTGATGATGATCTGATTGGATGGTTACAGATATTGTCGCTCACAGATGTTAAAACTAGGGCGTGTGCTTTTAACCTCAAATAAATAATAGGTACCTAATTAGCCCTATAAGGTATTATTAGGTGGGTGTTCATTGTGTCCGTTGGTTGTATGTTTGTAAAGTCCCCCGCGACACAGGATTTATTCCTAGTGCGGGAATTGTCTTTTCTAGAAAAAAAATGGAAAGTTTCTGTGATTTTATATTTTTAAATCTTTATAGTTTGTTCGATAGGTAATCTACATCATAACATATAAATTGACTGTTCAATAATTAGGTCAAAGTTCTGAAATAAGACTAAAATGACTAAATTATGAAAACTGGACGAATTTGTTGATAATAGATTTTATTCAAAACTAGATTATATTCAAAACGAAACATTTAGAGCCGCTCTCTATATGGGTATTACATTTTCGATTTTTTTTTGTGATATCAAACTTTGACATAATTTTATACAAAAATAGCCAATTAGTTGTGACACTAATGCCGATACCTTACAAAGAATTAAACCTTTAATCTGTATTTATTTATACAGCCTTTAAAATACAAATACAACTGACTTTTAGTCTAGCTAAATAACTTTGGTTTCCTTACAAAACCTCAATCGTCTTCGAACGGTTTTCAAGGTTTTTCTATAACAATCCATTTAAATTCTTTATTGAAAAGCGATGTGTCCTATCTTTTAGCTTTTTCAACGTTTGTGAGAATGGATCTTTTGACCTTTTATTTTTAAATTAGTTTCACGAGATCAACTGACCCGTTTTACCAGTTCTTTTTTCGATTTCTCTTTTTTAGTTCTTTGAGTTTTAATTAAGAATAAATTGTCGCTGTTATCATTTATCTTGTATCGCAAATGGGCCAACGCTAGGATGATGATGATGTCATAATATTACTGATATAATATATTTTAATTGATTTACTGTAATATTGGCACATCTCATAAGTAATTAAGTAAGAATTATATATCATCGAGGTTTGAACGGTTTATTCTAGTCTTGATCCGTCAAGATACAAAATTATTATTATCATATAGATTACGAGCTAAATATTATTATGTTTTATAAATGTATTTTTATAAAAGTAAAAATCTTCAAAATGGTTGAGTTTTGCAGCAGCGCTGCAGCGTACAAATCAAGGAATACAAGGTCTTTCATAAAAGTAATCCTACTTCCAATATGATCCATATTTTTTTTAAATATAATATGATTGTCATTTTCCTTGTACACCCTTATTTATTCTGTAATAGACAATAGATAGCTTTCTCAGAACATTGAGCTTGGTATTAGATAGCCTTCTCAGAATATATTACAAACAAATACATACATACATACATAGACTCATGCCTGTTTCCCGGAGGGGTAGGCAGAGACTACGGAACGCCATTTGCAACGATCGTGACATACCTCTCTTGCATCATTCACTCCCATCAAGTATAAACAATTATAATATCAAAAAAGCTTGTTTCATGATATCTTTATATATATATATATATATATATATATATATATATTTCTTATGTGCGTGTGTATGTCACTGAAATCCTCCTAAACGACTGGACCGATCTTGATGAAATTTTTTTGTGCGTTCAAGGGGACTTGAGAATGGTTTAGATTCACGATATTTTAGTCCACTAGAAAATGTTTTTTTACTTAATTTTTAATTTGTTAGTAGTTGAGTTTTTGGAATGTTTCACATTGGAACCGACGGACTGCGCTGCTATCGCAGTGTCAAATCTTACGTGAATAATAAAACATTAAAATTGAAATCGAAACCTTACCTGAATAATAAAACATTTAAAAATAAAGATATCGAGTCGACAACATATATCCGCACAATTTGGATTGTCGAGTATTTTGTTAAATTCTAATGGTTCTGACAGACAAATCACAGTCGCCATATTGGCCGATCTAGCGAAACGTCACAGATACCGGCTAACACAGTCTTTGCTAAGTAGTTTTTATGTGTAAATTCTTTTTGCAGTTATATTTCTTAAACAGTTAAAACGACAACTATGGAAGTATCCGCTCAATAAAGGAGATTTGTAATAAATATAAAAGAAAATATTAAAATATCTTTACTAATATAATAAAGCGGAAGAATTTGTTTGTTTGTGTGAACGCGCTAATCTCATGAACTACCAGTCGCATCTGGAAAATTATCTTTGTATACGATAGCCCAGTTATTCCGAAAGGCTATAGGCTATATAACATAACGCTTGGACCCTTTGGGGCCGGGCAAAAGGCTAAAAAGGCTAAAAGATAATGTCGGCTAATCTCAGGAACTAGCAGTCGGATTTTAAAAATTGTTATTGCCTATGATAGCCCAATTATTCCGAAAGGCCATATAAAATTACGCCACAACTTTTAGAGGCCAGACAAAAATAATAAAATGGTCAAACGCGAAGGGGGAGGGTTGGGTCACAGGCAAAAAAAGGCTAAACGAATAGGATACAATCTATATGGGTATCGTTATCGAGATTTTCGGGACGCTGATTAATAATATGAAATTTATTTAGTGATCCAAGATGGCGGACGGGAAATCAAAGACGGCGGATGAGAAAATTTTAAAAATCAATATGGGTATCGCCTTCGATATTTTAAAGGGTGGGGAATCGAAATCCAACATCTATTTCGTGACCAAAGATGGCGGATGGGAAAATTTAAAAAATGTCAATATTGGTATCGTCTGCGATGTTAAGAGGGATGGGGAATCCAAATACAACATATGTTTCGTGATTCAAGATGGTGGATGGGAAATCAAAGATGGCGGATGGGAAAATTAAAAAAATCAATAGGTATGGGTATCGTCTCTGATGATTTAAGGGATGGAGAATCCAAATACAACATCTATTTCGTGATCAAAGATGGTGGACGGGATTTTTTTTTAAGTCGATATGGGTCTCCAATATTTTAAGGAATGGTGAATTCAAAAATACCATCTATTTCGTGATCAAAGATGGTGGATAGGAAATCAAAGATGGCGGACGGGATTTTTTTTAAGTCGATATGGGTATCGTCTCCGATATTTTAAGGAATGGTGAATCCAAATACAACATCTATTTCGTGATCAAAGATGGCGGATAGGAAATCAAAGATGCCGGGCGGGATTTTTTTTAAATCGATATGGGTATCGTCTCCGATATTTTAAGGAATGACGAATTCAATATTATATAAAAATCTATGTTTGTTTGTTTAGCATTTATAGACTCTGAAATGATAAGAGATTTAGCGCTAAGTCAATGGTAACTTTGGAAAAGGGGCTTGGAAAAAAGGGAATTAAATAAAAACTCTTAAAAAGGCGAAACGGAGTTCGCTGGGTCAGCTAGTTTTACTTATAAATTGAATATGGTGTAGCGTACGACCGGTACCTACCGAGTGTACGTCATAATACCGTCCATACGCTCGGCCAATCAGAGAAAGCCATCGTCCGCGCTCGTAAGTTTTGCCCTTATTTGGTAATGCGCCGACACCAACCCTGATGGAGGGCCCCGTATATAAAGGGGCCGACAGAGAGGCCGTGACCGCTACTCTACACTAACCTACTACCGTTACTCTATTCTGTAACGCTATATCTTTATACATTCTACGTGTATCCTGATCCCAGCAGCTGGGTTCCAGGTTCACCTTAAGACTCCGGCTACACTCCTAGACCGCTACACTTTCCTGCATCGCCTTCGGCGTCACCTCTGCCGAAGAGTCTGGCCTGCCCTGCTCATCGTACTCGCACCGCCGGCGTCTGCCAGCTGAACCAACGGCCTGCGAGGATCTACCGCTACGCGCAGCCTTCGAGCAGCCTGCCTACACACTACCGGAGGGAACAGCGTGGGAGACTGCAGCCTTAGTGTTCAGGCTAGTGTCGTGTTGTTGGTCGGTCATACTCGTGCAAGGGAAGTGAGACAATACTCGGCAATAAACGCATAGAACCTCTACTGCGTTTTTACTACCAGAACCCGTTACGGTGGCGCCTACGTGGGTTATTGTCTCGCTTTCCGTGCTCGAGTTCTCATCTAGCAGGTCTCCATCATTGTAAGTATGGTCTAGTGCCCACCCCAGACTCTTTGGTAATCCCTTTGAATTCTAGGCAGAACGCCTTATAATCATCATACCATAGCTTTTTAAAGATGCAGGCACACCCTGAAAAATTACCCTAGATACGTTACTGACTTAGCCTAAGTCCTTGTTGTATTGCGATGAGGCTCGTGCCTGACTTTAAGACTAAGTACCTGGATGAGCGAGCTTGGGTCGGTATCTTTAGTAAATTGTGTTTTCTAAAACTAAATCCTAACTTGATCGATTTATCGCCCCAGAAACATCCTGAATACTAAATTTCAAGAAAATCATTAGGCGATTTCCGAGATTTAGATTATATATATATAAGTATATAAATGAATTGCTAGTTTAAAGGTATTAGATAAATATTGTTAGACGAAAAACATTTCTGTATTGATTTCTTTTACTAAAACAAAACTATGATAAACACTTCATCGACCCAAAACAAGTAGAACCTTCGTTTACCAACTTTACAAGTATCCTTGAAAGGGTTGGTCCTTGAAACTTATTACTCGAGATGACCGCATGCTTCAAACACAATAGCCGTAAAATATGCTCGATTTGGGTAAACCATAACCTTCTATAAACTAGAGAATACTATTATGTAAATTTTGAAATGCTTTGTTAAATTATTTGAGTAGTAGAAATATTACTAGAATTTTACAAAAGACCATAATGCAGTACTAGCTCAAATAGTAAATAGACTGCACGGTTGGCGTAGGTCCGCCCTCTCATTGGCGTCAGCGCCGCCCTCATATTAGCGTCAGCGTCAACGCGGCGTCGACGCCGCGTCTACGTTTGCGTTGACACTTAAGCGGTCACGTCGCCGCTTGACACCGCGTCGAGTGTTGTGCGTTCGATTCCCACAGGTGACAAAATTTTGTGTGATCTATAAATTGTTGTTTCGTGTATTCGAATGTACGTGAAGTCATGCAATCTAGGTACGGGGTAGCGATCTGGTTTGGTGATGGCATTCAGACGCCTGTAGTCACCAACTGGTCGAATTTGTCCGTCCTTCTTTGCTACTATGTGAAGTGGGCTGGCCCACTCGCTCTTTGGTGGCCGACATATTCCCATTTCCTGCATTAATTGAAATTCACTTTTTACCTTATGATAGCGGTCCGGTGGAAGTGGCCTCGCTCGTGGTCTCAATATGATGGTATATATTATTCTCCGAAACACGGTCCTAGTCTCTGAAAGTAGCCGGTTTAGTAATCACTGCATATTCAGACAATAAATCATGGATTATTACCGATAGACCTTAAAGAGGTTTCATTATAGTTAATAACCTTGCCAAACGTTAATAAATTAGTTGTCTTATCAATAAGTTTGCGTGAGTTTAAATCTACTAACAAGTTCTAAAAAATCAGCACCAAGTATTGCTTGGCTTACGTCTGCAATTACAAATTCCCAGCGATATGGACGCCGTAATCCTAAATTTAAATTTAACACTTTAGTACCATACGTTTTTATTTCACTATTATTTGCCGCAAACAATCTATAACTAGAGCACTCACCAGATAACTTTTGTTTACGTGACACAGGTATTACCGATACGTTAGCGACGATGTCCACTAAAAACGCAAGTCTTTGTTCTTTGTCGTAAACACTAAGGCGATGGTTCTTTCCGGGCACGAAGTCACCCACCGCTACTGACTGTACCCGTCCTTGTTTTCCGGCGTTTTCCACGCACAGGGTTTTTCACAGGTCCTCGCCCTGTTTCGATACCAGTAGTGGAATTTGCAGAGCCAATCCGGATCGCCTGGTGTCCTGGACTTCGATCTCGGTCTTGGATTCGCCCTTCCGTTGCCACGTCCGCGACCTCGGTAAGGGCTGCGACGGTGCTGGTTGACCTCATCTCGTAACGACGCTACTTCCACGTTGAGCTTGTGCATCGCTGTCAATATCTCCGAAACGGGCACCTGACTGCTACCGTCCGCGTTGCCTGGTGTAGCGCACTTGCACGTGCCAATCGTCGCTATTTCACCTCCGCGTATGTTTTCCACGACCTTGTCCGCGATATTCGCTAGATTCTCCAACGTCTGGTCCTGGCTGACCGTAAGTACCGTTCTTACGGCAGTGGGCAATCTCGCAATCCATAAGCTGTGTAACGTTTCTTCTGAAGCTTTTGCATTCCTTCCCAACTCTCGCATTCTCCTGAGTAATTGAGATGGTTTCTGCGAGCCAAGTTCCATTTCGCCAACTAGTTTCTGGAACTGCCGTTCTGCGCTCTCTTCATACACCTTCAACAGTCGTTCTTTGATAGCCTCATATTTGTTCGCTTTTGGTGGATTAATCAATATGTCGCTCACCTGTTGCAGAGCGTCTCCGCCCATCTTTGCGACTACTACGTTGAATTTCGCTTCGTCACCTTGTTTTTGCGGTGCCAGCATGCTCTCCACCTGCGCAAACCACAATCTCGGCATGTCGGTCCAAAATTCTGGAATTTTGGTAGACATCGTGATAGCTGCCAACTCGGATGCATAATTTCGTGGCGACGACGGTGATTTTTTTTCGTAATAATCCTGCGACGCGCCCTCCATTTTGTAACTGTCTTTACGGCACGAGATTGCACAAAACAATGTCACTTTGCACGCCACGTATTTAAACTATAACCAATGCAAATACGGTTCGGGGTCACCACTTTAGGTGTGTGCTCTAGTGTGTCTCTATGGTGTCTGTGTTCATGTGCATTGGGAATTACTGGCGCTGAATAAAAATTATGGATAGCACTTTAACTTTCATTTATTGTCCGAAAAGTCCCAAGCCTATCCACGTTCGTACCGACCGGGCAGCGCGCAGTAACTGCCGGTGCCGCTAACATACTTCTCGCTTACACACAATACTGCTGATACATCATATCGTTCATACTTACAAAGTCCCTACATACCTAATAAATATAAATACGTTACATACATACTTAATGTATAAATATTATTAAATATATATACAAATTATATAAATATCACTATGATTGAGATGATTGTGCCAATAATAAGCTTCGAATGTGGTCACGTGCTTTGAATTTGAATGTCCAGCGGTTAGGAGCCATTCTGATCTCTAAAGGAAGGGAATTCCAAAGGAGAACTAATTGGACAGTGAAAGCAGAGTGTACAAGATCAGAAGTGTGGGAGGGACATAAGAGTAATAAGTTATTAGATGAGCGAAGATCTTTAGAATGATTGGAGCTTAGATATTGAAAATTGGAGTTTAGGTAGGCGGGGGCAGTTGGTGAATGAAGCAGAGAGAAGAGCGTTGTGAGAGCACGCACACTACGGCGCTGACGAATGGGCAACCAGTGTAAATCGGAACGGAAAGTAGACACATGGTCATACTTACGAAGATTATAAATAAATCGAATGCAATTATTAAGAAGACGGTCAAGTTTATCAAGAAGGTCTGCATTCAGGTATAAATAACAAACATCACCATAATCGATGACCGGGAATATCAAAGTTTGCACAAGCGTTATCTTTGTCTTGACAGGCAAAAAAGTTTTAGGCGGTAAAGAGACCACAGGGTCCCAGTCACACGCTTGCTCACGTTAGTGACTTGAGTTCGCCAACTTAAGGTATTGTCGATATGTAAACCTAAGTCTTTTACTTTTGATGTAACTTCTATAGGAGTCCCATCAAATTCAATCGCTGGAAGAGTTGATACCTCTAAGCGGCTCATCATACGGCTACTGCCTACTATAATGGCCTGGCACTTTGAATGATTGACGTACAATCCAAACCTATCGGACCAATATGTAATGGCTGCTAGATCACGATTTACCGCAGCAATGGCAGCAGATAGGTTTTCGATGCTGGTCTGAGAATACAACTGCAAGTCGTCGGCATACAGATGGTAGGTACACCAAAGGTCGAGGGTTATGAGATTAATAAACAGAGCAAATAGAAGAGGAGATAAAATACCACCTTGGGGAACGCCAGAGTCGAGAACACACCAAGATGAAAAGGCTTCATCAATGCGGACCGCCTGATGACGTTCACGAAGATAAGAGGAGAACCAATCCAGTGCTTCGGGTGAGATCATAAAGTGCGAAAGAATAGATAGGAGGATGTCGTGACTGACGGTATTAAAGGCGTTCGAAAAATCAACCAAGACTAACACAGTAGCCTTGGCATCCTCAACGCCCGCCCTAATATCGCCAGTCACTTTTAGGAGTGCCGAGGTAGTGCTGTGTCCTGGTCTAAAACCTTTTTTCTGTTAGGAAATTCTAAGTAGCAACACGGAGTCTGGTAATGTGCCCGGTACGGCAATAGGCTCGCCCCCTATTACGTGGGACCTAAAAATTCATGGCAAAATGTGGGTGTAATATTACACCTCTGCCTACCCCTTCGGGGATACAGGCGTGAGCAAATAAAAAGAAGAAAAAAAATCACCATCTTCTTCTCCATCATCTCAGCCTTGAGAAGACGACTGCTGGATATAGGCCACCCTCAAGCTCTCCACATGGACTGAACTTATTTTATATAATAAAATATAAAATGTTTATATGAATGTGGGCAGTACGAAACGATAACTTTATACTGCCCACAAAACGCCAACAAAATTATTGCAAAACAAATATAACGAATCTGTCACCCAGTTAAATTGGTTTTATTATTAATCAAAAAGGACTTCCTTTAAACAAGCAACCAAATTCGAAACAAATAACTGTGACCTGTTCAAATATTTGTCTCTTTTGTGAATATAACTTAAACTCATGATGGCGTAGCGTAGGTGCGAATTGGAATTCAATTTTCATCGACTGTAAATTGCAGGCTTCAAAAATAAAAGGTCTATTTATCATGGTTTACTTTTAGACCTCAGTACAAAACAAGGATTTAATGTAATACCAGGTTTAGACTTTGACTGAAATATATTTTACATCGACATTTGTTCCAACAAATTTTATAAAACAAAATGTTTTCTATACTACACGTATAATAAATTTTATCTATACTCTACGTATAATGAGAGCAGTGGTCTGAAAGAAGATGTTGTGACTAGGATTGAGAAAGGAATGCTAAAGTGGTTTGGACACGTGGAGCGAATGAGTGAAGAAAGAATGACGAATAAGATTTATTAGGCAAATGTGTGTGGGCAAGTCGGTCGCGGCAGACCTCGTCGGACATTCTTCGATCAAATTGGGGACGTTCTAAAAAACGGCAAGGTCCGAAGTACCCGAAACCGGCGAGCATGTATTAAAAGAGTAATGAGTGTAGAGGAAGCGCGTGAGGTTTGTAAGGATAGAAGCAAGTGGCGTTCTGTTGTCTCTGCCTACCCCGACGGGAAAAGGGCGTGAGTATATGTATGTATGTATGTATGTCTACGTATAATTTACGCAGCTAGAGCCCTAGCTCTAGCTGAACCTATTTAAAAGAGGTTCAGCTATAGCTAGGACTCTAGCCCCTACTTAGCCCATGTTTTGCAATAAGGGTCTTCTGGATTTACGAACAGGTCTGCTAGGCTTTTCAAAACTGCACTGATTGCTGCTGTGATCATTTTAGTACTAATTTGTACTGGTTTAAAGAACTAGAACAATGTGGTTGTAGGGTCATAGAAGTAAGAATTAACTTGAACTAAGCACAATTATAATTAATGAGACGGATCTTAGTCGCGTTTATTTTAATGTCATAGCTATTTTAATAGTTTAGACATTTATAAAATCGGGCCAAAAATTGCCTGGGCTGGGCTTATAAATTTCTACTTATAAATAAACTGTACTACTGTAGTACTGTCTATAAACATATAGACAGTACTAATACATAATTACAAAATACATGTTAGCACACAAATTAGGTAGGCAATTAAAAAGACAAAAAACCCTTTTTATACAACTTTTATAATGTCACTATTATAAAATATGTTATAAAGAAACCCAATATTTCTTGGGTTCAAAAGTATTCAATGCAACATCCTTCAAAAGCTTCTATCAATCAAAGCCCCTTATAAAACTACAGAGACCAAGAATTTCCAAATTCAATATCTATTGAAATATCGAGGTTGAAATGGTTTTCGATAACATTTTCAAAAGCAGATGCGATGGTTCAGCTGACAGGCTATCGTCAACAGAGACGTAGCGGATACAAAATTGTAATAGTTCCAGAGGTATTGTTATAAGAAATGGGAATGCTAAGGATGCTATTGTAGCGGACTGCTCCTATTAATCTGAATGATAAAAAAAATAAGGAAATATATTGTTTGTCTTTCTTTTAAGGTAAAAGTTTGAGAGTTAATATTGAGTAAATTGGTATGTTCTGTTTACTGTGTAATTTTTTTTTTCAGAAGTTTGAAGATATATTTTCGTTTTTGAAAAAAGACAACTCTTGGTTAAAACGCTAACCCCCGCACTAAGAATAAGACCTGTGACGCTTGGAACTATGCAAACATGCAACCGACGGACACGAAGATCACCCAGACACGAAACAAAAATTTATAGATCACACAAATTTTTGTCACGTGTGGGAATCGAACGCACAACACTCGACGCGGTGTCAAGCGGCGACGTGACCGCTTAAGTGTCAACGCAAACGTAGACGCGGCGTCGACGCCTCGTTGACGCTGACGCTAATATGAGGGCGGCGCTGACGCCAATGAGAGGGCGGACCTACGCCAACCGTGCAGTCTATTTACTATTTGAGCTAGTACTGCATTATGGTCTTTTTTAAAATTCTAGTAATATTTCTACTACTCAAATAATTTAACAAAGCATTTCAAAATTTACATAATAGTATTCTCTAGTTTAAAGAAGGTTATGGTTTACCCAAATCGAGCATATTTTACGGCTATTGTGTTTGAAGCATGCGGTCATCTCGAGTAATAAGTTTCAAGGACCAACCCTTTCAAGGATACTTGTAAAGTTGGTAAACGAAGGTTCTACTAGTTTTGGGTCGACGAAGTGTTTATCATAGTTTTGTTTTAGTAAAAGAAATCAATACAGAAGTGTTTTTCGTCTAACAATATTTATCTAATACCTTTAAACTAGCAATTCATTTATATACTTATGTATATATAATCTAAATCTCGGAAATCACCTAATGATTTTCTTGAAATTTAGTATTCAGGATGTTTCTGGGGCGATAAATCGATCAAGTTAGGATTTAGTTTTAGAAAACACAATTTACTAAAGATACCGACCCAAGCTCGCTCATCCAGGTACTTAGTCTTAAAGTCAGGCACGAGCCTCATCGCAATACAACAAGGACTTAGGCTAAGTCAGTAACGTATCTAGGGTAATTTTTCAGGGTGTGCCTGCATCTTTAAAAAGCTATGGTGTGATGATTATTAGGCGTTCTGCCTAGAATTCAAATGGGTTACCAAAGAGTCTGGGGTGGGCACTAGACCATACTGGGGTAGGCACGGACCCCAAGCCCTCTGCTTTATACGCCTATGGGCTGGTCTACCACATTGGCCAAGTACGGCACAGCAGATTTCACATGTTGTCTTTGAAGAACATTATGGAGACCTCTTGTACGTTGCCTCACAATGCGATACTTTCCTTAACGGTTAGTTATAATTAACAATTTAATACTCACATAACTACGAAAGTAAGCGTGGAATTCTGTCCATCTCTTCACTGACCATGGCTGCTGTGACCTAAAACTAGAATAAATTAAACTGGGTTGTCACGTGCCAGACACTTTACTCTAATTAAACCTCTGGCACAAGCACAGTAATGGAACAACGTACCTACTAGTCTAGAATTCAAATGAAATGTCTTGAATAGTTGAGTACTTTTCGTATGATTGAAAAGCACGTCAAGAAACATGAAATACAGGTAATCATACACTGGCGTGCAATGAGCACTTTTTTCGCTAGTCATCTAAGAGCTCACAAAAGAAAGGAGAACTAGCTTGGATTGCTGTCATCGGAAACGGTGAAGAGGACTATATAATATCTATCGAGGACTAGATAATCAAATATTTGTTCCTACGTGCCATCGCTTCATATAATCACTTAGTTTGAGATGTATTTATTAAGAAAATACAACTGACACTAGCCTAAACCATGGAATATCGCTATCCCTTCGGGTTGCAGAGGTCAGGCAGGCAGTCGCTCTGTAGAAAAGCTAATATTCAGCCAAATCCGGTTAGACTAGGAAGCGGACCCCAGATTGAAAACTGGGATAACGCTAAGAGGATGATGATGATCTTTTATTTATTACAAAATTCCATTTTACTTTCGTACTTGTTTTGTTTCATGTTTTCACGGCACTATTTCCTTGACCAACATTTTAGTATGAGCTCCGACATATCGGTTTTATCATTTGACTACTCCCTTTATACTAATTACATCATTCTATGTAGACACGAGTGTTTTTCAGAAAAAAATTATAACCTTATTTTAAATATTTTTGCCCTCTTATGTTAAGCCAAAATGAACCACAAAGTAACATTTTAAAACGGCTTAAAATAAAAGCTCGTTAAAAACAAACGTAGCAATACCATTCATTTTTTTTTTTTTATTTATTTATGCACAAACAAGGTGTACAAAGGTGGACATAATGCCATAAGGCATTCTCTACCTGTCAACCTTAAGGTGGAGCAGAGATAAAGTGGTAGGTGCATTAATACTGAACTGATAGTTAAGTATACAGTGTAAAATATTAATTATTATATACATAATAGGTATATAATACATACAGATTAAATAGTTCTATAAATACATACATAGACATAAATAATTATATATACATATATACCTAAATATACATACATTCTACATATACATAAATACTTATAGTAATGGATGTGAGTGATGGTCTGATTCCTTCAATCTCTTGAAAAGAAGTACTCTCATTTTAAATGCAAAACTGTTGGTGGACAATCTGATTTCAGGAGGGAGTGTATTCATAAGAGAATAGACTGCACAAAGAAGGAAGAGTTAACGAATCCAGTAGTGTGACTGGGGCAAGAAAGAAGAAGATTATTTGAAGAACGTAGATTTCTATCATGTATAGAAGATAGATATTGGAAGTACGGCGTGAGATAAGTTGGAGGGGAAGGAGACCTAAGAATGAAGAAGAGAGTGGTATGACCTAAGAATGGAGTAAGAGCACGCAAACTCCGGCGCTGACGTATTGGAAGCCATTTAAGTTCGGAACGATAGGTAGACGTGGTCATACTTACGAAGATTGTAAATGAATCGAATGCAGTTATTTAGAAGTCGGTCGTACTTATTGAGGTGTTCTGCATTCAGGTCATAATAGCACACATCTCCATAGTCGATTAAGGGAAATATTAAAGCCTGCGCAAGCATTGTTTTGGTCTAGGAAGGAAGAAAATTCTTAAGGCGGTATAGTGCTCTAAGAGTACCGGTGACTTTCTGACTAACTCTCGTCACCTGCGCCTGCCAATCGAGACTGGAATCAATGTACAGGCCTAGGTCTTTTACGGCTGAACTGAATGGAATGACCAAGCCATTAAACATAATAGGAGGTAGGTTTTTGACGTCTAGTCTGGGTATTAAGCGGCGAATGCCTACAATCATGGCCTGACACTTTGCTGGATTTACGTCTTAACCAAATTTCTGACACCAGTCCATCACTGTCTCAAGATCCCTATTTATATCTCCAATGGCCACTGTCAGATCATCCACCCTCGCTTGGGAGTACAACTGCAAGTGATCAGCATAGAGATGATACGAACATCGAAGATTAGGAGTTAAGAAATTAATAAAAATAGAGAAAAGTAAAGGAGAAAGAATGCCACCCTGAGAAACACCAGAGCTTATGTCATGCCAACCTGATGACATTTCATCACAGCGAACAGACTGTTGGCGTTCCTGAAGATACGATGAGAACCATTCCAGTGCATTCGGTGAGATCATGAGATGGGAGAGGATCGATAGAAGGATATCGTGACTGACAGTGTTGAAGGCATTGGAGAAGTCGACCAAAGTAAGCACAGTGACCTTGGTGTCCTCCACAAGTATAAGTCTCGCGAGAAAACAAACGGATTACAAACATACATTATCATAACGAATATGAAACAAAAAAGGTAAATTGAAAACGATAAGTAGAGTCTACAAATAAGAATACTTATAACTATAAAATGTACAAATAATCTACTTATTCAAACGGGCTACTTTTGCTTTATATTTAGATACTTATGTCTATATTTTTATTGAGATACTTATATGTAACTAGAATGTCTGAGTCAGGTTGGATTTTATTAAGTTTATTTGTATCTACTCTACATTATTTATTATTGTGAACTTGTTTTTTTCTGTGCGCTGTACAACATGTGAAATATTATTGTGAATTTTCTGATTTTAGTGAATGTATGATTCCTTTGAAAAATAATGATATATCTGAAACTTCATGCAACCAAATCAGCTTAGTTAAATACCTAATTATGTAAGTTTTTACATTAAGTTACATAAGTAAGTATTTACAATAATTATTATGTGTAATAATCTGTTAAATACTTTATCATCATTATGCCTTTTGTAGTCTGCTACTGGATATAGGGCTCTCGAATGGCATACCACGACACATGAGTAAAATTTTAAAGAAAAAGTTTTTGACTTATGTAAGTTTATTTAGATTTTAATACCTATAGTTTCCAACGGACGGGTATGGTATAACCAAAAGAGTTACTGGTATCTATTTACGGAACTCTATTAATGAATTCAATTTATTGCTTGAACAATTACCTTTTTTATCTTTATTACAACAAAGCCGAATGTCACGTTAATCCTTTTAGTGCAAATTCTAGTTTTTTACCTAGGATCTAGATTTTTTATCTATCAGTCTCATTGGACAGTCAGTTAATGGATTTTATCAATTACATTTGTAACAAATTAGAAAACTTAAAAGATACGCTTTTTATTATTAAGAGAAATTAATATAATTAGTTTGTACTAGTTTGTATGTTAATTTGTTTGTATGTTGAAGTATGGAAATTATTGTTTTAATGTATGTGTAAATAGACACTTAATAATAGTAAGTTTTAATTCAAGTGCATTTAAATATTTCTGTTATTAAATAAAAATATACTAGATTGTGGACATGAATCTAGTGAACCCAAACTAAATACTAATAGGTTTTCTAAGTCTGGTCTTCTACGAATTTTCTCATCAGAATAGTTGTCTCATATTGTCATCCAATCTCACAAAGTGTTGTCTCATGTGGGCACGAATCCGCTACAATCGACGCATTTATAAAGTACGTGGGAACCAATTAAAATGCAACGCCACCAGTGTAGTCAAGGATTTTTGTATATATTTAATAGTCCTTCCAAATAACAGCAAATAAAACACTATTGCATATCTTATCATCATAATCATCGTCTCAGTGCTATTTCGGTTGCATCCGAGACTTGGAATTTGGAGTCCACGCTGTAGATTAAACATTCCATATTCCTCCACCATCGGGACTCAGTAGGACTCAGTAGAGTCCCGATAATGGCGGTCTAACATCCTCATGGCAGCCAGTACCGATGGCTTAGCGTGCTCTCTGCGGTACGGGGTTGACAAGAATATTATTTTCGTTTTCCCAACGTCTATTACGGATGGTTTAATGTTAATAATTAACATACGTAGCTTGCTAAATAAATTGTGTTTATCTACTACTAACCCCGACATTTTAGGTTATTTAGTGAACGAATTTACAAGTGATGTTTTGGTTTGCCCGAATAGTTTTGGACCGGAATTAATAAAATAGTACACAACTCCATTTTAGGAAGCCATACTGCTGATTAAAAGCAAACTGATTGGACAAATGAAATACATTTTGTTTCATTTATTCAATGAAATGGCTTTGTTCGGCGTATGAATTTCGTTTTTTTACGTAAAATAGGTACTAGCCTTGTTTTTGTCTGTTTAAATAATTTATATGGTTTATAAATTAGTTATGATGTCATACTATTTGCGATAATATGTCATATAGATTAAACGTTTACGTACTTACAGTTTTCATATGGACCTATTACCACTTACCAATTTAGGTGTATTTTCAGCAAATAAAAATCTCGATTTGAAATTTCACTCTGCGATCGCTGTAGCATGTAATATGATATCAAGAACGATGTTCCTCCAATATATGACCGTATTGGTACGATGTTCTGCTCAAATCATTGAGAAAAGGTACATTTCTTGGAGACTTAGCAGAATGTCCATGCAGCACCTTCAAATATGGTTTAGTCAATAATAATGGAGTTTTCACTGTAAATGAATTTAATATTATGTTTTCAGTAAGCGAAATAAAGAAATGGAAGGCAAGCATGTCGTTAATGGCAAATATTGTCGTCGTTTCGTTTAATTGAATAAAACAATTGAATATTGAGACATCTTTGCAATAATGTTATTGTTTAAACTTCAGTGGTCACCACAACTGTAATTAAAACAATCCTTTGAGCTTCATATCTCTTACAGGTTGTGTATGTACCACGTACCATAGCATAGATGCAAGCAATTAGAATGGAAGAGGATAATATTAGACTGTATGCAGTAAAATAATTGTAGAAAATCCCAAAGAATTTCTTCTGTCTTTAATTTTATACACACACACACACACATATATATATATATATATATATATATATATATATATATATATATATATATATATATATATATATATGTATATACAGGGTGATTTGTAATTGCTCGTATTCCCTTCCTGAGGGATCTATCACTGCTGATTGTAATACAGGAAAAAATGAAGTTATTCTAACACTTTTTATAACATGTCACATATTATTTTTTTCAAATAATTGCATTTTTGTGGCATTTTATTTGTCATTTTATTTTACACGAACATTTTTTGCGTGTTTATTGGCTCTATTTTCAAATTCCACGTTGAGCAAGTAGGTTTATTTTAATTTAAAAGATGGGCCATTTAATTGTCCATTAAATAAGACCCAATATGCCACCAAGAATAATCAAAATAATTTCTTACAAGATGTTTATAGCAAAAATTTGGAATTTTCTCAAAAAATCTTAAAAACCATTTTATTCCAAAATGCTGCATTTTGGACTCCCATATGTAGGGGGTTAAAATACTTCATTTTGGCTCTAAAATCACCTCCCGAAAGGAATACGAGCAATATAATAATGATGATATATATATATATATATATATATATATATATATATATATATATATATATATATATATATATATATATATATATATATATATATATATCATCATCATCAGCCTAGAACAGTCCACTGCTGGACTAGGCCTCTCCTTTGAAAGGAGGAATTGGCCTACTATACCACGCTGGCCAAACGGGTTGGTATAGGGTTTGTTTCAAGTTTTCCTTCTATATATACATAGAGAGTAATAAAATGTTAACATATGAAATAATAGTTTCATCTGTTATATACGTATATATATATATATATAACAGATGAAACTATTATTTCATATGTTAACATTTTATAACTGAGCAGCTGATCTGTATTTTTTTTAAACTATATACGGAGATAGGTATGAAATAAGTTGTTCGTATTAGGAATTTCTGGTGTCAGAGTTTCTAGGTCGCCCGATAGCCTCCAAAGCGGTCTAAGGATTTTTGTCCTTGTAGTGTGTAGCTAGGATGTTATTTATAATTTTATGAAATCGTTTTCGTTCCAAAGTAACTAACAACTAACTCGAATCCATAAAACATTTGTTTGAAATAACAAGAGTGCATTATTGTCACTTAAGTCACTTTTATTTTTGTTTTATCTTTTGTTTTTCTATAGAATAATAAGAAATGCTTAACCAATGTTTAATATTGTAATCGTAAAAATAAAAATATCATGCATTCTTTTTTATTTTTTTATAAAGGGGGTAGGTGTAGTGTGTAGCTAGCCTAACCGCCTTATATATTGTATTGTTAGTCTTTAAGTTTATGCAATATAGCTCAATAGTTCGAACCATCAAACGTGTTTGATTACCGTCCTTTATATCCTGATCCTCAGCTTTACGTGCCCTCTAAAGCATCGTAACGCTCTCAGATAGATTTCAAATTAAATGTCATCCATCCAAATTGAGACCTCTATACACGTAGCTTAACTTTACCAAACTATCAAGGACTGCATTCAAGTCACGCTGTAAGCGCTAAAAATAGATATAACTCTTTAACTTCATCGTTTGACCAAAGCACTTTCGGTACTAAGCCTTGCATGTCTCGAAATTGCTCTCATTAAGTACACACAACAGTATATAAAGTTGTTAAATAAAATGTACCATAGCGTTATGAAATTTGGTCAGAGTTGTATTTAAATAGAAGTTATCTTGTAAGTTGTCACCACTTAAGAAAGCTTGTGGTACTGTCCACTTAAACCGAGACAGTCGAGAAATGTCTTCAATTTGCTGACCCTAGAGTCAGAAGTACTTAACATATTAATGTTAAAGTCACCCATGAAGCCTGTATAGTCGTATTGGCCCAAGGAATTCAAAGAGTTTGAAATGGCGTCTATGAAAATATCGACATCCTGCCACGGTGGACGATACGCGGTACCTATAGCCAACCTAGATCCAAACGTACTGAAAGTGCACCACATCTGTTCCACTGCAACATGTACCGGGTCGACAGGGTGTGAATAGCTACGTACATTCAAACCGTTCTTAATATAAAAACCTACACCGCCACCACGTCCCTTCTTTACAGTTATAGTTCGCGGCAAATGTCGCAACAGATACCCAGGTACGTTTCATTAATGGCTATTATATCGAAGTTCCGCTGTTCCACAGCCGCTATAAAATTGTCATGCCTAGTACCCAGTGAACCAGCGTTCAGAAAACCCAACTTCAAATGTTTAGTCGCCATCAGAATATTTTAAATTTAATAAAGTAACTACTTATATACTGACTTACAAACACATTTTCAACTGTATTTCTTATGTTAACAGGTACATTTCCCAAACAATAAGAGCCATAATAGCTGAATTTTGAAGTAAAATCCAGATTATAACGAACAAGTAAACAACATAATATAATTATTAAAGTACAATAACATAAATTCTTAATAGCTGCATTATAAACTGTACTAAGAATAATAAGCATGTGAAAGAACAATGCCCATTTTTTCTAAGAGACGCCGGCCCAGGTGTGAACCGTCAAAAATCGTAGTAGTTGTTATTACATTCGATAAAAGAGTGTTAAACTAGAATTTTGAGATTGATTAGAGGTCGGCCACATTCATAGTTTTATTACAAGAAGTACTTTTGATGCTCAAAAAACATTAGGTGTGTACGTACTTTTAGTAGTGTGTAGTTACAGTATTTCGTAGTTTTGAGTAGAAAGAAATGAGTTAATCGTTTGGTAAGGGTAGAAATCTGAAAGAAAAAGCCAGAAGTCGTAAAAGATCCACAAACATTCACAATGCACACGGGCAAATAACAAACATAATAAAATAAAATGACTATGACATTATTGACATTTACTAACAGTCAAAAAAGTGTTGCCATTTTGCAGCTTTTAAATAATATTGATTAATCGAAATAGATTTCGGACAAATTTTAAATAAGACCCAATTCGCTACCAGTAATAGTCAAAATAATTTTTTTGAAGATGTTTATAACAAACAATTTGGAATTTGCTCAAAAAATCTCAAAAACCGTTTTATTCCAAACTGGTAAATTTTGGACTTATAATACGAGCAACTACAAATCACCCTGTATATATAAAGATATATTTTTAATTCAACATTTATTTTGCCATGTTACAGTTTTCAATCATTTTTATTAACTAATAATGTTATTTAGCATGACGTTTGCTTAGAATTATTTTTCCTCATATTTTATTTACCAATAGATATTGTTAAAGATTTTTTTTCGATATATGGTGCCCAAGATACAGGCATAGCCTAATTTGGGACCATCTACACTTAATTTGTCAACTGTTTATTGGAAATTAATATACTTACTTACTTACTTACCGCACCTTTCCACAATGGCTTCCAGGATTAAGACAAGGTAAATTGAGCAGTGACTGGCAGCGGCTGGACACGAAAACCCGAAATCGGATTCAGTGACGTGCCATTCGAGAGGCCTATGCAGGCTGATGATGATGATGCTGAA
This sequence comes from Euclidia mi, assembly GCA_944739405.2. Taxonomy (NCBI): domain Eukaryota; kingdom Metazoa; phylum Arthropoda; class Insecta; order Lepidoptera; family Erebidae; genus Euclidia; species Euclidia mi. Next base: position 6,798,248 of record OX123194.2, read on the forward strand.
ACTAACAAAAAAATCAACACAATAGCTATATTCATATTTTTATTTTAACAACAACAGTTACGGCACAAATAAAATTATTTGTCAACATTATTTAATAATATTTGTAGACAAATTTCAACTGTATTTTTTAAAGACCTAAGCTCAATTTTGAAATTAAAATCTTCGAGGAAGCAATTTTATTATTTAAGGCCGTTGACCGTTCTGCAATGCTTTATTTTAAAATTTTTCTATGTAGGGGAGAAGTGAAAATAATCGATTATTTTTTGGAAATGTCTACGCTAAGGGGGTAAAATACTCACACGCAGGCGGAGCCGTCGGTGAAGTCTAGTGTAATAAATAAAAATAATTATAAAAATGAAAAGAAAGTAAAAAAAATGTATTCCGGTTGCGATAGCAACCGGAATAGTCAATGGCAGGGCTATAGAATTGTAAAGCACACTGTAATCTGTGCACAGTGAGTAACACTTCATATTCAAAAGCAAAATATAATGACGTGCTTTATATATTTTTATCTTCCTTTTCATACATGTGGTTGCATAGAATTTACTCTCACTATATTTGCTCTAGGAATAAAGACTTACACAAAAATGTTACATAAAAAATATTTTCGAGATGTATTGACGGCGTTCCACTTCACATACATTCACACTCTTCATATTATATCTTTCAGGCTTAAAATAAACACACAAATAATAATAAAATATTTGTGTATACTTGACTCCGTATTATAAAACTTCACCGTAATTTCATTCATAGCTGAATAGAAAAACGTGCTTACTACTAAACTTACTTACCTACACTTATTTTACATGATGTGTATGGTAAATACCGGTATGGGTTTATTTAGATAATGATAAACTAGCGATAACTCAAACAAAATCTTATATTACTATTTTTTTATAATTAGACTGACGCCTGTATCCCCGAAATAGTAGGCACAGATATTACACCCACGTTTCGCCTTGTTATGAAGTTTAGGTCCCACGAGGGTGAGCTTTTTGCCGTTACCGGGCAAATTGCAAGGCTTCTTGCTGTTACTGAATATTCGGCAAAACTCACTAAAACTTTGGTTCGACCCGGGAATTGAACCCGGAACCGACTAACAGACGCACACGCTATCCATAGGGCCACGGAGGCAGCCGAAACAAAATTATGTCATTACTTTTTTTTTTTTTACACTTAATGATATTATAGCACTGATATCAGATTAGCTTGTTGATGATGTCAGCTGTTTATAGCAAAACACACTAAAATCTAAACACTTAAAAGTTAAAATTACTAGTAATCGCAAAGACTATCTATTGCGTACACAGAACACATAAAATATGGCAATGCATTTCTGATTATAAAGAACTAAAGAATGCATGTAATCGATACGAAACTGACCGCGATGCATTGCATTATTAATGTTGGACACTTATTAGTAGTCTCACGCGTATGGCTAAAGTATCTGCGATCAATGGAGCTTCATTTCTGCCTTCTGCTTCATCGTGACCTTCCAGGAACGTAAAGGTGCTGATACATTTGAGTAGGTGTACCTAATGAGCATTCTTGCGAATATTACAAAACAGAAAAACAAACGAGTGTGTTTTAGCGAGCATTCTTACGTTCTGGCGAGCATTCTAGCGAATTGACAGTAAAGGAGATGTACCATTTGGCCATACATTATGGACCTGGCAAGGACAAACACGAAACCATGTGTGTTTTTAAGATAAATGACTACCCTCTTACCCTGTATAATTTTAAAAAAATAACTCTTGTTGGAAATAAGATACGAGACATTTGAAATGGAAATTATTCCACAACTAAATATACCTCAAAATTGAATTTTAACATAAATATAATGCCTAGATGTAAATAAAGGTTTGTCTTTGTGTCATATAGAACAAAAACTACATAAAGAGAGGCCAATAATCACCTGTGTACTAGGGAACCTCGTACTATACTCGTCCAAAAAAACTAACCACAATCACAAACACCGCTGCATATTCTTAGCATGCGTAGAAGGTAGTGATCATTATTATTGAATTTATATTAAACTAGAGGACGCCAGCAGCTACGCCTGCAATTTTTCTAAAATGACCCGCTTTGGCCGATCCCGTGGGAATTTCGGGAAATCCCTTCTTAGTGCACCCCTACGGTCCCCAAAGAACATACATGCCAAATTTGAGCTTCCTGCGACAAATAGTTACGTCTGTAGCGTGTCTGTCAGTCAGTCAGTAACGCAAGGATTTTATATATTAAGATTACAATACAATTAAAAACGTACGAAAACACCAATAAATCAGAGCAAAATATTCACGATGCGCAGTAGCAACACGAATGACATAACAGATAAAAAATGTGTTGCAAATGGTTTGAAAAATATTTATAGTATCGATTAAAAAGAAAACGATTTTTACCGATTAATAATTTTATTATGGAATATATAATAAATAATATATTTATTGATTCTTTTTACAAAAATATTTATAAAGTAAATAAAAGGTATTGTTTTCTAATATAATATTAAAAATATTATTTCCTTCAAACAATTTATGCCTACCATACTTCATTTTATTTTTAATGCTGGCAACATAAGACATTCATCCGCTATTACCATAGCCTATTCAAAATAATAATCTTTAAAAACTAAAATCTTTCACCGAAGCTCTATCAAGAAACGAAAACGATATATACATTTTAAAAATTATATGTTTAATTTCAACGATTCACAACTTTCTGGCCGCTACAGGCCGTATTTGGTATTTCGCCTTTGCTTTGACGTTTTTACTGATTAGGGTTCTTTATTCGTTGTTCAGTTCATCAAAACAAAAACCGGGAAAGCTCGCTGTTCTGTTACAAATACATGCTCAGCTGTATCAGCACCAATACGTGACAATAATTATGTACTTTTCACAAGTTTTATTTGTTTTAAATGCTGAACTATTTCAACGCTTTTGGTGTAAACAAAAGATGTTGATTCCTGAGTTTTTTTACTATTTGTTTCGATATTTTACGTTGTTTGCTCTCGAAGGTGGACTAAATTATGTGAACCATGGCTACATGAAAAAATAATTCAACTAAATGGCCCAAACCGTCGCAGACTGCCTCTAATCGGAAAAAAATACGTAATAAACCTGTTTAGCATTTTCCTGTAACTAGTGGAAAATGTTAAGTAATGGGTTTATTTGTCATTTTCTAATAATTAGAAGCAGTCTGCCAAATTAGTGTATTTAGTTAAATATAGCCCGTCGTACTATGCAGGTAGGCACCTTTTTCTACATCATAATTACAATAAATTGTAAGTAACTCGTGTTTTATCATGATCGTAAGTTCCAAAACAAACAGATGTCTAGCTTAGTATTTACTTAAGAGTCGTTCTTTAATGGAAAACTTGGGTTAGTTTCTAAATGTTTCAACAACTTTTGTTGAACTCCAATCTTTACTCTTTTCTTAAGATTCTTTACGGAAGTAATACTTTTTAAGCAGGTATTTTTGATTAGTGACAGAGTGAAGTTAGAATACACATAAAATGCCGTATTAGTTAGTAGTATATATAATAAGGATGCCTTATTATAACTAGCTTATTCTAAGAACGAAGAAAACAGATTTTTAAGTTCTTACGTCAAAATATATGGAGTAAAAGTTATAATTAACTTCTTTGTAATATTTTACGTACTATACTGTCAATAATTAACTATTTACTTAATTTAATCAACGTTACTGTTCGGTGCTGAAATATAGCACGCTCGAAACAAGGGTACCTAGTGTTATAAATCTCCAATGACAATATACAATTACTGTTAAATACTCTGAAAGACTGACCAAGCAGATATATAAGGGGAGGGGAAGACCTAGGAGAACGTTCTCTGACCAGATTGGAGACGTCCTAAAAACAGGACAGGTTAGAAGTACCCTGAACAGAAGAGCATGCATGAGGAATCTGATGGGAGAGAATGAAGCAAGAGAGATATGTTAGGATCGTTGCAAATGGCGTTCCGTAGTCTCTGCCCACCCCTCCGAACAGGCGTGAGTCTATGTATGTATGTTAACTACTCCGAAAGTTTAAATTCATATATTTATAAACGCCATTCAAACAAAAACAATCCTAACTGCTATTAATATGCAAAAGCACCATATTTTTACGAAACAAACACAAAATCTGTGCCAAAATCCAAGTATATTTTTCACATAAGCCCTGAACCAGCGCTAGCGATCCATTAGTATATCCTAAGTCAGCTGTCAGTCTACGCTTTTGTGCGAAATTCAACCCGCACATAAGGCATCTATCATCCTATAACGTTCGTAGTACAAGGAAATATGATAGAGCACTGCTTGTTTGTTTGAATTGGTTTATTGTGTTATTTTTACTGTAACATGTACCTATTGCATGAGCTGACTACATAAAGATTCAGTAACTTGCAAGCAATTCGCCAGAGGAATGAGTTCAAGGTATTTTATACAGTGTTTTTTTGTATTTTGAATAACTATGAGCTGAGGTAATGAGATCTTGCCATTTTTTGATATTTTGTATTTTTGATGATTATGCTGATGTATGGAGATCGTTTGGTATGTTTTTTAGATTAATTACAAAATAAATATCCGTTGGACTTGATATATCATAATTATTCTAGAAACACAAAGTATTATTACATAAATTTATTATAATTTAGTGCTTTCACAGCCTTATAAAATAAATTGTATAATTAAGTATTTAGTATAATTTAAATGCACGTGTACAAAATTATATTTTGATGCAATAAGTTAAAAAAAGATAAGGAAAATAAATGTTAACTTAAATTACTATTAAATATAATCATATCGGTAAGAATAAACTTTAAAGGAAATTGAGGAGAATTTAAAAATATACAGTTAAGAAAACTTTTTTATCTTAGCAAGCAAAACACATCCTAATTTCTGAGACTTATCTTCTTCTGGTGCCTCTTGATTCCTGAAGGTTAGCCGTCAGCTTTTTGTACTCCTCCCTGTCCATAGCCAACCGGAACAGCTGCTCTACGGAGGCAATGCCAGTCCACTCCCGAATGTTCCGTAGCCACGACTTCCTCCTGCGTCCAGCGCGTGTCTTCCCCTCCACCTTGCCCATCATTTTATCAATTGTGTGAAACTAGCCAACTTTGCAAACCAGGATAACATTGCCCAAAAAACATTTTTTAAAGAAAACGGTTAATATAGAAAAAAGTTTTGGCTTGATAGCAACAGTATCAATTAATAGGAAAAAAGGTTATATTTATGGCAGCACTGTGTATCCCATTAACCCCCAAGTTCGTTCAGTTTCCTGTCAGGACTTGTCAAAGGAGGTACCTGTTTCTGTGGGCCAATTTTGTTGTGAAAGTGTTTGTGAATTGTAACGTCATTGACAAGCCACAGGTAAGTTATTTTACTGTATGTTATAGATTAACCATCGTAGCGTATTTTAATTATAGTTGCAGTATTCTTAACCCTACCAATTCAAAACTATTACGATGGGTAATGTTACCCTAAATTGTGCAAACCTTTGCTGCCTAACATTGCCCGTCATGGAAAAGTGCTTAGGACTGTCGCGTTTTGATATTTTAGAAAAGACTAACTTTTCCCCGTGGCTCCGCCTGTGGGAATGTTGGTTGTTATTTTACTTTGTTCGTTGTAGGATAAAAACAATTTTATAAATATTTGAGGACAATTTTAAATTGATTTTTACATAATTACTTATTGTTTTTAAGTTGCCTTGTTGTTGTTAAATGTTATTGCTGTTCATGAAACTCAATTATTGACCTGTTATTTAAATGTTCAGAACATTAAAAATTTAAAACGATCGTTTTTTATTAATCTACAGTTAGTTTCTAAGCCTAATTTTAATCAACATATAACTATGTATGCAGTGTTTGATTTATCTCAAAAGGAAGTATATCTATAACACAATATTATGTAAATATAAATAGAAGAAAATATAGGTACGAAAAAATCTCAGAATATAGTACAAATAGGCAGGATTAGATACTTCATTCAAACCCTCTTATTTATTTATTAAACTTCACTTATGCGCACAATAATATTGTGTTAATCATCATCTATATAATAATGTATTGATAATATGTACCTACTTACGAAACTTGCTTTTATTACTATAATTAAGTTTAAATTATTTTTCAAAGAATAAAAGTTATTCGTCAGTTATTGCCAGAGATTGATATAGGTACTTAGAGTATATTGGTCTAAATTTCAAAGAACATGTGTATAATACCTACCTAAAAATTAACAGCTTTAATTCGGAACGAGGGTATTATCCACATGCCCTTTACTTTGTCTAAACTTTCTCGAAGTTTATGTAAATATAGTGTACCTGTTCTGATCCCTGCTGCTACCAATTCTGCTACTTTTAATGATGTACATTCTTATATGGTTTGTTCCAGAAAAATAAGCTTATATCTCGAATTCGACAAAGAAAGTCAAGACGTCAACATAGTTGATTAAAATTGTATAATTTAAATAAATGAAGAACTACTATGTTTTAATTTATTTTTCTTACCTTTACCTAAGTAAAATAGTAAAATAATCTTCTTTTTTTGAAGATTTCTTTACTTAAATGTGCCAACCCTAGCACTTTTGCAAGGCGAAATGTGGTTTGTATGAAAAGAGCAAATAGGTCATGGTAACTTTGCCCAGCCACTTTGCTAGGAAACCTTTCATGGTATCGCTTTAATTTCTTAAATAAACGCCATCGTTGCCAATATTCGTGTATTGGCTTTTATGTCATTTGGTTAGAAGCCGTAATTGCGTCTAAAATTAACGTGGGTAATGTTGGCTAAGAGCCCAGATTACTTTGCCCGCCAACAAAATGTTAGAAAAACTGAATTAAAATTGGGAGAATAATACAATTTGCCACAAAAATACTTGCACATAACCTTAGAATTGCAGATGTTCAAAGTAAATACTTACGTCCCCATCGTACGTCCCCATAGAAAAATCACACAAAAACGTTAATTATTCGAAAAAAGTGGGCTATGTTGGCATGTTTCACTGTGGACACGCGGAAGCACAGTTTCGTTCCTAATCCTCTGCGTCCAACCAATACGTAACAGACTCATCGAGACCCACTAAAATACCATATAAAAATACCTATTTTGGTATAGACAAGTCGATAGGAAAGTATTTTTTATGTGATGTTTCTCTTTACGCTAAAAAGTTTTGGATAATAAATCGCAACCTAACTTCAGGCTTTTATATCAATTTTTCAGAAAACTTTAGGTACCCTTTATAGAGATTTTTTTTAAAGATTTTCTGTGTGCTTACGTTGCTATTTTTTCAAACGTCATTAATGTGATAAATCTTGGTGGAAAAAAGGAAAACAAGAAACTTGAAACAGTATTCCATTAATTAGTCTTAGATAGAAGGTTTTATTTCTTTTCAAACTAGATTTCGCTCGGGACTCTGTACGCGTTAACTATACACCTAACCATTGCCCGGAAATCACCCTATATATTGGCGAAAACCGTATAAAAATCCGTTTTGAAGGTTTTGAGTTTATTGCGTCGCACAGACAGACATAGAGAAGAAAGAAAAAGGCTCTATTTTATAATATGTATAAACAATTAGGCCATACAAAAGCGTTATTTCAATATTTATATTCAGCCACATAACTGGTAGAATATTGAAAATTAAATATTGTCAGAAAGCTGGTAGCATCTCATGCTTCATGATACGCTAACCACTTACTCTTAGGGTAGCTTATTTGTAATACAGTATGTGCTTGTACTGTGCATATATAAAAAGCAAATGTGTAGACTAAGATGTATGTATAATTAAACATGTTGCAAGAGCACTGAGAAGTATGTGAGGTGTTTCTTTGACCGACAGAGTAAAGAATAGTGTGATAAGAGAGTGGTGTGGGGTAAAAGAAGATGTAGTGACAAGCATCGAGAAAGGTATGCTAAGGTGGTCTGGGCACGTGGAGAGGATGGATGACGAAAGACTGACAAAGAAGATATATAAGGCAAGTGTGAATGGGAGAAGACGAAGGGGAAGACCTAGGCGGACGTTCTCTGACCAGATTGGAGACATCCTAAAAAAAGGACAGGTCAAAAGTACACTAAACAGAAGAGCATGCATGAGAAACTTGATGGAAGTGAATGAAGCAAGAGAATTGTATTGAATTGTAGAATGTCAGGATCGTATCAATTGGCGTCCCGTAGTCTCTGCTTACCCTTTCGGGTGTACGTTGCAAGTTGTGTGTGGGGTTATTTATAAACCTTGTGATATTATAATATTTCCTTGGGTTTACGCGAATGTTACACATTGCAATTAAACTACAGTTTAATATCTAGATCATTCGGTTTAAATGTAATAGCTAAGTGAAACCAATATATTGCGATAAAAGCCGTAAACTGTAGTTTAATTTCAATCTATGTACATTTATGGTATTAAATAACATTTACATACTAAGAAGTAATACAACCAAATAATTCAAACCGAGACGTTTGCTACAGCCCTATTCGTTTTCGAGAGATTTTTATTAAGCACAATTTTATTAAACGAATACACTCAGAAATAAAATACCTACACATTTCTAACGTAAAAATACAACAATATGAAAACGTCAACTAATAATTCCATGATTGATTCGCAACAAAACTATACATGTTATGTCCACTAAAATATATTTGGGTTTCTTACCATCAATGGTACGTATGCTAAGAGCTTCAACGTAAAACAAGGCCCGACCGCTCGCTGCCTGTGTGTTAAGGTAGACTGTCGTAAGTAAGTTGCAGAATCATACATTTCCCGGACTTTACAATGAATAATTCAACGGGCTTAAGTCGTCGAGTGCAGACACTGACCGCGGTTTCGATAGAACATTGCTCGACACTTCATAAGTATTACTTAAATGGATTTGCTCTATTTCCATGAAAGTCGAATTTAAAGCATTTTAAGCGTTTGAGCGCGACGGTGCTCTACTGTAAGCTTAGTACACAGATTATTTTATTTAACTGAATCCGAACACTCGTGATTGAACTAGTTTTTATATTTGCCACGTGCTAGCTAACTTTTCTTTATATGTATTATAAAGAAAACATATGGAGCCATATGCATATCAGAGACCTGGTTGTCAGAACAGAAAATCAAATTGTTAAAATTATCCGGCTACACAATAGCTGCATCTTTCTGCCGCACACAGCGACCAGGCGGCGGCGTGTGTATATTACTACAGGAACATATAAACTATATTGAATTAAAAGACATAACAGAAATGTCAATAGAATAATTACTAGAGATTTGTGCGATTGAATTACCCCTAGAATCTATAATTTTGATATGTATGTATTGGAATAGTAGAGAGGAAGATATATTCATGAAACAAATTAAATTTATTCTAAGCTATATAAATAGGAAATACCAAAAACACAACATAATATTAGGAGGTGACTTCAATATAAACGTGTTAGAAAATAATACAAAAACATAACTTTCTTGATACTATGCTAGAATACAAAGTAGTACAGCACATAAAAATCCCAACCCGTATAACACAAACGACCCAATCATGTATTGATTTAATTTTCACAAATATTTCAAACAATAGTATTATAAATACATCAGTCGAGCAACTTGCATTCTCAGATCATCACGGGACAGTATTTACCATTTCACTACCCCAAAATAATACACCTTCTATTTGGCATAGCTATAAGCAAATATATAACCAAATTAACATCCAACAATTTAAACAACAACTAGGCATGCAAAATTGGAATAAAATTAAAAAAAATATATAATGATATAGACTATAACTACAAATTATTCCATGATATACTATTCAATATCCTAAACAAATATATGCCGGTTAAAAAATAAAATTAAAGCAAACATACAAAAAACAATGGCTTACTAAGGGAATAAAAATATCATGTAGAAACAAGAGGCTTTTAAAAATAATTTCAACTCAGGCAAATAACCCTATTATTACAAAAAACTATAAAACATTAGAAAAAATATTAAAAAATACACTATTAACAGCAAAAAAACTACATTATGTAAAAACTATGAAAAATTCAAAAAATAAAATAAAAACAATGTGGCATATAAACGAAACAACTAATAAAGTATCTAAAAAGGCAAAACACAATACTATACTGGAAATAAACGACAGCGAAATTTCAGATCCAAAACAAATTGCTAACATATTCAATGACTTTTTTGCTTCAATAGGCCTCGTCCAAAAACAACTTTTCTGCACTAACTTGAATGCCACTACAGTACTACATCCAAATACCAACCCAATGTTTCTTCGACCAGTGGAACTATGCGAAGTTGATACACTATTAAAAAAACTTAAAAACAAGCATAGCCACGGCCACGATGAACTGCCTCCTCATTTGCTAAGGCAGTGTGCAGATGAATTGAGCTTGCCTTTATACATGCTGATTAACCAGTCTTTCGAAGAAGGAACTTTTCCGAAATTACTAAAAAAATCTATAATAAAGCCAATCCACAAAAAGAACTCGAAAAAGGAACCTACCAACTACCGTCCTATAGCGCTATTGCCTACTATTGACCTGTAACTGGCCATTTGTATCATACTGTGTTTGTTTTATACTATTTTTATGTGCTGTTGGTTTTCCAAAGATAAATAAATAAATAAATAAATCTCATTCCCCTTTTCATCGACTTCAATATGTACAGGATGATTTTGAATTGATCGTACTGATGATTCTAGGGCCATAATGGAGTATTTTTACCCCCTATATATTAGGGTGGAAAATCGTAATATTCGAATAAAACGGTTTTAAAGTTGTTTTGGGCAAAGTGCAAATGTTTGTTACAAACATCCCCTAAAATTATTTTAGCGTTTAGAGGTAGCAAATTCTGTCTTATTTGATAGGCAATGAATACTTTTTACCATTTGATAAAATTGTATATTCTTTAACATAAATCCTTGTCATTTAGTTGAATAAATCTTTGATAGTGACTCGTATAAATAAATAATGCTTTATCGCGCTTTGAATTGGAATAAACAGTGCCGCATATAATTTGTATACTAAGTGACAAATCGCAAAATCAGCTCGCAGAGCATTTTAATTATTTTCTATCCACGGCTGCGGCCAAGTGAATTATGTTTATCGAGACAAAGATTTGTAAGTAAATACATTTAGGCATATATTATTACTCCAACCATCACCATCATCAGCCCTATATACTGTCTCACTGCTGGGCCTCTTCTCACTATGAGAAGGGTTATTAGTGCAAAGTTACATCAAAGTGCGTTCTGTAGTTTTAGTATAAAACAGTAACTAAGGATCATCCGTATATACATTCTTACAACTTTCGCATTTATTATGTTAGTGGGATAGTTAATCAAAAAATATTGTGCTAAATTCTATATTGGGCTCAGGGTTACCATAATTTTTTTTTTAATTATAATAATAATAATATTCTACCACATTCACACATTACCATCTAGTCCAAAACTAAGCAGAGCTTGTACTATGGGTACTAGATAATGGATTTATTTACATATTATACATAGAAACACCCAGACCGAGGCAAACATCATCATTTGACTTGAGCCAATTTGTTCTATAGATCTCCTATGCAGGCATGGATAGGTAGGTATCTCAAACTCGAAAATGTTTATACTTAAAAAGAAATTGTTTCTAGGTTTCATCGTTTCCTTATTGCTTAGTATGCGACTGAGCATGATGTGAACGAGTAGACTTTGGCTAGAGGATGAGTCTTTTGGCACCGTGTATATTAAACGGCGTGCAGAGAATTATCACACGAAAATCTGTCCCAAAGTCACCAAAGTACGTCATCCGTCATCTTCATCTAACTTTTCCTTTACCTTTATCCAATTGTTTTCACACGCAATCTGCCCAATTTAAATTGAGAAGTAACACAAGTTTGGAAGTTTAAAATGAAGTTCGAAGGCAATGTTAATGAATAGGAATATTTTAGTTCGCGACCTAATGGTTAGAATAGACGCCTACTGAAGGTACGGTATAGAAGCAATGTATTTGACAAATAACAATACGACTTTATGTTTGTGTTAAAAGTGAAAGTCGTCTTGCAAGAGTGCTTCGAAATGTCTTTTCGTTTATGTCATCGTTCATTATGTCATTTATGTACGTAATGTGCCATGACTTTTAGTGGAACTAAAAGTCATAAAATAAAGTTATACTAGTTGTTGAATAAAGTTATATTGTAGTGGTCGAAATTCGTCTAATACTTTACTAAGTTTAGCTCCAATCACTCTTATTGCAAATGCCTTCTCTATCCAAATTGACACACGACATGTCTCCATGAACTAAAAGTGTTTTAAACATCATCGCGTATAATTAAAATGAACGGTGAATTGTATCTATCTGCCTCTTTCAATCGCGGTGTTATTGAATATTTGCTTCTATTTGCCCTGACGTTTCGGTATGAATGATGACAGACATGGTCATGGATGACTTCTGTTCTTTAGAGTTAACCAGTATATATTATCTGCACGATCGGCGTAGTGGTTAAAACGGTCGCCTGGCCGCTTGACACTGCGTCAAGTGTTGTGGGTTCGATTCCCACACGAGATACCAATTTGTGTGATCCATAAACTGTTGTTTCAAGTCTGGGTATTCATAAACTTAATTAAGAATATGTACATAAAAGAAAAAAACTATTAAAAACTGAAAATATTGAGTTTAGGCATCGTAGAATACCTACGCATCAATGTCATTATGTCCGTTGGTTGCATATTTGTAAAGTCCCCCGCGACACAGGAAGTGCGGTTTATGTGAGATTTTTTTTTAACAAAATCAATACAATACGTTTTGAAAGTTTTGAAGAAATATTCGATGCGAACACTCTTAGACATACTGCCACTTCAATGGGCGAGGATTCTTAGAGATATTAGTGACGAAACGTCATTTCTGTCGTTATTGGATTTATTATAAAGTTATTTTCGATTACTACAACAGCTTCGTCAACTCCAACTTCCTATTCAACTTTGTTAATACTCATTCTGTTTTGAGAATTGGCAATTTTAATAATTGTTCGAGGATCCATTTAATTGACTATTTTACCTCATGTTTATTCATATTTGTAAAGTTTGTGTTATTATTTTTTCAATAATATGTTATTTGAATTAATTAAGAGTAATGTCTTTGTAAAAACAGATATTAGTTTTCAACTAATTGCATAGTATTTGTCTTTCAATATTTAATCTAAGGTACGTACTAGCATGTACCTATTATGTGCTGATGTAAGGGAATATCCCCTTCTGATGTGTATCTTTTAAGCTCAACCACATACAGTTTTACTCGATTGAATCAAACTTGAAAGCTCGCTTAGGGTAAAATTACAGTGTATTTGATGTCATCAAAGTGTGAGTTTTGCAGTCCACACGTTGATTTTTACTCGTTATCGAGTAAAACTATCGAGTATATCCTTGAGTGAGTACTGAGCTTTAGGAGCATGGGTATATAAGATCTACTCGCCATTGTTAAACAAAGAGTTTCACAAGAACTCAAGCTGATATATGTCATTTAATATCAGCAAGCGCCGAAACCCATATTATCACAAGTAGAATAAAACTGGACAGAAAGTGCACAAAAATTAAAATAAACAGAGCCGTAAGACAGGGCGACCCGGTCTCACCCACTCTATTCATAGCCGTACTACAACACCTAATTAAGAACTTACAATGGTTAACGAAGGGAGTAAACATTAACGGTGAATACCTAAGCCAACTCCGTTTTGCCGACGACATATTTCTACTATCCGAGAGCTCTGAACAACTGAATAACATGATTAGCAATCTACACGGAGCTAGAATCCAGGCCGGTCTAGAAATGAACCTTGATATAAAGAAAATAATTACTAATCACCACATAGCTACCATCTTTGTAAACAACACCCCCCTAGAGTTTGTAGAAAGCTACGTTTACTTGGGTAAACAGATTTCTTTTAGAAAAATAGAAACGTGGAAGAAATAGATCGTAGAATATCAATTACCTGGAAGAAATACTGCGCACACAGGGAAATATTCAAATCAACTCACACCGTCAATAAAGAAAATAGTTATGGATTCAGTTATCTTACCATGTCTTACCTACGGCTCTCAAACTTGGACTTTCGACCAAAAAACTATGAGCAAAATACAAACAACACAAAGGAGAATGGAAAGAAGCTTATTAGGTATAAAAATAAGGGATAAGATTAAAAATAAGCAAATTCGCAACAAAACTAAATTAAACGACGCTTTAACTCTCTCACTCAAAATGAAATGGAGATAGGTGGGACACGTAGCCCGCTACCACGACGACAGGTGGACAATTAGAGTTATGAAATGGAAAGGCCCTGCGGGTCGTAGGATTAGGGGTCACCCATGCGCTAGATGGACAGATGAATTGACAAATGTAGCAGGAGAAAATTGATTATCCTTGGCTAGACACAGAAAGATGGAAGTCCTTGGAGGAGGCTTTTACCCGAACACCCGAAGGGAGTCCATATAAGCCAAAACAAAATATAAAACTTTTAGAATTAATTAATCTTATCTAACATACTGCAATTTTAATTATTTATAAATCCTTTATTTAATTTAATTTTACTTTAATTTTGATTTAATTTTGATTTGATTCAATTTAAATTTAATTTTAATTTAATTTCAATTTAATTTGATTATAATTTAACTTTTATTTTATTTTGATTTAATTTTAATTTAATTAAATTAAATTTTAATTATACTTTTTAATAATCAGCATGTATCTGATGTAAGCAGGCCTAAATGGAATTGAATAAAGCTTTATTATTATTATTATAAATAAGCACATACATCATCATCATCGTCCTAGTGTTTTGCCCGGTTGCATCCAAGACTTACATGCCTTGGAGCCCGAGGTCCGCTTAATGGTCTAACCAGTAACAGAATATCAACTTTTCCACAGAGCGACTGCTGTTTAACCTCTGCAGCCAAAAGGGATAGCGATATTCTTTGGTTTAGAACAGTGTCAGTTTATTTACGGGTACTGACTCCCCGTAACGACTGTCAAAGCCCTTCATGACAGACGGGGAGCAACGGTTTAACGTGCTCTCCGAGGCACGGGGCAAGGGATAATATATTTAACAATTTAATACGCACATAACTTCGAAAAGTCAGTGGTGCACGCCGTGGATTCGAACACGGTACCCTCTGCATGGCAGTCCATTATATCTAAATTCCCAGACACAGAACCAATCGTACTCATCACACAAATATTTGTCCTGGGTGGGAATGGATACCACAACCTCCGGCTTGGCTGTCAGCAGCAAAAACCGTTAAACCAACCAACCGACTGCACGGTTGGTGTAGTTGTTTAAGCGGTCGCCTCGCCGCTTGACACTGCGCAGTGTTGTAGGTTCGATCCCCACACGAGACAACACTTTGTGTGATCCATAAATTGTTGTTTCAAGTCTGGGTGTTCATAAACTTAATTAAGAATATGTACATAAAAGAAAAAAAATAATTAAAAACTGAAAATATTGAGTTTAGGCGTCGTAGAATACCTACGCATCAATGTCATTATGTCCGTTGGTTGCATATTTGTGAAGTCCCGCGCGACACAGGAAGTGCGGTTTTTGTGAGATTTTTTTTTAACAAAATCATTACAATACGTTTGAAAGTTTTGAAGAAATATTCGATGCGAACACGCTTAGACATACTGCCACTTCAATGGGCGAGGATTCTTAGAGATATTATTGAAGAAACGTCATTTCTGTCGTTATTGGATTTATTATAAAGTTATTTTCGATTACTACAACAGCTTCGTCAACTTCAACTTCCTATTCAACTTTGTTAATTACTTGACACTGCGCAGTGTTGTGGGTTCGATCCCCACACGAGACAACACTTTGTGTGATTCATAAATTTTTGTTTCGAGTCTGGGTGTTCATTGTGTCCGTTATTTGTATGTTTGTAAAGTCCCCGGTGACATAATTTATATTTACTACGCGAATACGAATTAATACATTATATATTTACTACGCCACATAATACTGCCCCATTGGTCTCGCGGCATAAATGTGCGCGTGGGATTGGCAGGTCTCGAGTTCGATTCCCGGGTCGGGCAAAGTGTTGTTGGGTTTTTCCGTTAGGAAATTCTCAGTAGCAGCACGGAGTCTGGTGTAATATTACACCCCTGCCTACCCCTTCGGGGATACAGGTGTGAGTATAGTTGTAAACGAGCGGCTGGTGAGCCGGTAGTAACTGAAACTAGCGGCTAGAAACGAATAACGAGCTGCTTGATACTGGGGAGATACGATGATACTGGGGAGATGCGTTTCGAGCATCAAAAAAAAAATTGGTTGCCTGTAAAGTCGGTATACGGGCGAAAGATTTACGTGACAACGACTTTGAGTGGTAAAATAATTTTAATGTGAATATTCATTCGTATAGTAGGAAGAAGGATGAATGACGCGTGCCTTTCACTTTTTATGTCTGTCTCTCTCGCTCTTAGGCGGGACGCGTGCCTCTCACTCGCTCTCATTGTGAGCGCATAACGTGAGCGGAGCGTAACGCAGTTTCTTGAAGTGTCACCCGGCAAACCAATTTATAAGACGTTGTCACGTCAAAATTATAAATTGTTTTGTGCTAAACTCTTACTTTTTTATACAGTAGCACTTATAATGTTCTGCTATTTTTAATTATTTAAATAAACACCGAAGGCACCGTATAATACTTACCTACTAATTTACTTAATTTCAGAGACGAACAGGAAACAAACAAAGTTTGTGTTTAGTTGTACTAGTAGTTATTCTGTGGTTTAGGTATTTACTCATATTTATAAACCAAACGCGGCAATCTCGCGTCACGCGGCAGCATAGATGCGGGAGGGGTTAGCGCGTAGGTAACTGTTCACACTTATTTTATGGATAAATACCTATTTCCAACATCTCTTCAAATAAATTAATAGTTTAAAAAACACTAGAAAAACACGCATTTATAAATGCACGTAAAAACAGATGAAAAAATGCTTTCTCTTTCGCTATATTCATATGTTTCTGTCTCAACTGTTGTGTAAAAATATTAATCAATTTCGACTAATGGTACCAAATAAATGAAAAGTCAAAATATATTTACATGATTGAATGAGTTTGTATATTTAGGTACGCTGTTTACAAGGGATGGTAAGAATGTAGAAGATATTGAAAGAAGAGTTAATGCAGGTAATAGAGTGAATGGAGCTCTGAAGGCGTTTATGAATAGCCAAAACGTGTCCAAAAAGGCACGTTTGGCTGTGCATAGAGGGGTGTTAGTACCTACTCTTATGTATGGTAGTGATAGTTGGGTATGGTAGAAAAGTCATGAAAGTAGAATAAATGCTGTAGAAATGAGAGCACTGAGAAGTATGTGTGGTATCTCTCTGACTGACAGAGTAAAGAATTGTGTGATTAGAGAGTGTTGTGGGGTAAAAGAAGATGTAGTGACAAGCATCGAGAAAGGTATGCTAAGATGGTTTGGGCACGTGGAGAGGATGGATGACGAAAGACTGACCAAGCAGATATATAAGGCAAGTGTGGAAGGGACATGACGAAGGGGAAGACCTAGGCGGACGTTCTCTGACCAGATTGGAGACATCCTAAAAACAGGACAGGTGAGAAGTACCCTGAACAGAAGAGCATGCATGAGGAATCTGATGGGAGTGAATGAAGCAAGAGAGCTATGTCTGGATCGTTGCAAATGGCGTCCCGTAGTCTCTGCCTACCCCTCCGGGAAACAGGCGTGAGTCTATGTATGTATGTATGTATGATTGAATCCTCGAACATATTTGAATAAAATGTTGTACGTAATAAATTCTGAGAACGGCTGCTTTTAAATTTCACCAGGTAATAAATTCGATTTCACAATGGCTGAATTCTATGCGGAATAAGCCGCGGTTTCGGATAGCTACATATATTATAATGTAAATATTATTTAAAATATTACATGTATTACATACTTAAATGTTCATAATCACCATCATCATCAGCCTGTCTACTGCTGCTAAGACTTACACGCCTCGGATCACGGGTCCCGGTAATTAGGATATAGGACATTATCTTTCACAAGCATAACATGCAAGGAAGTCGTTTAAAGATATAAAAGCATTTGAGAGCCTCAATAGTATCAGTAATAGTGTTCAAGCTAATGATTATATTATAGATCTTTTGAGAGAAAAACTCTAGCAATACGTGTCGTGTCCAGAAGTACTGCTTTCTGCATTATACCTTTGACCCGCTTGGGTCAGAGGTATAATGCAATGCTTGGTTCAAAGTGATGCTTGCGGTATGCTTATCCCGCAAGCATCACTAGGTGGTTGTGTAGGCTCTTGGCTCATTGATCATTGATGGCAACGACTTTTGGCATGAGTCAAGATAAAATGTTCAAGATCAATAAAATACAAATCAATTTTGAAAATCTTTACGGCTTAGTAAATTTATCTCCACATGATTAATCATGATATTATAGTCGTAATACACGAAAAGGTGAAGGCATCGTATATCTCTTTATTATACCAATCCATCTAGATTCCTGTAAGGCACAGATGTTTCAGTAAACCAACATTCTTCCAGTGAACTTCACTGATATACGTTTCAATGATTGAGACCTTATTACCTAATCTGATATAGGGCAATTTCTTACAATAGCGTCTGGGGTAAAAGCGATGCTGTCTATAAGTCACTTTCATTTTCCACATTTCTTTTCACCCTTTGAATCTTGGCTGCGAATTACTTAGGGGCTTGAGGGGTGAGGTGTGTAAGGAAAATTTGAGTGGCTGAAAATTGGGAGTACTGTAGTGATTGAAATACTGAATTACTTCCAGGGTAAGTAATTTACAAGAATATGTTCAGATAGAAGCAACGTTTCGTTGAAAACTTGTTGCGCATTTTCTTTTGTTAATTGTATGCTTCCTACAGTATCAAAATCTGTTTATATCTTTTTATTTTTTTATGGTCTCACGCCTGTATCCCCGAAGGGGTAGGCAGAGGTGTAATAATAGTACACCCACATTTCGCCATGAATTTTTAGGTCCCACTTAATAGGGGGCGAGCCTATTAACCGTACCGGGCACATTACCAGACTCCGTGCTGCTACTGAGAATTTCCTAATTGAAATCCCAATAACAATGTACAATGATGTACCTCTACAATGAAACAATAATGTACCTCTGAAAAATAATTTTATGTAATGAGTGGTCATCACTGTTGCGCCCCTGTAGGGCTTGGGCACTGCTGGCCTAGTAAGCCATTACTAGTTAGTGTATGTGCAACAACTTTGGCATCAGCTTGGTCTGTGGTACTTGTACTAATGTTTGATGAATTATAAATTTGAATTATTTCACTCTCTTTTGCATACAGCTGTGCCTCCAAGATGTGATGAAATAGTTTATGTAAAATATACAACATCTCATATTATAAAATCTGTTTATAGTATGAGTATTTTAGCTAGATTGTACCTATTTGTATTATGGCAGTCAGAAACTGATAAATACAATAAATAGTAAAGTCCCAAATAGAAATATACGTAGTTCTAACCGATTGATACACTAAGACCCATAAAACATATCGTGCTTTATCACACAGATTCGTCCTAGGAATCAAAACCACGACCTTCGGCTTACCATTCAGCAATCAGGGTCGCTAATCTAATGGCCTATAGACCAGTTACATTTTATGGGTTTAAGGGTTAAAATTACGGCTCACACGTAAAAGTTTTCACGCCTAGGACAAAGGAATCTATCGAACATTTATAAATCTGTAAAATGAAATTACTTTCCCCGTTTTGTTTCAAAGTTTTCGAGTGAAAACACATTGTTACTAGTAAAGGATCAATCTACCACAATACAGATCCTATCAGGCTCACAGATCAGCAACCTCGTAAATATCTATAAAATAAATCACAGTGATAAAGTTTTTAAATCCCGTGTGCCTAATAAGGTCTGTCGGGACAGATATAACTTTACTGTAAACGCGTATTATAGGCATAACCGTACATGATTGATTGCTTAAAAGCTTATAAAAAGCGGGTTTACTTCGGATAGTTTGGGTCCGATAGTGTGTTTCATGTTTCAGAACTTATATATGCGTGACTAGAAATAACAAGAACATATAACTATTCCGAAATGACTGGACCCTTTCATTTAAATCTTGGATAAATTCCTGTGATGTACTAAATACTAAAGTATGATGATAATACAAGTTTTGTTAAATAATTACAACAGTGGACACAATCTATTCAATCGGAATAACTAAATTCAGAACAACAATATGTGCCACAACAATCACTTTAAGTGGGAATCGAACATACATGGTATGGTAACCACGTAAACCAATACGTCATAAGTTACAAATAATTGTGTGGTTAAGACAAATCCAATACTTTGTTTAAGATAGCTCAAGGAAGCCTAGATAATAATAATCAAATCTAATCCAAAAATAATTTAAACCAAAAGGGTAATTTACAAACAATCCACTAATCGATTTAGCAATATACATACATACATACATAGTCTCTATACACGACGCCTATAACACCGAAGAGGTAGGCAGAAGTGTATTTCTACACCCACTTTTCGCCAGATATACTTTAGTCCCTTTATATATACTTTAGCAATATAATTGACTGTAAATAACAAGGCCCAAGCATTTGGCTTAAGAGGCTCAGGTCAGAGAGAATGAGCAAACCTCAGTGATAAGCATTTTAATAAAAATGGTCCGGTTTATACAAGACCGTCTCAGCAAGGATTATGACTCTTTGGTTCCGTTTGATATAAGTATCATCCTCTTCCATTTATTTTGTGAAAAATTTTGTGGGGTTAAAAATGCTTAATTCATGAATCTTGGTTTAGTGGGTACCTACCACTGATAAAATGTTTAAAAGAAGATAGCTGCTTTTGAATTTAGAGCATTGTGGCTTGTTTTGTTTTTATTAAGAAAGTATATTACCTGGTTATAAGAGAGTAATAAACATATTTAAATTCTTGTGTATATCTTTAAAAATATGCGTTCTTTGAGTATTTTGAATGGCCTGTTGGTTTAACGGTTTTTGCTGCTGACAGCCAAGCCGGCGGTTGTGGGATCCACTCCCAACCAGAACAAATATTTGTGTAATGAGTACGATTTGTTCTGTGTCTGGGTGTAATTTAGATATAATGGACTGCCATGCAGAGGGTATCGGGTTCGAATCCACGGCGTGCACCACTGACTTTTCGAAGTTATGTGCGTAATAAATTGTTACTTATCGCTTACCCCGTGCCTCGGAGAGCACGTTAAACCGTCGGTCCCGGTTACTTTGAAGGACAGTCGTTACGGGGAGTCAGTACCCTCAAATAAACTGACACTGTCCTAAACCAAGGAATATCGCTATCCCTTTGGGTTGAGAGGTTAGACGGCAGTCGCTCTGTGAAAAAGTTGATATTCTGTCGTATCTGGTTAGACCAGTAAGCAGACCTCGGGCTCCAAGGCATGTAAGTCTTGGATGCCACCGGGCAAAACGCTAGGACGGTGATGATGATGTATGTGCTTATTTAAGTATATGTAAATCATGTCTATCAGTTATGCCACATATTAACTGTGCTTGTTTTAGAAAGAGAAGACCGTGTGAAAAGAAGTGGTACCTATAGTTTACGTTATGGATAATATGGGTGTCGGCGATTCCTGATATTGAATGACATAATATATCAGCTTCAGTTCTTGTGAAACTCTTTGTTTAACAATGGCGACATCAAATACACACTTCGTTGACATCAAATACACTGTAATTTTACCAGCAAACTTTCGAGTTTGATTCGATCGAGTAAAACTGTATGTGGTTGAGCATAAAAAGTGCCCATCAGAAGGGGATATTGCCTTATATCAGCACATAATAGTATGTGCTTGTACGTACCTCAGATTAAATATTGACTAACAAATACTATAAAATTAGTTGAAAACTAATAGGTATCTGTTTTTACAAATACAATACTCTAAATTAATTCAAATAACATATTAATGAAAAATTAAGTATACAAACTTTTCAAATATGAATAAACATGAGCTAAAATAGTCAATTAAATAGAACCTCGAACAATTATTAAAATGTTCAATTCTCAAAACAGAATGAGTAATTAACGAAGTTAAATAGGAAGTTGGAGTTAACGAAGCTGTTGTAGTAATCGAAAATAATTTTATAATAAATCCAATAATGACAGAAATGACGTTTCTTTACAAACATCTCTAAGGCTCCTCGCCCACTGAAGTGGTAGTTTGTGTCTAAGAGTGTTCGCATCGAACAGCGTATTGTATTGATTTTGTTTACAAAAAACATCGCCCGCGCAGAAATTAACCTGTGTCGACCTTAAAATATGCAACCACCGGTCACAATGACATTGATGCGGAGGCATTCTACGACGCCTAAACTCAATATTTTCTTTGTTGTTTCTTTTTAATTGTTTTTTTTTTGTCTTATGTCCATATTATTAAGATTATGAACAATCAGACTTGAAACAACAAGCTAGGATCACACAAATTGTTGTCTCGTGTAGGAATCGAACTCACAACACTAGACGCAGTGTTAAGCGGCCAGGCGACCGCTTTAACCACTACGCCAATCGTGCAGTAAATATATACTGGATAACACTAAAGAGCAGAAGTCATCCAAGACTATGGTCATGGATGACTTCTGCTCATTTTTAATGACGACAGACATGTCTGTCGTCATTAATACCGAAACGTCGGGGCAAATAGAAGCAAATATTCAGTAACACCGCGATTGAAAGATCGAAAGATAGATACAATTCACCATTCATTTAATTATACGTGATGATGTTAAAAACACTTTTAGCTCATCGAAACATGTCGTGTGTCAATTTGTATAGAGAAATGGGCGTGATTGGAGCTAAAATTAATAAAGTATTAGACGAATTCAACAACTAGTATAACTTTATTCTATGACTTTTAGTTCCACTAAAAGTCATTGCACATTAGGTACATAAATGACGTAATGAACAATGACGTAAACAAAAAGATATTTCGAAGCACTTTTGCAAGATGACTTTCACTTTTGACACAAACATAAAGTCGTATTATTATTTGTCAAATGCATTGCTTCTGTACCGTACCTTCAGTAGGCGTCTATCCTAACCATCAGGTCGCGAACTAAAATATTCCAATTCATTATCATTCCTTTCGAACTTCATTTTAAACTTCCAAACTTGTGTTACTTCTCAATTTGAATTTGGCAGATTACGTGTAAAAACGATTAGATAAGAGTAAAGGAAAAGTAAGATGAAGATGATGGAAGACATACCTTGGTGACTTTGGGACAGATTTTCGCGTGATAATTCTCTGCACGCCTTTTAATATACACGGTGCCAAAAGACTCATCTTCAAGCCTAAGTCTACTCGTTCACATCATGCTAAGTCACATACTAAGCAATAAGGAAACGACGAAACCTAGGAAACGATTTCTTTTTAAGTATACACATTTTCGAGATACCTACCTATCCATGAAACTTCGTGTGGAAACCTGCATGTCTGAGAGTTCTTCGTAATATTCTCGAAAGACATGTGAAGTCTGCCGAACCGCACTAGGCCAGCGTGGTGGACTCTGGCCTTACCGTTCTCATAGTGAGAAGTGGCCCTTGCCCAGCAGTGGGACAGTATAAAGGGCTGATGATGATGACCTATCCATGCCTGCATAGGACATCTATAGAACAAATCTGCGCGAGAAGTGTATCGATTTTGTACCTAATTTTACAACCGGTTGGCGCAGCGGGAGTGTAAGTGACTGCCACGTTCGATTCCCGCTCAAGTCAAACATTTGTGTGCTTGAACTATAATTTGATAAGTTGTACGTATATCCATAATCTATTACCCATAGTACAAGCTCTGCTTAGTTTGGAACTAGATGGTGATGTGTGAATGTGGTAGAATATCATTATATTATATATATTTTTTAAATATGGTAACTCTGGTCCTCAATATCTCCTGAATCAGTAATTTTCCTGGTATGGTGCCGAAATAAAAATGGTCTTTCACCTTGAATATAGCACGTATGTTTTGATTTACTATCTCATTAACATAATAAATGCGAAAGTTTGTGAGAATGTGTATACGGATGATCCTAAGTAACTGTTTTAATACAAAAACTACAGAACGCAATTTGATGAAACTTTGCAGTAATAACCCTTCTCATAGTGAGAAGAGGCCCAGCAGTGGGACAGTATATAGGGCTGCTGATGGTGATGATTGCTGTAATAATATATGCCTAAATGTACATAAAAATCTTTGCCTCGATAAACAAAACCCACTTGGCCGGAGTCGTGGATAGAAAAGACTTAAAATTGCTCTGCGAGCTGATTTTGTGATTTGTCACTATGTTTACAAATTCTATGCGGCACTGTTTATTCCAATTCAATGCGCGAGAAAGCATTATTAATTTATACGAGTCACTGTTGAAGATTTATTTAACTAAATGTCAAGGATTTTTGTTACAGAATATACAATTTTATCGAATGGTACAAAGTATTCTTTCTCTATCAAATAAAGCAGAATTTCCTACCTCTAAACGCTAAAATAATTTTTAGGGGATGTTTATAACAAACATTTGCACTTTGCCCAAAATCTTTAAAACCGTTTTATTCGAAAATAACGATTTTACACCCTTATATGTAGGGGGTAAACATACTGGAGTATTTTACTATCCATAATGGATTATGGCCCCAGAATCATCAGTACGAGCAAATTACAAATCATCCTGTACATATTGAAGTCGGTGAAAAGGGGAATAAGACGATGCCGTATACAATATTTCGGTGTCGTCTTGAGTTTGATTTTGGTTGTAAGATAGTGACGTTACCTCACGTTAAACCGGAAACATTGACACCAACGCATGAAATAGTCAAACAGGAAATTATTATTTACAGAAAATACCAATTCTTTTTAATAGCTAGATTGTTCCGTACAAAATTTTATAAAATATTAGACTCAGTAGCTTAATTCTTGCATATGTCTTAAGATTTCAAAGCAATAATCCTATTTACTTCAATATATTCTCATCTTTTATAAATCTTAATGAAAGCTGCCTGCAAATTCAACTCGTAATTAACTTCTCATAAGGCTAAGAACTCTTCAAAGCCCTCAAGATTTTAGTCGCATATCGCCCGCAGGAGACATACGAAAAATAATTGATCTACTTAGCCTAAGTAAGTCTGCCGTTTACCCTTTGAGAGGCGTAATCTAATGGTTCAGGCATTATGTAATTAATACTGGTAACACACAGATAGATACCAAAGTAAAAGAAAAAATCAATGCGTATGCTGGATATCTGTGGTAGTAAAATACTACTTTAATTGTGGAAAGAAGGTTGTACCTGATTCTAACCATTTCATCGCACTCATTGCTATACTTTGCTTTAAGAGTAAACAATAACTAATAAAAAAAGTTTGCAAGTATGAACTAATGAGTATCTTGAGAGTTCTACTGTAAAAATAAACCATGGCTCCATATCCGTCCATAGATTTCTTGCATCGTATTATTTGAATGATAAAAACTAGCATTGTAATTGATACATGTGCAAGATGAAAAAGCAATTGAGCCTGCAGCTAAAAATATTGAAGTACTTATTGGTTTTTGATTGTAGTAGTAAGAGTTATGCTGAGTTTGGGATAGGATGAAAGTGACTAAAATGTGCCAAAACATAAATATTATTTAATTCAACTGCCGCGCTCAGTCTTTGTGCCACAAGTAAGTTATTGAAAATTTTCTAACAGCTACTATTCCTAAAACCTTACAATTGTAGTCATCTCTTAAGCAAATTTAATAATAAGGTAGTGATGTTAACTACGTGGGTAGTTGTGGTGACAACATTAGAAAAATTTGCTCTTAATTTTTAATATATAATTATTTGTTTAAATCATAGTTAAACTGGTTTAATGATTTAAAACTATTATTATAACACACAACCTGCCAGAAATTGTTATCTCCTTAGAAAACTCACTATTAACTACAGTATGGAATCCATCCACAACACAGTAGAAAACCTGAACAAAATGTTCCACCAGAAAATGACACAATTTGAAGATAAACTACAGAGTAGTACCAGCCTTCCTTCCAACATTGCCGGCCTGGCTGCTGAATTTGCCACCTTCCGCGAATTTGTAACTGAAGCTCTGAAGGGTTTGCAACAACAACTCCAACTACTAGCGCGCAGTGTCGATCATTTGGAAATGCAAGGCCGACGCAAGATTCTTCTCTTCCATGGCGTTCCAGAAGATACGAAAGAGGACCTGGTTCAAACTATAGTGAGTGTAGTAAAACGCACTTGAAACTTGATGACTTTACTCCTGACCACATCAAGCGTTGCCATCGTATGGGGAGACCTGCAGCTTCTTCACCACACAAGCACCGGCTAATCCTCGTAAAACTGCAGCATGTGTCAGTCCGAGATAAAGTTTGGTTTGCCAAAACTAAACTGAAGGGCTCTGGTATCACAGCGTCAGAGTTTTTAACAAAAGCCCGCCATGACCTCTTTATGGCAGCCCGGGAGAAGTTCGGCGTGTCAAAATGCTGGACTAAGGAAGGAGTAGTACACGTCCTCGGGATAAACGGCGAGCGTCATCGGATAAATTCTTCTGTGGATTTACAAAATCTATCTCAATTTGTCGTGGTTGACCAGTCGAAGCAGCCCCCTGCTGCAAAGAAAACCGATGAGACGGTGAAAGCCAGAAGAGCTGCAGCTATTCGGAAATAATCTTAAATTGTTCATCTTTCCTCTTTTGTTGTATCCTCAGGTGGGTGGCTTAATTTTATACTTGTACACTCGTGTTTGTTTACAATCTGTTCTGACGGTACGTTTGTAAGATTGCAAAATGATGGTATCTAATAACTATTAATGACGGTGCTATTACATAATTATTTGCTGGAATATAAAATTTTTACTTGTTAGTTTGTTAGATTTGTTTTGTTTTGACTTTGAATGAGTTGTCAGTTGTCACTTTTGATACTTCACGTTTAGTCTATGCTTCACGTCACGATGTGTACGCACGTTTCGTTATTAATGTTACCTGGGCTATTGTTACACGCATTTATAGTTATACTTTTGTAATTGTATTGAATAATTTACACGTAGGAACAGATTAGAATATTAATTTATTGTTTGGGCTAAAATAATACCGTTGTTTATTTTTAAGAATTTATAGTAATATAAGTTAAGTTAGAAGCCATCCTACCTGGGATCTTAGAAATTTTAATTGTTTTTACAAGTGTGTTGTTTTTTGTATTTTTATGATATATTTTTATATTGATATCTAACTGGCAGGTGGAAAGTATTGAATACGTTACACAGTTTGATTGTGTAAAGTCAGGATATTTGTTTTTATCTTATTTTATACAGATAAGCTATATATTTATTTACGTTATATTTATATATTAATTATCTATTATATTTTATCTTATTTATTATACATAATATTGTGGATTCTAACTGTGACAGCGATGATTATTTTTCTGCAGATAGTGATGATGACAGTTTTGTTAGTGTTCCTTCATTGGCAGATAACATACGATCTGTATTTTCCGATGTTCCAAGAAACTTTAATGTTGTGCATATCAATGCACAGAGTATTCCCGCTCATTTCCCAGATATGCTGGCAAATTTAGACTGTAAGAACATACACGCTATTCTTGTCTCTGAATCATGGCTTAAACCATGCCTTCCTCCTACTTCTTATTCTTTGCCCGGCTTCCAGCTTATCAGAAACGACCGGACTGGGGGTGGTGGCGGTGGTGTCGCCATTTATTTTCGGTCCTATATAGCTTATACTGTGATAAGCGTGTCTTCACAACCGCCTCTCCTGAACGCTTGTGAGCACCTGTTTCTGGAAGTCGAGCTACATCACACTAAAATCCTTCTCGGTGTTTACTACTGTCCTTCCTTGCGTATTGACTTCTTTTCCTCTTTTGAAAATCTCTTACTTAACCTATCTCCTTCTTACAGTCAAACTATCATTATGGGTGACTTCAACACTTGTCTTCTTAAGAAAGATTCGCGTTCTTCCTCTCTTTATTCTATCTCAGTCTCGTGCAATCTTCATATTCTACCTCTGAATGCCACCCATTACTTTCCTAATTCTACACCCTCACTTTTAGATCTCATTTTCGTTTCTTCACTACACCACGTCGCGAAACACGGTCAATGCTGTGCCGACGAATTTTCCTATCACAACCTTATTTTTTTCTCTTATAAAATTCGTCCTCCTAAGGCAAACCCAAGAATACTTTTACAACGCAACTTTGCTGGCATGGATACTGAACATCTTCGTGTCGATGCAGGGTCAATTGACTGGATGCCACTGTTTTCCGCTGTAACAGTTGATGATAAAGTCGAAATATTTGAGAGGCAAATTACTAATCTTCATAATGTACATGCTCCTATACGTGCGATTAAACTGAAACATCGTCCTTCGCCCTGGCTTACCAATGAAATAAAGATACTTATTCAAAGAAAAGCAGCGGCGAAATCAAAATTCAAGTCGAAACCAACTGAGCCTAATAAAGAAAAATATATTAAAGCTCGAAATCACTGCAATAGGGTGTGTAAGGATGCACAACGCCAGCACATTCACAGCTCCGTACAAAACGGTGATCCATCGAAGGTATGGAAATTTCTTAAATCACTTGGGGTTGGAAAGCAACGGCAAAATACTGCTCCTAATACAATTGATATTAACATGCTTAACCAGCACTTCTCTGCTTCGTCTGATTATGATAGGACAACAAAAATAAACACTCTAAATTATCTTTCATCGCTTTCAACTCCTGATTATAGTCCATTTGTCTTTAGTCAATTTACTGAATGTGGTGTTAAGAAGAGTATCTTATCCATAACATCCAACGCAATTGGCAGTGATGGTATCACCCGTAATATGATCCTCCCAATCCTTGATGAAATCCTACCTATCATTTCCCACATCCTTAATTTCTCCATATCCAGTGGCATTTTCCCAACTGCTTGGAAAAATGCTCAAGTCATCCCTTTACCTAAGAAACCTAATCCTGAATCCTTTTCAGAATATCGTCCCATGTCCATATTACCTTTCCTTTCCAAAGTTCTTGAACGCCTTATCCACAACCAACTCAACACATTCCTTTCTAAAAGTAATATCCTTAATCCCTTCCAAACCGGCTTCCGCACTGGTCATAGTACCACTACCACCCTTGTCAATATTACGGATGATATCAGATCGGGCATGGAAGATAGCAAACTCACGGTGCTCTGTTTATTAGACTTCAGTAATGCTTTCAACACCGTAGACTTTGATGTTCTCCTTGCCCTATTAGGCTCTCTTAACATATCTCCATCGGTGATTGACTGGTTTCGTAGTTACCTGTTTGGTCGCCGACAACGAATCCGGCTAGATGACACCTATTCTACTTAGTGTGACAAATCTGCCGGCATACCACAGGGCAGCGTTCTATCTCCTTTGCTCTTCTCAATTTTTATTAATAATATCTCCAATCATATTTCCTCTTCCTACCACCTATATGCAGATGATATGCAGATTTATTGTCAAACCAAGCCTGAAAGCCTATCTCAAGGTATTACAATAATAAATAATGATCTGGATCAAATTTGTGACTGGACAAAAAGGTTTGGACTCAGGGTTAATCCTACGAAGACTCAGGTAATTTTGGTTGGTAGTTCCAGACTAATCTCTAAGATCGACTGGTCAATGGTTCCCCTTGTATCTTTTGATGGTATTCCAATTCCTTTCAGTGTCAAAGTGAAGAACTTAGGGGTATACATTGACCAAACACTCTCTTGGAGCTTTCAACTGCAAAGTACTAGTCGGAAACTCTTTGCAGCTGCCGCATCGCTAAGAAGATTGCGAAATTTTCTTCCAATTGCCACTAAAGTTGCGCTTGTGCAGTCTATCCTTCTTCCTATTCTTGACTATGCCGATGCCAGCTATCTAGATCTTAATGAGGACCAGCTAGACAAGCTTGAGCGACTCCAAAACTTTTGTATACGGTTCATATTTGGTTTACGCAAATATGACCACGTTTCCGAATTTTGAAACAAGCTCAAATGGCTGCCTATCCGCCTTCGCCGGAATACTCATATTCTCTGTCTCTTGTATAATATTCTGTTTAATCCTTCATATCCCTTATATCTCAAGAATAGATTCGTCTATCTGCATGACACACATTCTAAGTGCTTGAGATCATCGGAAAATCTTAAATTAAAAACTTCTGTGCATTCTACTAAGTTCTTTGATAAATCTTTTACTGTCTTAGTTGTCAGATTGTGGAATGCACTACCGGAAACTATAAGACGTTCAAAATCATTGCCAATATTTAAAAATCTTCTAAAGATACATTACTTGTCACTATTGGTAGCGCCATCTACCTTCCTATCTACAACTTATCGCATCAACATGAATCGTTCCACGCTTGTCTAGTGCGAGCGATATCATATTTCCGTCCCTCTCTTTCCCTCTCCCTGGAAGAGGCACTGCCTTGCGCCTGATTTCGTCGCCGCGATCGTGAACGCGACGAACAGTCTCGAACATTCCGCTCGCTGAGAACGCCGTCTCGATACCGCTCCGCGCCGCGCCGCTGTATGTGATTTTGCCGCTTCCACCAAGGAAAACCCGCTCGTGAGTGCTAGTGAAAACAAGCAGCTGCATCGCGTAACCGCCAGGAAGACAAGAAACGAAGAAGGCTGAATAAGGTAAGTGCCTTCCATCCTGGAAATATCCTATACTCCCGTATCCATCTCCTCTTCCCTTATTCCTTTCTAGGCGACCCAGAACTCGCCCTAATACAGTCCATTTCCTTTTCCAAGTCGCCTAGAACCCTACCCCACGGTTTCGGCACCACGCCATACCATTTTTTTGATCCATACGAGCCGGATTCATTTACGTTTTATACGTTATACCGCTATACCTAGGCAGTTATAGCACCTAGCTATACTCCTAATAGATTAACATAACCGTCACATGGTTATTTCCGCCCGCATTAGTAGGTAAACTTTTATGTAGCTACCTACTTATTAAATTATTATTTCTGCAACTATCATAGTTGTCTTATAAATCTCATATTTCAATCAACTTTTATTTCCTCAGCTCTAAAGTGTTGCCTACTTAGGTAAAATAATAGATACATTAGATATTCTTATTTTGTTTCGTTCTCATTAGCTTATACTTACGTAAGCATGTCACAACAAAAGAAGTCACGCGTGTCGGAAGACAAAGAGATGACAATCTTAGAAGCGAAACGCAATATTTTATTTGAGCGCATACAAAATATCTATGAACGATCAAAAACCGCATCTATGTCTGACAGCAATAGCGAAGCATTTCTCAGTTATTGTACAACAGTAGATAGTATTCGAACAGATTTTCATAAGTTGTTAGACGATTATAACGCAAGATTACTTTCTATCAATCCTGATGAAAAACCGAACTATCAGGTGTATACCGCATTCGAAGATCTTTATTGTATTATTAAGCGTATACAATCGCAATTGGAGGGTAAATGTTCGGCAGAGCCCGTTGCCCGCAAACCGAGATTACCGCCAATCGAGATTATGTCGTTTGACGGAGATATACGAAATTGGCCGTTATTCTATGCAAGTTTTAAGTCTACAGTGCACGATAATGGTTCTCTGACAGATGCTGACAGGTTGTACTATTTAATAGGTAAACTGTCACCGAAGGCCCAGTCCGTATTTGCAGGTGTCACACCCAGTGCTGAGAATTATCAGGTCATATTTCAGTCACTACTTGACAGATATCAAGACACGCGCATTCTAGCGTCTACGTACTTTGACCAAGCTTTAAATCTCAAACTGTCCGGTGCCGCGTCTGTCTCGAATTTCCAGCTGTTTATTGATAACTTCGTAACCGCGGTTAATTCTCTTAGGAATTTGAAATTAGAAGATCTTTCCGACTTTATGTTGCTTCAACTCGCATTAAAAAAGTTTGACACTGATACAATTCGCGCATTCGAGATGACGGAACGCAATAATAAAATACCTACACTAGATAGTTTTATTTCGTTCATCAAAGATCAGTGTCGAATATTTCATAATACGCAGTCTGGTTCACCTGGCCCGTCTAACACTAACAACAACAAACAAAGGTTGAATAAATCGCGAAATAGTAATAATAACTCAGTCCCTAATCCACAATCTTACGTAACATGTTCGGAATCTAATAGTAATAATTCACAGAAGTGTCTGTGCAGTAATATAGTGCACGACCATTACTATAAGTGTCCCACCTTTAATGATTTAAATCCAATTGCTCGTTTTAAAAGCGTAAAAGATAACAAAGCTTGCATTAATTGCTTAAGCATAAAACATAAAACGAGTAATTGTTCCAGTAGAACGAGATGTCGCACATGTAAACAAAAACATCACACACTGTTACATTATGATAAAAATAACCGGTTGTCAAGCCAATCCGCTAACCTTGACACACTCGCGCCGCAGGTGCAGCAGACCACGGTAGCTGCGCCTTCCGCGTCTGAGGGCGAAGTATCGCTGTGTATGACATCCATTGCGCGGGCGACGCGCACGCGAGGACGGCACTCGCGCATCTATAATGATCCGCGCAGGGCCAAAACGCAGTGTACGGCGTCTAACACGGTACTGTTAGCGACAGCGCAAGTTATCGTATACGATGTTAATGGGTCGCCGCACATGGTACGTTGTCTGCTAGATAGCGCATCTCAGACCAATCTAATAACATCGGAATGCTTCAAACGCCTCGGATTATGGAATAGCTTTAAAAATACTAACTCAACCGTCAAAGGGATAGGCGGATCAGTAAAGCATTGCAAAGGTTCCGTAGATAATAAAATACATTCGCGTTTTAATAGGGACATTAATTTTAACATTTCTTCGCTTATCGTGGAGCGTATCACGGACGCATTGCCGAACGCTAATGTAGACGTAGCATCACTCACTCATCTCGAATCATTGCCATTAGCCGACGCGGAGTTTGCGAATCCGGCAGGCATTGATCTTTTGATCGGAGCTTCGATATTTCCGCACTTGCTACTAACTAACATAGTTCGTAGTGAGCGATATGATTTACCGCCCGCTATTGAGACGGTACTTGGGTATGTGATTATGGGTACCGTACCTACGTTACATACTTCTCATTGTATTACGTCTTGTTGTTGTTCTGCTCTTCAAGAGATCAAGGTGGGTGCTAAAACTGTGTGTAAGATAAAGCACTAATTAGCTATGCTATGCTATGCTGCGCTATGCTGCGCCATGCTGCGCTATGCTGCGCCATGCTGCGCTTTGCTGCGCCATGCTGCGCTATGCTGCGCCATGCTGCGCTATGCTGCGCTATGCTGCGCCATGCTGCGCCATGCTTCGCCATGCTGCGCCATGCTGCGATATGCTGCGCCATGCTGCGCTATGCTGCGCCAAGCTGCGCCATGCAGCGCTATGCTGCGCCATGCTGCGCTATGCTGCGCCATGCTGCGCTATGCTGCGTCATGCTGCGCGATGCTGCGCCATGCTGCGCTATGCTGCGCCATGCTGCGCTATGCTGCGCTATGCTGCGCTATGCTACGCTATGCTAAGCTACGCTACGCTACACTATACTATACTACACATCCGCTTTGTATATAGATGACATTGCCTAATGTCATACCCGCTCCGCTAGCAATTTCACTTTGTGAAGAGCTTATTCAGCTTTTCAAGCGAGGCCAGTTTGATCTTGTCAAATGGACAAGCAACTCTAAGGAGGTTCTCGCACGCATACCAGATTCTCATAAAGCTTCTCCAGACATAGGTTTGAGAAGTCTTTACCGCATAAGGTTCTCGGTTTACGCTGGGACAAATCCTGCGATAGTTTTCGGTTTGACGTCTCACCACCAGATGATAAGTGCACCAAACGCACTATGCTGTCCACAGTGGCTCGACTATGGGACATAATGGGTTTTGTGGCTCCCACAATTTTGTACGCCAAGCTCTTGATCAAGGAGCTTTGGCTATCAAAGTGTGAGTGGGACGAAACACCCCCTGACCATATTGTCGCCGCTTGGGGCCAGTTTTGTATTGAGCTTACCGCGCTCAATCAAATTACTATTCCGCGTCATCTTGGGTTGGTAGATGGATGTACCATCAACTTAACAGGTTTCGCTGACGCCAGCGAGCGTGCTTACGGCGGAGTCGTATATCTGCAAGTCCGCATTGGTTCTAACTACTCGTTGCAGTTAGTTTGTGCCAAGTCTAAGGTCTCGCCTGTTAAAACCATTTCGGTTGCGAGACTGGAGTTGTGCGCGGCCCTTCTGCTGTCTCAGTTGCTCCGCAAGGTTCAAGACACAGTTTGCCCCACTACTCTATTAATAAATATAGGCATTTTCCGACTCCAAAGTAGTGCTCGCTTGGATTCATTCTTCTCCTCATCGCTGGCAGACTTTTGTCGCCAACCGCGTTAGTAAATTGATTGAACTTGTTGCCGCTACTTGTTTCAATCACGTCGCGGGTTATCATACTCGTCTTCAGGAAGAACTCTCCATAGATCATATTGACTGGAAGTTTATTCCACCAGCATCACCACATTTCGGTGGATGTTGGGCAAGCCTGGTCAAAGTAAGTAAAACGCATCTCTTCAAAGTTATAGGACAGCAGATCCTCTCTTACGAAGAGCCTTTAACTGTCCTTGCACAAGTCGAGGCACTGATCAACTCGCGTCCGCTTCCAACTCAGTGAGATCTAGCCTGAGGTTGGACCTACCTCTTAGTTTAAGTATTTAGTTAGTAGTTTTCGCTATTATTGCGTTTGTAGTTTTCGCTAAAGTTAATTTAGATTAATTTATTGTCATATCGCTGTCTTAGCCTATTGATGGGTTATGCGGTAGTACACCCAACGTAGCTAAGTTCAATTCTATTTTCTTTAAAGGCAACCCTTTAGGGCCGGGGGGATATGGTAGCGCCATCTACCTTCCTATCTACAACTAATCGCATCAACATGAATCGTTCCACGCTTGTCTAGTGCGAGCGATATCATATTTCCGTCCCTCTCTTTCCCTCTCCCTGGAAGAGGCACTGCCTTGCGCCTGATTTCGTCGCCGCGATCGTGAACGCGACGAACAGTCTCGAACATTCCGCTCGCTGAGAACGCCGTCTCGATACCGCTCCGCGCCGCGCCGCTGTATGTGATTTTGCCGCTTCCACCAAGGAAAACCCGCTCGTGAGTGCTAGTGAAAACAAGCAGCTGCATCGCGTAACCACCAGGAAGACAAGAAACGAAGAAGGCTGAATAAGGTAAGTGCCTTCCATCCTGGAAATATCCTATACTCCCGTATCCATCTCCTCTTCCCTTATTCCTTTCTAGGCGACCCAGAACTCGCCCTAATACAGTCCATTTCCTTTTCCAAGTCGCCTAGAACCCTACCCCACGGTTTCGGCACCACGCCATACCAACTATAATAAGTAACATTCCAGTGATATCTTCTATATTATAATATATATATATATGTAAATATATATATGTAATGTATTTATTTAATTATATATTTGAGATTTATATTATATTATTATCATATTTAATTTATGTATATGGATTATGGATGTACCTATATGTTTTTCTTATCGGTTTAGATAAGCTTATTTTAGTTTTAAGTATAATATATATATATATATATATATATATATATATATATATATATATATACAGTTATAATTATTTTAATTTGTCTGACCCTTTATAGTGCACCCGCATACTACCTGTCCTGTTATTTAATTCTGTCCGTACACGGTTGTCTGGCAGAAATCGCATTATGCGATAAGACCGCCCTTGTAACACTAGTTTATAAGAAACTCTCTGTAATGCACTCTTGTTATTGCCTGGTGTACAATAAAGAATTAATTATTATTATTATGTGTCTCTTTTTCACGGCTATTTTTTTAACATGGTGTTAGAAGAATAACCGGTCCTTTGGGAGGCTTACACGGGGATATGGATCCAACGTGCAGATGCCCGTAGAGACCTTTAATCTAAAATGGGATGGGACACATGCCGCGGAGCCTCCACAACTGCACTACTGAGTATAGCTATGGACTAGCCGCAGCACGTGTAGGACTAATGTAATGATGTGGAGCCTAATTTAATTGGGTTATGGGGATGGGTGTGTAATGGACTGAAAATGAGACTATGGATAATAAACGGCACCTGCCAGTGATACTCCTATAGCATCCGTCCGCGTGGCAGGTGGTGACTCGCCAACTCACTAGATGGGCCCTCTCTAAACAGCCGCCCAAAGCAAACAAACTCTGCCATAAAAGCAGCCAGAGGGCAACACCGGTGCGAGTGGCTAGGGGTGTCGAGCGGTGCGGCACCGGTTTCGCCATCGCGGGCCTCGTGACAACGGAGGCCCGGAGCGGGTTTCCCCGTAGTTACGCCCTTGAGAATGACACTTCCACCCCCGAGCTAATAGTTCTTGCGGCTTCCCTCTGGCCGGCCGACCAAGGCAAGCCAGAGTTGAGAGTCCTGCGGGCACTCTTGGAAATCCACTCCGGCCAGCCAATAAAGGCAAGCCGGAGACGAGGCCCTGACCGACTCTCCGAAGCATTCGGGACCGCAGTGTGCCACGCACATTTAGCTCGCCACAAAGCTGCCCTGCGGTTGTAAGCTTTCTTTTCATCTTGTAATACATTTTTTGTTTATATTACACGATGAAGGTGATGTTTGAAAGCTGTTACTCTGCCCTCTGAGATTGCGTTAGTATCATGATGAGATAACGGCTGCCCCAGAGGGGTATTATTACATTATTATTACATTAGCAAATTGGATGGATAGATAAAGCGTGTTCGAGGTCGAAACTCCGGTCCTTTAGTAATCAACTGAGGAGTTGCAACGAATGTTTCCTTCCATATAAATGACTTCGCTACCTTTATTTACTTTCCCGTACAGTAAGGAGCGCTTGAATACTTCTAGTCTAGATTCTGTTTGTAAGCAACGTGAGTTTAAACGTCTAAGTAATTGAAATTTGCCTCTAAATGTGCTTTAAAAGAAATTGTGCTAAGTATTTTTTACGTGTAGAATTTAATTTTCCTAGGTGTTTTTAGATTCGCTCTTCGTTTCGTTTTTAGTGTGCGGATGCTATTTTTATTTTTATATCTCACTAACTACGAGGCTACATTCGCTTAGGATTTTAAATCCAATCCAAAAAACATCGTAAAGTAACCCGCGTAGAGTTTGCCGCAATTTTCACGAAAGACATGAGATGTCAACCCTCACGTAACCAACACGGTCGCAAAACGTTCTCATAGTTAGTAGAGACCCATGCCAGTGGGAAAATTAAAATACAACTTGTTAACATGATATTATTAAGCCAACAGACAAACACATAAATAATTTTATCATGAAACCCATCCATTTTCTTACAAAACAAGTTTATAATTAGACATAGATTACAAATACTCAGTTCCGAAATTGAACAGAAGCTTTTGTTTAACGGAATATAATGGAAGTTCCTCGGGAAACAAAGGAACACGACAGCTCTTTTAGTTTTCACAAAACTTGTTCGAAAGTTCGCCTATACAAGTCACAGATAGACTTAATTTGCTGAATTAAGTCTTCCGTAATGTTTTTAAACAGTTGTGTCACGCTTTGTAAGAATAATTTGTAAATATTATGTTTCGATTGTACGTTTATCGAGTTTATTAATAATCTATTTTGATTTTATGTTTATTAGGTGGTGAATTGTGATTGGATGCGGGCGGCTCAAAACCAGTCTTTGTGGAGAGCCCTGTGGGAGGCCTATGTCCAGCAGCAAATGTCTCTTGGCTGAAATAATGAGGTGGTAAAATAGTTGTTTCAGTTTAATTTGATCATCTTCATAAAATCTTTTGCAGTCTGCTGTTAGTCGTAGGCCAGTCCATAATAAAACATTATAATGTAAAAGCTTATAAAAATGAACTTCACCATAAAATACAATTATTAAAAACCAGTATTTTGAAACTTACTTGGGCGTCCGATTTTGCAGTTTTCAGAACTTTTCACATTTCACAATATTTTCAACACTTCATACCGCTCGCGACCATGAGCTCTCGAAAATAAAATGGCAGCTGGAAAAGTATGAACTTATTTTAACAATATTTTTCAGTAACAAATTATTTCGAGGTTTATACTACCAAATATTTTGACATTTTGTGTTATAAAGTTGTTTTGACTTATCATTACAAGGGCGGTTTCAGATTAGCGTATTTATCTGCGCGTATACGGTCGTTTCAGCATACAGCGAAGCGCGTAATGTAGCGCGCTTACACGCCTGCTACATTACGCGCTTCAAAAAACCGGACTCGCGTAAACGGGCATACTTCGGCGTGTTTGCTCGAAACCGTAGAGATATCTTGTCAGTGTCAATATGGATTCTGACGGCTCAGTGCGTCAACGCTCGTTTGAGTAGCACGTGTGCCTAAGGGCGGTTTCAGATTAGAGTATTTATCTGCGCGTATACGGTCGTTTCAGCATACGCGCTTACACGCGCGCTACATTACGCGCTTCAAAAAACCAGACTCACGTATACGAGCGTGTTCGCTCGAAACGGTAGCGACGTCTTGTCAGTGTCAACATGGATTCTGACGGCTGCCACTAGATACGAGCTTAGAAGCGCGTCAACGCTCGTACGAGTTGCGCGTTTGTCAAAAGGCGCGCCTATATGCGCCTACATGCACTTCCTAAAACGAGCTTTTACGCGCGTATAAAACGCTAATCTGAAACCGCTCTAAAGGCGCGCCTATACGCGCCTACATGCGCTTCTAAAAACGAGCTTATACGCGCGTATAAAACGCTAATTTGAAACCGCTCTAAATGTACGTTTTCGAAACAAATAATTCTGAACATCTTATTTTGTATTACGTTAGAATTTATTCTGAGTTTTTTAGTTATTTAATTTATTGATCTTTCAATACGAAACGTGTCACGTTAGAAATAAACCTCCATAGATGACATAACATAGAATTTCTAATAAAATATAAATTATACTTAGTTTATTTTTCTAATGAATTACTTAATGAATTACTTAAATGTTTCGTGTGTAACGTTACACATAATATACATATATATACTAGAGGACGCGAGCAGCTACGCCTGCATTTTTTTTAATTTACCTGTTTTAGCCGATCCCGTGGGAATTTCGAGAAATCCCTTCTTAGTGCACCCCTACGGTCCTCAAGGAACATACATGCCAAATTTCAGCTTCCTGCGTCCAATAGTTTCGGCTGCAGCGTGTCTGTCAGTCAGTCAGTAACGCAAGGATTTTATATATTAAGATGTGGAAGCGTCAGGAGGGCTCTCGGAGCAGTCTTCGTAGGTTTCCTCCATCGTAGGCGCAATGGCGGCAAGAGATTCAAAATAAAAGCACCACTTTACTTGTACACGCTGTATTCCTCGAATTTATAACTATTTGGCACGAAATACAATAAAATATGGAGGATGAAACACGATTATGAATTTGTGAGCCAATAGTTTAGCACGTGCCCGCCCGGTGCAACAGCTGTCAGAGTAATGGACGACTGTCACCGCGTTTGGCGCCACCTACTACTCTATTCGGGGTTACCCGCTCTTAATTTTATTTTACTACTAATCGAGTAATCGATTACAACCATCGGTAAATTAAGTAACAATTTCTAAAGACAACTTTTATGGTCAAATTAAACCTTAAAATCATTCTTAAATAATCGGCGCGCCGGCATATAGATTTTATATAAATCTATAAATGTTACAATATTATATAATACCCGGTTACAATAAATGCAGTCAAAACCAAATTTCTGTTAACATTTCACAACCATTCTCCAAGCCGCTATATAGCTTACAGGCCGCCACGATTGTAGCAAATCATCTCGGACTTCGCTAAATAGGCACTAATAGATACTGATAGATGGAATATGCTTGATGACGGCGAGTTATGGGGGAGTTACGTAGTGTATTCTGTACCCATGAGAGCATTCTATCTCTGTTTTGTCCATATATTACTGGCTTTTGAGAATTTGATTTAGCTTTAGTAAAAATATTCACACTTGCATTGAAAAAGAAAACTTCTATAGCTTAGATAAGCTAAAGAAGTTTTCTTTTTTTAACAGAGGAAAGAGGAAATCCTGTTGCATACCAATCTCCTCTGCCACTTATCGGCGCAACACGATATTCAATTATAGTAATTACTTGCTAGATAAGTGGGGCTTTTAATTATACCTACCATAATTAGCTCAAAGATATGCTAAAATTGAAGTTAGTGATGTAATATTCTCATTCAAGATTCACAGAATCTCTCGATAATCGGAGATAATCGGCAGGCAGATATAAAACAAAAGACACAATTCCGGTAAATTGGAACTAGAATTAATATAAAAATTTAGGTCGTGTCAGCAACAAGTTCCAGCTAAATAATTATCGCACAACTTGACTATTGTGACCGACTTTCTTAGTTTGGCTTAAGTTATAGAATACTTGTAGCGCTAAAGACGTCGGAAATTGCTTTTGACTGAAGTTTTAATTTATTGTACTAAGCTATAAACAGTTTAAAAATGAAATACTTAAAAAATGCGTAAATTGTCTTTGTTTTTGCCAAATTTCTTACTTTTGAATTTCTCGATAGGTATTTAAAACTTTGCCGTTTTCAAACAAGCATAATCATTACATAGTATTAAACAAAGTCTGTCTTCTGTCTGTCTGTCCCTATGTATGCTTAAATCTTTAAAAAACTACTAAACGGATGTCAATGCGGTTTTTTTAATAGATAAAATCAAGAGGAAGGTTTATATGTATAATACATATATGGTGGTACGAAGTTCACCGGGTCAGCTAGTATATTATAAAGAGCTCGTAGCAGACAGCTTTGCTACAATTACCAGATAAGTAACCATTTATACAACTAACCATTATAGCACAGCTTTATATGCTGATGAACAATATTTATCTTTGATAACATAACAATTTACTATCCAAAATGTTCACATACGACTATCTGTCAGAAACAGCACTAAAAAGCAAGTTAATAAAAAAGAACGGCGCTATCCCAGTGGAGAGACCAATACACTGCTACGTGAACAGTTTCTGGTTCGATTCCACGGTGCGCACTGACGACTTTTGGAAGTGATATGCTTATTAAATTATCGATTGCTAAATGGTTAAGGAAAACACCGTGTGAAAACCTGCATGTCTGAGAGTTATTTGTATTATTTCGGGAGACATCTGAAGTCTGCCAACGCGCTCTTGCCCAGCACGATGCCCTAACCCTTTCCACAATGAGAAAATACTCGGCCTAGGATAGCAGAGGGAAGATATTGTCAACAGTGCTGATGACTAATTAAAGATTCAACTGCACACATTTGTGCGTGAGATTTAAGTGGTCATTCGCCATTTGCAACTGCACCGACTGACGAATTTCGATTCACACACGAGACAGCAATATTTCTTAAAGTACTCGCTATAGGAAATGTATTCGAAAAAAGGTGGCGCCACTTGTCACTGTTTACATCGAGCTCCCGTATAACTGTGTTTTAAAAATAGTAAAAGTGATTTAAATTGCCTAATTTGTGACAAAAAGTGAATATAAGTGAACAATAAACATTGACAAAGTGAAGTTGAAGTAACTCTGTGCGTAGAATAAACGAAATTTTAAATAATAAAAAATAACGACAAACATTTAAAAACGAAATTTAAGGATATACTAAATAACAGAACAGGCAAAAACCTATTTGCTAATCAAAACCAAGTGAAATAAACTTATAATAACTATATCGCGGCTATAGAACAGTGTTTTATAGTGACTTTGTATTTATGTCTACAGAAAAACGTCAAATCATTCCCCTTCGTTCATAACATACACATAGTGACATCTATTAGTACATCCGTAAACGACGACAAACGTAATCTACAAAAAA
Organism: Euclidia mi; assembly: GCA_944739405.2. Taxonomy (NCBI): domain Eukaryota; kingdom Metazoa; phylum Arthropoda; class Insecta; order Lepidoptera; family Erebidae; genus Euclidia; species Euclidia mi. The sequence continues at coordinate 6,840,113 of OX123194.2, forward strand.
TTGTTTGTCTAATGATTTACTTATAATCAAGATTAAAACGACGATCCTAGTGCCATCTATTTGATTATCAAAAACTCCAGCAATTATAGAAACTAGTCAACATATTTGCACACTACAGTAATTGCAGCCGTGGCGGGTCCGCAGAGCGGGCGACTGAGATACTAGGAGTCCGAGTTCGAACCTGAGTTCTCCCTTCACTTTTTGTGAAGTATTAAATTTCGACAAATATTAATTCAACACAAGAATTCAAATGGAGGACGAGAGTAACATAAACATTACACAGCGAAAACGAAATAAATGTTTGAATAGCAGTATGAATATGACCATAAGTAGTGATTGTGAGTTTGATATGGACGTTTCCTATCAAAGCTTACCTAACATCACGGAAGACATAGCTAATTTGAAGGATGAATTGCAAAAACTTAAGCTGGAGTTGCAGTCAGCAAATGCCGAAATAGACGTATTAAATGAAGAAAACTACACATTAAAAAATAAGTTGGAAACATGCGAAAACAAACTAAAATTGTTGAAGGCTATTGGAATCGAGGAGATACCTAGCACTTGTAATACGCCCAAAAAATTCTTCTCTCCTCGACTTAAACACCGATATTGTCCTAATACTAGTACAAATAATACTGTTTCATCAGCTATAAATCTACAAGAAGTTTCATCAAAGAAAGCAGTTAATAGTATCAGCTGTTTTAACACTCCAAAAAGCAGCCAACAGAGAGACTCTTCTGAGACAACTAAAAGTACAGAATGTCAGCACCCATCTCCCTCACCACCGAAACCTAAAGAACTTGTAAATTTACCGGCACCAACAGATAAAACCGTGCATATTTTTGGCGGTCAACAATGTGTAAGACTAGCATCAAAGTTGATATGGGCCAGGACACGCACACAATATGAGCAATACAAGTTCAGCGCTAATACAAGACCTGGAGCGACAACAAAAGAAATTCTCAAATCACTATCGTCACTGGAGTTTGACAAAAACGAGATCATTATATTGTCTGTCGGTGAACATGACACCAATCCAATGCACGTTGTAATTGAGCTAAGCGCCTGTCTAAAAAAAGCTAGCAAAATGTTGTGTATTTGTATTGGGAGTATGTAATAATAAGTATTTGAATGAAACCAAACTTAATAACACACTAAAACATATTTGTAGTAATTTTAGTTATGTAAAATACATTTCACTTGAAGATGTTAAGGTTCCTAAGTCTGCTTATATATATAATCGTATAAACAAAGCTCTAGATATCAATTTCTACGAACAACGATTTCTAAAAATATCGAATAAAGTAACAGGCTCTAAGAGTAATAATATCATAATACCAAATAAATCAACAATGATTCAAACTAAAATTACAAATTACTTTCAAAAAACAACTAAAATGAATAATTACGATAAAACTATATTTTTTCGCAGATAAATTGCCACCTACATGTACTAAGACTATTAGATTATTGCACCAAAATATTGCAGGCGTACTGAATAAACAAGAATTAATTGAACTCGCCCTTACGGATCTCGAAAAAACGTTAGGTACAATAGATGTCTTGTGTCTTACTGAAACATTTCTTAAGCATGGAACAGAATCAAACCTTAGAATAGATAAATTTAAATTGGTATCGTTCTTCTCTCGAGTTAATCAACGAAGAGGCGGATCGTGCATTCTGATAAGAAATAATATTCTATCCAAAGAACTCACTAACATAAACTTATCAGTGCCTCTCCACTTTGAATGTTGCCTTACAGAACTACCTGCATATAATCTCATTATAGTATGTATTTATAGGACTCCTACATCCAATGCTAACATATTTTTAAATAATTTTGAGTCTTTAGCAAATAAACTACTTAAAAAATGTAATAAAAAGGTCATAATATGCGGGGACTGGAATATAGATATCCTTAAACCAAATAAAATATCCAACGATCTTAAATCTATATTAAAAAACAATAATCTTAAAAACTATATATTGCTACCGACACGCCAAAACTCTTGCTTAGATTTGGTAGTGAGTAATATACAAGATGCCACAGCAGAACAGCATTACTTAGCACTATCTGACCATGAATTAGCACAGTCGTTAACGTGCTGCCTAGAGGCGACCGACAAAAGCAACCACAAAACAATCTTCTGGTTTAAGAACATAAGAGACCTTAGTGATGACAATCTGGACAAATTTAAAACTAGTATGGAAAGCTTATCGTTTTCAGAAATATATCGTTGTCAAACCACAAACAAAGCATTCAATTATTTACATGATATAATCACCCTGTTCTACAACTTATGCTTTCCCATAATTAAAGTAAAAACAACCAGCAAAAATGTTAAAAATAGAACTTAACAAAAGGAATCAAAAGATGTTGTACCAAAAAACGGAGTCTATACCTTAAATACCATCTAAACAAAGATAATAAAAAACAAAATAAAAAAATATATGACAATTACAATAAATTACTTAAAAAATGTATATACAAAGCCCAACAAATAAATAATGAAAACTTTATACAAAATTCAAAAAACAAAAGCAAAGCGGCGTGGGAAATAATCAAAGATAAGTCTAATAATATTACATTGAGTTCTGAAATTGATCATATAGTATACAAAGATAAACGATATGATGACCCAAAACAAATTTTCAATTTATTTAATGAATATTATATAACTTTAACTAACATGACTCAAACTAAGATAACACATGGACCTATACTCAAACACAAATACAACATACCTCAAAATCCTAAAAGCATCTTTCTCACACCGGTAGAACCAACTGAAGTTTGGAATATAATAAAAAAATTAAAAAATACTAATTCAACTGGATATGATGAAATTAATACAAAAATACTAAAAACATGCGCGTTAAGTTTAACAAAGCCACTCACCCATGTCATAAATCTATCACTATCCGAAGGGATCTTCCCAGAACGCCTTAAAATTTCCATTATTAAACCATTGTTTAAAAAAAGGTACCAAAAACGATATGAATAATTACCGTCCAATAAATTTTAATCCCAGTGCTATCAAAGATACTCGAGAAAGTGATGTACACAAAAATTGATAATTTTCTGACTTCTTGTGACATATTTAAGAAAGAACAATTTGGATTCCGGAAAAACTGTTCCACCACATTGGCTTGTTTTTCACTGATTAAACAGATAACAGAAAGTTTAAATAATAGATCCCTTATCGCATGTGCCTTTCTTGATATGACAAAGGCGTTTGATTTTGTTTGTCACGAAACTCTATTGTCCAAACTGTCCTGTTATGGAATACGTGGCAATGCAAATGACTGGATAAAGAGCTATCTCACAAATCGACGTCAAAGGGTTGAACAAACAAAGCTATGCAAAAGTCAACTAATGTCATTTACTTCAAATTATAAAATAAACAATCACGGTACCCCTCAGGGGAGCATTCTAGCTCCTTTATTATTTTTAATATACATAAATGATCTGCCAGACGCTATTGGAACCGAATGTATATTATTTGCCGATGATACAACACTAATTATAAAAAGTGACAATGCGAACAACTTAGAAAATGCAATAAATTTGACTCTTGACAACACCAATAAGTGGCTAGACCATAATAATTTAAAATTAAATATAGCGAAAACGAACATTGTGCAATTTCAGACATATAATTCTAAACACAACAACATTAACGTAAGATTTCAGGAATCTCAGATAACAGGTGTAAACGAATGTGTATTTTTAGGTATAACTGTTGACAGATTCTGTAACTGGAAATCACAAATTGACAAGGTAATAAAAAAACTTGACCGTTTTGTATTCGTGTTAAGGAAAATAAAACTAACAGTAAATCTTAAAGCAGCAATGATGGCATATAATTCTTATGTATCATCAATTCTTAGGTACGGTCTTATAATCTGGGGAAATTCCGTAGAATTTGACAGAGTATTTAAAACTCAAAAAAGGTGTGTGCGTGCGATATGTGGGGCGGAGCCCTTTGACAGTTGTAAACCACTTTTTAAAAGGCTAAAAATTTTACCACTGCCATGCTTATATATCTTAGACATATGTACATTTGTTAAAAAACATCCAGAATTGTTTCAAAGGTTTGGCGACTTTCCAAATAGTAGAACCCGACGCAAGGACAAGTTATGTCTGCCCAAAATCAGATTAGAACTATTAAAGAAAAATGTGTACTATATGTGTATAAAACTATATAATAAATTGCCTGACAATATTATAAATTTACCTTTATGTTCATTTAAGAGATCACTAATTGACATGTTAGATGATAAATTGTATTATAATATTAATGATTTCTTAAACGATAAAGACATAAAATATAATGTGAAATGCAACCAATTAATGTAATTAAATGTAATGAAGTTGTATTCAAATTAAATTATATGTAATGAAATTAAATATAATTAAATGGAATACAAATGAAAATAAATGAACTTACTATAATATGAACTTACATAATCTAAATAATATATTAATTAAATGTCACTACACAATAATTATAATAACAAGAATAAAATTGTATAATTAATAGAAATATTGACTTCAATGTATTTGCACGCCACTATGTGGTAGAATATGCATGAACATTTTATCTATGCTTTATAAAAACTATTGTCACCATATTCGAGCAAATAAAGATTTATTATTTATTATTAGGTTTTTGTACCACAGGCTAAAATTTTATTATACTGACGTGCCGGCGTTTGTCTAAGGGCTAATTTCCTTCAGTCAAGGACGCAAGATCGATGCTACTAGTAACTCACAATCATTTTTATGAGAAAAATATTTGCCGAATAATGATGCTTATAATTTACCAGCCCTTTAATGCTATTAGGAAATATGTCGCTAGTAAGTTGTTAGAATATAGTTTCAAAGCTTTTGGCTGTTTTAATTTATAACTAATATTATACTAATATTTTTGTATGCTTAAAGATGTGGTACAGTTGGTGTCCTAAATGTGTATGGTGGCACAGAAGATACTTTATAGTAAGCAGGTACTGTAACTGAAAGATTCACGTAAATGCATGCCCCAGAGTATGAATTAAATAGCAGAATCTTTTAGACGGAAGTGTCAGCATGAGATATGTAGATATTTAAGCGATCAGTTCTCAATTCAATTTCAATTGCAAATAGTTATCGAAAAGCTTAATTTGGTTTCAGTCAGTAGGCACTTCATCAGCTATCTAATGAACCAAGACCAACGTTTTAAAAATAAACCTTTTACAGGGTAGTTTTTTAATAACGAACCTACTTAGTAAAATTTGTGTGGGTAATTAGGGAAATCCTTTTTTGTTATTGGTTCATCAATGACAGTTTGTAAGAAGCCTGTTACATTGTTCATGTCTGTTGACGACTGTGGCATTCTTATACACTTGCATGTATTTAACAAATAATGTCAATGACCACATTCATGTCACGGATCGTTTCAGCAGAAATCCTCAATCTGAACCAAATGGTAACTGTGTGTTCGCGTTGCCACCTTGGGACCCAGATGTGCGTCATGTATCAATTTTGCCTATTAACTCTGCCATTCAGTCAACCTTTGAAAATGAACCTCACCGAATTATTTTTCCAACGCTCTGTGCGTTTTGACTCGTAATTGGAGCTCCTGGTTGAATTGAACTTTGAATACGGTGAATCGTGATGCTGAATTTTTTAATCTACGCAAGCCAATGCGAAGTAATATGTTTTTTTGGGTATGGGTAACTACCCTAAAACCTTGCTTTAAATTGTCTTTCGGGATATATACCACGTACCTTTGTTTGGAGTAACCGATATTTCGGCACTGTTGCAAGCGCCATGTTCACGGATGTACTGAGGGTATTGCGGGTGGATGAATGTTACGAGCAAGTATAACGGAAAACAGTGACGTGAAAACAGTGGCAGTGGTGTTGTACGCAAAAAACGAGTAAGAAAGCGGGTAGACCGTTATACTTGCTCGTAACATTCATCCACCCGCAATACCCTCAGTACATCCGTGAACATGGCGCTTGCAACAGTGCCGAAATATCGGTTACTCCAAACAAAGGTACGTGGTATATATCCCGAAAGACAATTTAAAGCAAGTTTAAATGACCACGAAAGTTTAAATGACCACGAAAGTTTAAATTCCTATACCCTAAAACCAGTTAGCACAACTGTGCTAACTGGTTTTATTCAAAATTGCTCGTGAGGGAAATTTAAATAATATCGTTATTTTTAATTCAAATCACATTTTAATGTATAAAAGTTAAAGCTATCACTACATACCTGCTGGTTTTGCGTTATCTCTAGAAACTGACAAATTACCCTCGCTCACTCGCGCGTGTTAGTACGTATCTCCTACTCGCTCGCAGTTTAAAATTTCAAATCGACATCAATAGTGGAATTTAAGTTACAAATTATAATACATTGTGTTGCTTAGCATACCACCTATCAAGTACAAAAAGAAAATTTAAAATCCGTAAGAATACCGCGTCGTAAATAGCATCGAAAAACAATAACGTATCAAACATTTGAATTACTTCGAAAGACGCGTGAGTCAAAACGCAAGCGCACCTGTCGAACATCAAGCCGGGGTCATTGACCGCTTCACTCCCACCTCAACACCCTGAGACTGTCGGTCGCAACGACGACCGCTCGGCACTGATAGGCTCGCGCTCGGATCTATTCGGCCGCGCTGTGGAACACGCCCACCGTACGGCGGCAAATTGTTGTTGTGTACAATAACAGGGTACACGGATTTTAAACCTAATTTGTTACAAACGAGTTCGCACAAAATGTTTAAGTGCAAACGCTGCGAAACGGAAGCAAGAGACGGCGCCATCTGTTCCATGTGCGATGGACAGTACGATTTCCCTTGCGCGGGCATTACAGAGACGGGATGGAGAAAGCTTGGAGATCGTAAGGCAACATGGAAGTGTGGAAGTTGCAAAGCAGCAGCAGCCAGCCCTCGTACGAATACTCTCAAGGCCTCATCACCGGACGTGGAAATTATACTTAACGAGCTCAAGAGACTATCAAGTCAGATGGAAACGTTACCAGTGTTGGTGGACAGTGTCAAAGCCATACAACATGAACTCTCGGAGTTGAAAGCCATTAAAGCAGAATTTACAGATATGAAGCAGTCCATTGAATTCGTGCATGCCTCAGTGGAGGCCTTGACAAGCAAAGTCAGCATCCTTGAAGAAGAACTGGGATTAATGAAAAAAACCAAAGAGGACGTAACGCTACTAAAAGAACAAGTGGAAAAGCTCAATAATGCCCAACGTCAAAGTGAGCAACGATCCCGAATGAATAACATTGAGATCAAGGGAGTTCCAGTTTCTAACACAGAAAATCTGTTCACAACGATTGCCAAAATAGGAGATGCTATTGGCTGCCATATACCGAAGGAGCAGATTAACTACATAGCCAGGATACCGATGCGCAATGACAAGAATAATAAGAATATTATATGCTCGGTTCACAACAACTACATAAAAAGTAACTTTGTAGCTGCCGCAAAGAAATACAAAACACTGAAAGCAACTGAACTTGGATTATCAAGCGAGAATAGGATCTACATTAATGACCATCTAACATTAGAGAACAAGATACTATTGAACAAAACGAAAGCTAAGGCGAAGGAAAATTTTTACGAGCATGTATGGGTAAAGGATTGCAGAATATTCGTTCGGAAAAACCATACTACACCTGTTTACCAAATAAGAACAGAGCAAGATATAAAAAAGTTGTCTTCTTAACTTCCCCGATGTCACATACTGAAATGTCATTGAGTCATATAGGCGTTGTTAAAATAACTTGGAAAAATGCAGGTACCTATTTCTTCTTTATAGTACATACTCGCGAGCCTTTTGTTTGCTTAATGACTTGGTGTTTTGTATGCTTTGCCTATCTTTGCCGTTTTGACTTTAAGCGCTATAATTACAAACACAAAAATTCATTTGGCTTATCTATTTTTCAATATATTATTAGTGGTTTTACACCTTTCTTTAAACACTCATACTTATTCTACTTTGAACCTAAGCTTTATGGTAACAAAGTTCATTTACGCTTGATTATTTTTACGAATATTTATTGTACGACCATTATTTTTTATGTTACAAGTTGTATGTACCTTAAGTTTTGCTATCTGAATGCTATTAACCTTCATGTTTGTGATGGCGCCTCTTAACGTTTACTACCAAAACGTTCGGGGACTGCGAACCAAGGCAGGTGTTTTTTATAGAAACATGTGCAATAAAAATTTTGATATTGTATGCTTGACGGAAACGTGGCTAATTGACGGCATTGCCGATAACGAATTATTTGATGATAGATATCTGGTTTGGAGACGCGATCGAGATTACGCTAATACTAACCAGGTTATGGGTGGGGGTGTCTTAATAGCGGTAAGACGTGAACTTGTAGCTGATGCTAGGCCAGACTGGTGTTCATCTGCGGAGGACTTGTGGGTATCGCTGACACTACATCGTAAGAATCCTCGGGTGTCGTATAAGATGCATATTTGTGTTGTTTATATTTGTAAACAGAACCTGGGCAATTCACTGAACGAGCAATTGACCGAGTTTTCGAACAGATTGATTGACACAGTTATTTTACAACCTGCAGACACTTTTTTTAATTCTGGGTGATTTTAATCAACCCGATATTACCTGGACACTATCAGATGTTGATGAGTCTATGAATCCAAGCACTTTGCATACTGCTTTACAATCAAACCTTATCGACAACTTCAACATGTGCAATTTACGACAGTACAACTCTCACGTGAACCAAAACAATAGGATCTTAGATCAGGTTTTATGCAATAACTGTGTAACTGTTTCCCACTCATGTGATCCATTGATACCTGAGCATCCTCATCATAAAGCTCTGTGTATTACTGCTGACTTTGTTCAGCTACACACGTTAAGACCTCGACCGTACGTCAAGTTTTTATATGCTGTCGCTAACTATGACACAATAAATGGTGAAATAAACAAAGTGGACTGGCAGCATGAACTCACATGTAGGCCGTTCGAAGATGCTGTACAATATTTCTATGATCACATCAATTCATTGCGCAATACGTACATACCATCTAAAACAATCAGCAGTCAGAAAAAGTACCCGCCATGGTACAAAACTCCATTAATAAAGATAATTAAGGAGAAGTCAAAATTTCACGCTAAATTTAAGAGATATAGAAATATTTCAGATTTTCAATCTTTTACTATACTGCGGCAGCGTGCAAAAGACTTGGAAAATCAACTATTTGATAGTTATATTGAATTAATGGAGTCTAATATACACAAAAATCCTCGTGCATTTTGGTCCTATATAAAATCTAGACAGCACTCGAACTCCTATCCCTCAACACTGCGCTTTGGGCATCTTTCGTCAAGTAATGGACAGGACATCTGTAACATGTTCGGTGACTTTTTCTTTTCTAATTTCCTAGACACAGCTGACTCTGATATAATTTCCAACAACCCATTAGATATTAGTGAACCTACTTCCTCAATGTCATTTATAAATAACATTGAGATATGTGAAAACGAAGTCCAAAACTTCCTAAGTCACGTGAATTTAAATAAATCACCAGGCCCAGACAGCGTACCGCCAATCTTTATAAAGAACTGTGCCAAGAGTCTTACCATTCCCATAACGATTTTATATAGACGCTCCGTATATACTGGATCAATGCCCAGTATCTGGAAGTCGGCATATATAACACCTATCTACAAAAAGGGACCAAAAAACCAAGTAGAAAACTACAGACCCATCTCGAAGCTTTGTGTATTTGCCAAAATTCTTGAAAAAATTGTACATAAGCAAGTATACTGCGCTCTTAAACAAGACTTTGGTGAATTTCAACACGGGTTTCTGCCAGGAAGATCTACCACAACCAATCTAGTTCTCTGTAGTGACATGATCTCGGATGCAATGGCGCAGCGAGCCCAGGTAGATGTTATATATACCGATTTCAGCAAATGTTTCGACCGTATCCATCATTCCACATTATTAGGCAAGCTACATAATATCGGTATAAGAGGAAGTTTGTTCAGATGGTTCAAATCGTATGTCGAGAACAGGTGCCAGACCGTGGTTTTGAGCGGATATAAGTCGATACCATATAACGTTCCCGCTGGTGTTCCCCAGGGATCGTTACTGGGACCTCTCTTATTTAATATATTTATTAATGACGTCAATAAATGCTTCGTCTATTCAAAAATATTGTTATACGCGGATGACCTGAAAATCATAAAGCAAGTCAAGATTATTGAAGATGCACGTAGGTTACAGGAAGACCTCGAACGCTTTCAAGTATACTGCGATATCAATAACCTGGACCTAAATGTCTCTAAATGCTTCATATGCTCCTATACCCGCAAAGTCAATGTAATTAAATATAACTATATACTACAAGACACTGTTGTAACTAGAGTTGAAAATATTAGAGACTTAGGGGTGACATTCGACTCAAAACTTATCTTTGATGCGCACATCGAGGACATAGCTAAAAAGGCCTCGCGAGCGCTCGGGTTCATTTGTCGTATGTCGACTGACTTTAAATGCATCAAGACAATTAAAATCCTTTACTGTTCCTTGGTTCGCAGTCACCTAGAATACGCTTCTCAAGTGTGGAACCCACATTATGAGATTTACGTCAATAGACTTGAGGGCATACAGAGGAGGTTCTTGAGGTACATACAATATCGTGCAAATTGCTACTTGCCAAACTATACACATCGCTGTAAAAAATTCCACCTGTTACCGCTATACGAAAGATGTAAAATTGCTGATCAGTCACTCTTATTTAAAATAATGAATGGTTCTACTGACACTATGGCATTGGTGAACAAGATTGGCCTGCGTGTATCATCTGCGTTTTTACGAAGACCGCAACTCTTACATATTCCAGCTGTGAGTACGAATTACAGGCAAAATTCTTTTATAATAAGAGCCAGCCGTATGTACAATCTGGCATGCCAGGATGTAGACATTGATATTTTTCAAACCAGTGTCACGAAAATGAAAACATGTCTTAATAATAAATTCTTTGGTAAGCGATAAAGATAAGTAAAGATTATTGGTTAAGATTAGTATTATTTTATTAAATAATTAATTAACAAATTTATTTATAATTTTGATTTTATAAAAAGAAATATTACTTTATTTTAATTTTTCCGTTATTATTTTTTAATATATATATTTTTTATTAGTTTATCACATTTATCAGGTAGGTAATTCAATCATCATGTTGATAATTTAATTTATTTGTGTTTCTTTTCTTTTGTCTTAATTCGGCTGTTTATTATATAATTTTTTCTTTGTTGTAAAATATCTGAGCTTATAGCACTGTTATAATATATGAATGGCTTATTTTGATTCTATAAGTGGAAACTTGTAATTGGCCTTAATTATGTAATTTATATACTATATGTACCATTCTAGCTGTAAGTTTTCCTTAAAATAATAAAATAAAATAAAATAAATAAAATTTCAACAAAACACATTATGGACACTTTCAACGTTGCTAAAATCCTTGACATGCAGTCATATTTTAAAGAGCGGATGGCAAGTTTTGAGGCGGAGCTGCAGAAGAAGTCACCACAAACTAACTGGAGTCTGGCGGATGAGTTTGCATCATTTAAGACTTTCTTACTGCAGACCTTAAAGTCTTTCAGTCAGCAACTCGATGTAGTCGGCCGTGAAGTTGACAAGATTGAAATGCGCAGTCGCCGTAAGATGCTGTTGATTCATGGTGTGGAAGAGTGTAAGGATGAGAAGATGGCTCAGCTGGTCACGGACATTATTGAGCAGCGTCTGAATGTTGACACCTTCGTAGCTGATAACATCCGGCGTTGTCACAGAATGGGACGCCAAACTTCAAAGGACAAAGCTAGGCCCATACTCATGAAGTTCGAAACAGTTGCGGTGCGGGATAGCGTCTGGTATGCGAAGACTAACTCCCGACTAACTCTGGTATGTGAAACTTAAAGGAACAGGCATCACTTTGTCGGAGTTCCTGACACGATCGCGACACGACGCTTTCATGGCTGCACGGGCGAGGTTTGGCGTTACGCAGTGCCGGACGAGAGAGGGCTACGTTCACATCCTGGGCCCCGATGGTAAGCGCTATCGTATCACCTCTGTCAGTGACTTAAACAGGATTAAGCTCGTAGACGTGAAGAAGCCTGTTACAAAACCGATTGCACCGAAGGTCAAGAGAGCTGCAGCTTCGAGGAAATAGGCTTTTTCCATTGTTATCGTACTCGTCGTATATCTGTATATAATTTTGTTTTCCCTTGTAATGCACCTTCACTTTAACTTTGCTGACTTTCAATTTTATTTTCCGTGTACCGCTTTCAAATAATAGTTCTATCACTCTATTATGTCACAGCTGTCAGTAATGACAAACTGCCTAACGTTTCGTTTCGCACAAGATATACCTGAATACTTGTGATTTTAGACACTTTCTTACATATTTTATGTTATTGTTATTAATTTGCTTAATCTCTATTTTGTGTAATTTGTTAGTATCTCAATTAAAACATGTCATCTTATTTGTAATATAGTGCGCAATTGGCGGGTGGACAGAGAATGAAGCTTTACTGAGTGATATTCAATATAATAGTAATTAATATAATTATTTATTTTTATATTATACACTTCTTTAATATATATATATATATATATATATACATATATATTTATGTATAAGTATATTTATACAATTCTGAAATGTCGGATACACAATTAAGTAATGATGACGATGCCTTTGTTTCTGCAACAAATTTTAATGACAGTTTTGAAAGTATTCCTTCTCTGGGAGACATTCTCCGGTCACAATTCTCAGATCTGCCCAAGAACTTTAATGTAGTCTATATAAATGCACAGAGTATTCCAGCCCATTTCCCTGATATGCTGGCTAACTTAGACTGCCAAAACATACACGCTGTCCTTGTTTCAGAGTCGTGGCTAAAACCATGCCTCCCATCAGCCTCTTATACTCTTCCAGGGTTTAATTTAGTTAGGAATGATCGCTCATTCGGCAGTGGGGGCGGTGTGGCCATATACTTGCGCCACCAATTTCCTTTTAAAATAGTCAGTGTGTCCTCACAACCACCACTGTCGAATGCTGGCGAGCATCTCTTTTTAGAATTACAACTGCAGCACATAAAAATACTACTAGGTGTATACTATTCGCCCTCTAATCGTATCAATTATTTTTCGTCGTTTGAAAAAATCCTGGAAGACCTGACTCCTTTATATGACAACACTATTGTTATGGGTGACTTTAATACCTGCCTTCTGAAACAAGATTCACGTGCTACCAGCTTTCGGCAGGCTACAGAGTCATGTAATTTGTCTATTTTAGAATAAAATGCAACCCATCTCTTTCCGAACTGTACTCCTTCTTTACTTGACCTTATTTTGGTGACTTCTCTTAGCTTTGTTTATCAGCATGGTCAATGTACGGCAGATGCATTCTCTTACCACGACCTTGTATTTTTATCATACAAAATACGCCCCCCTAAATTAAAGCCGAAGTTAATCTTGCAGCGAAATTTCGCTGGCATGGATCACGATAAACTGCGTGAGGATGCTGTTAATATAAACTGGGAACCCCTTTATTCTGCAGAGTGTATAAATACTAAAGTACATATACTAACAACTAAGCAAACAGATTTGTATGACGTACATGCGCCAATCCGCGCCATTAAAATGAAGCATTTACCAGCACCTTGGTTAACAGAGGCTATTAAAAAGATCATGGCAAAGAAAGCTGCCGCAAAGACAAAATTGAAGCATAAACCGTATCCCTTCAATCAAGAAAAGTACGTGGCTATTAGAAATCTCTGCAACAAGGTTTGAAGGAAAGCACAACGCCAACATATTTATACATTTGTTGAAAACGGTGATCCAGCAAAAGTCTGGAAATTTCTTAAAACATTGGGAGTTGGCAAAACAAGTCATCCTTTTCCAAACAGTGTCAACCTTGATTCTCTAAATACCCATTTCACTACTTCGTCCAAATTCGATGGAATTACAAAAAGAAACACATTAGAATATCTTGCATCTTTGCCAACCCCAGATTATTCTCCCTTCTTCTTCACACAATTTACCGCTTGTGACGTTAAAAAGAGTATACTGACAGTTGCGTCCAATGCAGTCGGCAACGATTGTATCAGTCGCAAAATGATCCTTCCCATCCTTACGGAAATTCTTCCAGTCCTATACCATATCCTTAATCATTCCGTTGCACGTGGCATATTTCCATCAGATTGCAAAGAAGCACTGATAATTCCTTTACGCAAGAAACCTAAACCATGTTCCTTCTCAGATTTTCGACCCGTATCCATACTACATTTCCTGTCAAAAATCCTTGAACGCCTAGTTCACTCACAACTTAGTTCCTTTCTACAAAAAAATGCCCTCCTAAATTTCTATCAATCCGGTTTTCGCCCTGGTCACAGTACTGTCACTGCATTGGTTCGTGTAACTGATGATTTTAGGCTAGGTATGGATAGTGGAAATCTTACTGTCTTGTCCTTACTTGATTTCAGCAATGCCTTTAACACGGTAGATTTTCACATCATACTTGGCATTCTACGCTCTCTTAACGTAATCTCCATCGGCAATTGACTGGTTTCATAGTTACCTGTTTGGTCGCTGGCAACGTATTCGCATTGACGACTCTTATTCCACGTGGTCTAATACAAATGCTGGTGTACCACAGGGTGGCGTGCTATCTCCTTTACTCCTCGCGATATTCATGAATTCTATCTGAAATCAGTTACTTTCTTCCTACCACCTGTACGCAGATGATTTGCAGATGTATACACAGGCTCTCTTAAATAAGTTATCAGATGAGAGGCCTGCACTGTTATTAACACAGACTTGGCGCGGATCAGTGAATGGACCAAGAAGCACGGACTTTTAGTTAATCCTGAAAAAACCCAACTAATTATTATCGGCAGTCCCAAACTGGTCTCGAGAATTAGTTGGTCCAATATACCGCAAATCTGTTTTGATGGAGTCTTGTTTTCAGTAAAACGGTAAAAAATCTGGGGATCTACCTCGATGAAACTTTGTCGTGGAGGTGTCAAATACAAGAAGCGAGTCGCAAATTGTTTGCATCAGCAGGTTTGTTGCGTAGATTACGCAACTTCCTTCCTACTACCACGAAGATTGCGCTTGCTCAAACTCTGCTCCTGCCTATAATTGACTATGCTGACGTCAGCTATCTTGACCCCACTGAAGAGCAGCTGGATAAACTTGAGCGTCTCCAAAATGTTTGCATATGATTTATATTTGGACTGCGCAAATATGATCACGTCTCTGATTTTCGCAACAAACTCAAGTGGCTGCCAATTCGTCTTCACAGGAATACTCACATTCTTACATTGTTATATTATGTTCTATTTAATCCCAATACTCCCTTTTATCTCAAAGAACGATTTAAGTTCCTTCATGACACACATATAAAGTCCTTGAGGTCGTCTGAGGATCTGACTCTGGAGATGCCGAAGCATTCAACTAATTACTACGAAAAATCTTTGTCCAAGCTGTGCGCTTATTGAATGCTTTACCAATAGAAATACGAAGAGCAAACAATATAAATACATTCAAAGGTATGTTAAAAAATCATTATTTAAATCCTTAAGATTTTAGAGACATGAATTTACTTCACTAGTTATCATAACATTATCTGTATTGATTAGTATATATAAAGATATTTATTGCATGTGCATACATTATGTATGTATCGTATATATTATTATGTAGGTAAATTTATTTGGTTTTTATGTATATATGTATTGTATTTTAAAATTGAATTATTCATTTAATATAATACTAAACCATCACCATAAAATTGCTTACAACATTCCTGTCCATCTAAAGGTTGCCTGGAAGAGATCGTCCTTGGTGATAAGGCCGCCGTTTGTACATAAATCGTAGTTTTAAGTCACTTTAATAATGAACTGTATTTTGGTGTGCAGTAAAGTATATATCTATCTAGATAGATAGATACATACTTTACTGATAGATAGATATCTATCTATAGTATTTTGATAGCTTGCACACCTACAGCTTACAATGCAGATCCTGGTTTATCTGGGCTTTTATTTCCAGTCGGAGTTGTGTTAATGTTGTTTTTTTTTTACATTTTAGAAGTTGTTATTATCTTCACAAGCGATAGTTCTTTGTTATTCTCCACAAAATATACAAAGCCTTCACCTAAATTATACAGATGGCTTCATCACTCATCGATCAATTTCAAAGGTACTCGAAGTAAATAGTGTTAGCCAATATTAATAGTCGTCAATATTCAATTATCGAGTAATTAATCATTTTGCTCTTTTTTCTGTAGAATATTGGACGAGTACTAATGTTTATTTTTCTTTTTTGTACGGTTACATAATAAGTATATCTAGATTAAATACCTTAGACAGACGGGATATTTAATTGTTTCGTATAAATATTGTGAAAATATTAACGACTTGAATACATTCTGAGCAGCATAAATATGATCATAATTACTGATCATGAGACGGCAGTGTTATTTTTAGCAATGCTGATGTAATGTTCTTTGCAATAATTACCTATGGTCCATTAATATCTTTTGGTTTCAAGAGGAAAAGATTCTGTCACATAATTCTATGAAGAGTTCAAATTACTTCGAAGAGACTTGGAACATAAATATTGTGTTTATTTTTTGTTTTTTTTTTAGCCTCTTCTTCGCGATCTCTACGCTGCCTTAAAGCTCAAAGTCCCGTAGTAATATGGCCATACGAATCTCATATAACATGCCTTAATTGCGTAACCGTTCAGTAAGAAACATGAAATATGTACTGAGCTGTGTTATTTCAAGGCCATCGCTGTGCAGCTCATAACCAAACATCTGGGCAAATAAAATTCATTTGACATATTATTTAAAGCAAGAAGTTATATATAATAATAATATAATATAATAATTTATTTATTTCAGGTAACTAGACCCATAAAAGTTAACAAATTTCACACATCATACAATTTAAAAATAATACAATAGAATTCCAATAATATTACATGTCAACAATGAATAAATATAAAATTATTAAAATCTGTTAAAATTCAATTTATAATAAATGTCAAAAATTAAAAATACAATTCAATAAAATTAATGTTTATGTCCGAAAGATATTAATAATAATACAAAATGTTATCAAAATTAAATATACAATTACAACCCCTATTATTTACCTAAAAGATACTGGACAGACACTGTTATTAATATCGCCTACTAAACGACTTTGCCTGAACATGCCTGCTGCAGCAATGCAGCATGTAGGCGCAGTCCAGCCTGTCAGCAATCATCGCCAGGACTGTGTTGGAGCTCGCCCGTACTCTGCGCACCAGAGAGATGCTCCGCTTGCGCATAGTCGCGTGAAAACAGGCTGTGCGCTCCTGAGCGAACATGCCCGAGGCGCTGCAGAACCGAGGCAGCCCCACCACAATCCTAAACGCATTATTGTAGAGAACGCGGAGGTCGCTGTAGCACTTCTTTGTGTAACGAGCCCACAGACTGCAAGCGTACAGGGATGTACAATACGCCCTAAATAGCGTGACTTTTACCTCCCTCGAACACCTAGCAAACCTGCGGGCTATCATGTTGGCGCGTACTGAGAGCGACCTCCGCTCTCTCTCAATATCCTCATTATCACTGAGGTCGGGTGTAAGTATATGTCCCAAGTATTTAAATTTATTCACTCTCTCCAGAGGTGTCCCGTTCAATCCAATAGAGGGAACAATATACTATAGATAGCGTATTTAAATATAATACAGATAATTACGTGATTGAAACCCTTTCACAATAAATGTAACATAATGTAATGTAAATAGCAAAATACTTTCTATCTTCCACCGAAAACATTTTCATTACAAATATTTCGGTCCTATAAAACTTTACCAAGAATTTATTCAAAGAATGTGCCAATAAAATAAAATTGAGAAATATAGGGTGACATTTCCCGGCCAATATGACTGTCATCTCTGTGTATTAAAATGTCCATTATTTACATTTTTCAGTATCTAATATAAATTATTACGGCCATTATACGCAGACCTGTATATGCATTAGTATTATGGACAAAGAGAGGTCAGTTTATTGTGGAAATTTGTTAACTTTTCGTCGTTTGGACGACAGGTTTAATACGAATTTTATTGGGGACGTTTAGTGTTTCACCTTTTATAAATAATTTCGTCCGTCACGCTTTTGAAATGTAATCGAGAACTTAATATTAAATGTTAATAAACCGACCGCAATTTATGACATTTGGAAGTTTTAGGTACATTTTATACTGTAATTTTCTTTTTAGTTCGGTTGAATAATTTGAGGCCGTCAAGGAATGATATGGTTATTAGTATATTTTTTTCTTTCTTACTAAGAAAGTTGCATCTTTATTATACCACGTGTATCTAACATAGTTGGACTGATTGAAAATGAACGTACCTAAAGATGCTATCGTATTATATACTAGGTATTTAGCTAGAATTCCGCGTTCATTTATTAATGAAATGTACACGTGTCACATGCAGGTTGCTCACTGACAATAATGAACGAATTTAATCTTTGTCTATTTTGTATAAAATACGAATATTATCGTAGAATTATTGGTTGTTCATTTTGTCAAAGGTTTATTATTCTACAATCGTTGTTTGTGGTCTTCAATTTTATCTTCTTGTTGAAGCCTAATGGCTATGTTATTTGAAAATGCATCTATTTATGCATTTACTGTTCATTGCGAACTCAAACATTAAATTTCTGCGTCGCAATTATTGAATTATATTTTTTTTTTTATAATTTTTTGTGTCGCTAGGATTGTTTTTTTCTTCAATATCTGGTTTCTATTGAAATATATAAAACATATAATAATAAATAAATGGTAAAATTTAACCGCTGACAGCCGTAAAAATACTTAATTATCAATATGTAACTTGTTCCCTTTTTACAAATGCTATGCATCTGGTTTTATTTAAACATTTTAAGTAGTGCTGGTTATAATGTGTTCTTGTGTTTACGCAAATGCTATTATATCAAACTGAATTTATCAAACTTAATTGAACTGAAACTAACTATAACTAAAGTGGGTATTTGCAAATCAATAACTTCTATTCTTGAATAACTAAGTGGCTATTTACATATGAATCAAATAAATAATTTGTATACCTCATTAAATAACTAAAGTGGCTGTTTACACACAAATTAAATAAATAATTTCAATACTTAAATAAACCCACATTAGTTATTACTATTTATACTACTTATACATAAATCAATAATTTATATACTTTAATAACTAAAGCAAAGTAATTGATATACAAGTTTAAGAATACCCTTTCGTATTTCAAAATCAACTATTTTAAACCTAAAAGCTGAATAAAATAATTGAATCTTATTCTATTACAGCAAAAACATGTTTATAAACGATTGGGTACAGTGTCATTAACAACAATGTAAGACGCATATGTATGCGAACTTTGTGACGTCGTGCCTCCGCGCTTGCGAGCCCCACTACGATGACGCACTGGAGTGGGGACCCAAACCCGCTTGCCGACGACATATATACCGGCGACACACATGGTTGGCTTGCTTTTTCTTCGGCTGGGACACGTGAAAGCTGAGTATCCATCCGTGGACCTGTGGAGTGTTAACTTACGACCTACGCCCTGGATAACTATCTAGCCGGTTAACCCCTAGTGTCGGTTCTTTTATTAATCAAAATTGTGAATCTGGAATATAACGCGAGTTTAATCTGTCCTGGTGATATTTTTATTTATTTCCCGTAAGACAACCTAAGCATCTCTTTTTATTGCTCGGCGAGTGATCGATCCCGGCTATCCCGTGAAAATCGATCACCCGTGCGACATTGGCGCCCAATAGAATTTTTAAATATATTTTTAAAACGTAAGTTAGCACTTTACAGGTGAGTGAAATAATTTCTTTTTCTCTTGTATATTTTTCTCCTGTGTGTGCATATATTCTGGTGTGGTGAATTGCGTACAGGTACAGTTTCTATCTATTTTGGTTGGCCATAAGCAATTTAACTGTGTAAATAACATAACGGTGATTTAATTAACGTCGGTCTAAAATCACGTTTCACTGCGGGCAGCGTGCCCAGTCGCCAACCGGTTCTAACCGCTTTGCCGTTGAACTACGTGCCTCGTGTTCGCGAAAAAAATATTGTGATTCAACCTTTGAGTGACCTTTAAGTAATTTTTCTTAATCCTTTACCAATCATCACACCATTGTATAATTTAGTGTATTTCAGCTTTTTTAGCACGGTATTCGATTTTCTGGCGATATTTAATTTTTTTTCTAGTACCGGCGTAAATACTTAGATTTTCTATTATTGTTTTGTAATAATGGCTTACATTATAAATTTCTCATTATTAACTAAAGCGGAATTAGAATATGAGACCACAATACGCGGCGTTTCAAAGCCTGACGATCCCCGCAAACAAATCGCTAAACTTTCAGTTAAAATTCCCTCGGAGGATATATTATCTTCACCCTTCCCACCAGAGGAGGATGTGGCTGAAGTGGAAAAGTCGTTATTAAGATCAAATAGACACTTATCTATGTTGGAAGCAAACTATACCTCCGAGCTTCAACAGAAGGTCGAAACCGTGCTTCACCATTGTTTTCATCGACTGAATAGGGTGGATACCGGCAGTCTTGATATTAAAAAAATTGAGTCTGTGTGGAATAAATTTAATGACTTATATGCGAAATTACAATTAATCACGCGTCGTAGTTCGCGGTCGGATTGCTCAGTGGCAGAGGGAAACACTTCCTATAATTACGACCGTAAGCTTTTCTCGGAATTAGGTAAATTCAAATTTAACGGTAAATCATGTGTAAGATCTTTTATTGAAAAAATTGATGAATTTATGTCCTGTAGATCTATTCCACATGACAAGATGTTGTCTTTCGCTTTTGAAATATTTTCGGGTGACGCATTAGTTTGGTATCGTTCTGTTAAAAATAACGTAAAGACTTGGTTAGAACTTTGCGAACTTTTAAAACGAGATTTTAGTCCGCATAACTACGATTACCGTCTTATGACGGAGATTCGTCAGCGCTCACAAGGCGAGAACGAATCAATAACTATTTACGTGGCAAAAATGCACGGTCTGTTTTCGCGACTTAGTTCTCCTATCGCTGATTCGGAGAAGCTAGAAATTTTACTAAATAATATTAGACCTTGTTACACTAATTGTCTGCTCACTGCAAAGGTTGTTGACGTTGATAGTCTGGTCGAAGTTTGTCGTCTTTTCGAAAATTACCAAAGTCGCAGTAAGCAATTTTCCGAACCCCCTAAAGTTTCAAAGAATACTGTAGCACCCGATCTAGCGTATAATTATCCGTTTTCTAATTTTTCTTCAAACAAAAATGTTTACAATCATAATAACTTCAATAAATATAACTCTGTCGCCGATACATCGAGATACAAGTCTGTGCCACAAGTCAGCGCCGTATCGAGTACTTCTAATATAAATAAAACTTTTTGCGTGCGTTGTAGATGCAATTCGCACTCATTACGTAATTGCCGTCAGCCACACTACCTAATCTGTTTTAAGTGCGGCACAAAGGGTTTCAAGGTGTCAGACTGCCCCAATTGTAAATCTAAGTCGACCCCTACAGTTTCAAAAAACTAGTTAATAAGGATTGTGGAAAATCAAATTATACAACTAATTGTAATAAAACAGAGTGGAATAATTGGTTAGACTTTCTAAAAAAATTCTTTAATAGCTATCATATTTCCTCAATCCGTAATTCTAAAGTAGAATATTTACCTTACGTTACTCTAAAATTAAACGGAATACCTACCACAGGTCTTTTAGATTCTGGATCTTGCGTTACAATTTTAGGTAATAATTTGCATAACTTATTTTTGAAAGACAATGTTTTGGATAAATCGAAACCTTTAAGGTTAATAACAGCAGGCGGTGAACGATTTGAGTCCTTGGGATCGGTGTTTCTACCCTTCGAGTTTCAGGATAAATTGATTAACTTAGAAGTTCATGTTGTACCTGGGATTCAAAATTCCCTTATCCTTGGCATGGATTTTTGGCGAAGCTTTGGCCTATTTCCTAACAAATTGGAGTCTGTTTTGATTGTGAACAAGTCCGACGCTCAAGTAATGGAGTTGCAGGCAGTTCCCCCTACACATCTTGTTTCCTATGATCATCTTACAGTCGACCAGAGAGCTACCGCTGACAACATTATTTCTAAATTTACCGATATTTCATACGAGAAGCGGGGTCTCGGTTGCACAAATATTATTTCTCATTCAATTGATACAGGTGATTGTCCCCCTATTCGGCAAAGATTTTATCGCATGTCTCCCGATAAACAAAGAATATTAATAAAGCATCTTGACGACATGCTCTCAGAGGATGTTGTTGAACGATCAGAAAGCCCGTGGTCAAATCCGGTCATTTTGACACCAAAGAAGAATGGTGAACTGCGTTTCTGTTTGGACAGTCGAAAATTAAATTCCGTTACAAAAAAAGATGCTTATAGCTTGCCTTATATTTCGGAAATTTTAGATAATCTGAGAGATGCTAAATACTTGTCTAGTTTAGACCTGTCTAAATCTTTTTGGCAAACATTAATTAAAGAAGAGGACCGTTGCAAAACAGCCTTTTATATTCCCACGCGTGGCACATTTCAATTCAAAAGAATGCCTTTCGGTCTTACGAATGCACCAGCTACTCAACAACGATTAGTTGATATTTTATTTTATGGCCCAGAATTTGAAAATAAGGTTTTCTGTTTTATCGATGACATAATCTGTATCACGTCCAGCTTCAGCGAGCATATTACTCTTTTATTACGCATTCTTGATAAACTAAAAAGCGCTAATTTAACAATTAATCTCGAAAAATGTCAATTTTTTAGAGATAAACTAAAATATTTAGGCTATGTTGTCGACTCTAGTGGATTGCATCCCGATCCGGATAAAGTTAATTCAATGAAAAATTATCCCACTCCTTCTAATAGAAAAGAAGTACGTCGATTTTTAGGCGCAGCCTCGTGGTACAGGCGTTTTATACCGAATTTTAGCTCTATTGCTGCACCCTTAAATAAGTTAACATCTCAAAGTAAAAACGCACCTCCATTCTGCTGGACGACAGAGGCTAATGAGGCGTTTAATAACCTAAAGAATTGTTTGATTTCCTCCTCGGTGTTGGCTTGTCCTGACTACTCGCAACCGTTTGAAATACACTCAGATGCTAGCGATTTTGGTCTTGGCGCGATCCTCTGTCAAAGGTTAAATGGTGAGGAAAGAGTCATAGCGTACTATAGCAAATCACTCAGTAAGCAAGAAAAAAATTACAGTGCCACTGAGCGAGAGGCCCTGGCTGTTCTATCTGCTATAGAACACTGGCGTTGTTATGTTGAAAATGGTAAAAAGTTTATTGTTTACACTGATCACGCTGCTTTGAAATGGTTCTTGACCTTGAATAACCCTACTGGCCGGTTAGCCAGATGGGGAGTTCGCTTATCTTCCTATAATTTCGAAATACGTCATCGTCGGGGTTCCGATAACGTTTTACCTGATTTTCTGTCTCGCTCTTTACCCGTTTCTGCTATTGCTAATGATATAAATATAGATATTAATCCTAATCAGAATTTACCAGTTTCTACTAATGATCCTTGGTATTTAAATATCTATAAAGGCTGTTTAAGTTCTCCGACTTCCTTTGTTAACTATCAAGTAATAAACAATAAATTGTATTGTTTTAAAAAAACATTAAACCCTCTCACTAGAGAATTTCAATGGAAAGAGGTTATTCCGTCTGACCAAAGAACTGACATTCTAAGGGAGAATCATTCTTCGCCCACTGCTGGACATCTGGGTATCTTTAAGACATACAAACGTCTTGCACTTAATTACTTTTGGCCTGGTATGTACTCCGATGTTGTCAAGTTCGTCAGTTCATGTGAACCTTGTATCACCCATAAACACCAAAACCACCCAAATTTAGGTCTAATGGGAAAACCCAAATCATGTCAAAAGCCCTTTCAGACGATTAGTATTGATTTGATTGGTCCATTGCCCCCCAGCAGAAAACAAAACACTTTTATATTTGTGGTCAGTTGTTGTTTCTCTAAATATTGTTTGCTTTTCCCCATTAAACGGGCAACTGCAGAAGTGATAACAAAAATTCTCGAGGAAAATGTATTTTTGGTGCATGGAATTCCATCTACTATTGTTTTGGATAACGGTAAACAATTTATTAGCGCAACCTTTAAAAGTATGTTGTCAAAATATAAAATTCCAAATTTGCATTTTACACCGTTGTATACTCCCCACGTTAACTCAGTTGAACGCTACAACAAAACCATTATTACAGCTATTTCAACTTTCATAGAATCTGATCATCGAATCTGGGACACTTTAATCACTAAGGTTCAGTTCGCCCTTAACTGCGCAGTTAGTGAGGTTACTGGTTATTCTCCTAATTTCCTTGTTTTTGGTAGGGAGGTCATAACATGTGGTTCTCAGTATATTGACAAGGAATTTAATTCCAATATGGTGCTCGAACCACGGGACGGCTATGCCGAAACTTTAGGCTGCTTATCCTCTATTTTCGAGAAGGTACATTCAGCTCTGTTGTCGGCCCACCAACGAAATTGTTCATCTTATAATCTTCGCCGTAAACCGGCAGAATTCAATGTCGGTGATATAGTTTGGCGCAGAACGTTTCTACTTAGTGACAAGGATAAATACTTTAGCAAGAAATTGGCGCCTAAATTTATTAAATGTAAGATTGCCTCAAAAAAGTCACCTCTAGTATACAAACTTAACGACATGGCCGGTAAACCTTTAGGAGAATGGCACATCAAAGATCTAAAGTTGATTAATTACAAAGAATAATAAAAGCATAAACACAACAATGTAAGACGCATATCTACACTAAGTTATAATTACCTACATAATCATTTGTGAAGGCCAACAATGGTTAAAAAGTCGTTGTAGGATCGGTCTAGTGTTCGATTCTCGCATGTGTATTTTCTATAAATGCATATTGATTGGCGTGTTGTTTTTCGCTGTGCCTTGTTCTGAAGTTCTGTTGTTATTCTTAATTCTGTATAAATTCCATAATCAATTGTTATTATAGGTACTTTATAAACATTCAGAGTAATTAACCGTGCGTCGCGAGCTCGGAATAGTCGAATCGTACCTACCTAGTTGTCGTTATGACGCACGCGCGTTCACTCAGCGACGCGCCGATAAATAAATGCCTAACTAATGATTCACCATTGTTTACATTCAAAAGGTGTTTACTGGTCGTGTTGTAGTATTAATTAGAGCAAAATATTTATTAAATTCTTTCCTTTGACATTGAGCGGTCCGGTCGTGTCTGAGGCTTATATTACTTTTGTTCATCGTTACGAAAAATTTGTTGTTACACCTAACTATATTCAAAAAGTTTACTTATCTAGTGGCAAAGGCCGAACCCAAGATTTTTAAGTCGTAGGGCTAGATCAAGTTCTTATATCTACAAACCATTATTACCTAATAATTACCCTAAGCGCTTCTCCATAGATTGTTATCTTTGCTATTGGGCCATTACACTGGCCTTGGCATTTACTTGTAGGTATGTGTGATGAATTATGAATGATTAATGTTTATGTTCAAGTTCAGACTGCCGTTGGACGCGTGAAGAATGCAAGCGTGGGTCATTATTATTTAGGTATACTAATTAGCGTATAGGGTTGTCACTTGTCCAAGGTACTCATGCCCCTGTTTTCTCTAATTCCAGGGAGTATCTTCAGGGCTGCTACGCCCGTTGGGCTAGGGAATTTTCCTTAGGGAAAATCCCGGCCTAACGGGGGGGGTGTGTGACGTCGTGCCTCCGCGCTTGCGAGCCCCACTACGATGACGCACTGGAGTGGGGACCCAAACCCGCTTGCCGACGACATATATACCGGCGACACACATGGTTGGCTTGCTTTTTCTTCGGCTGGGACACGTGAAAGCTGAGTATCCATCCGTGGACCTGTGGAGTGTTAACTTACGACCTACGCCCTGGATAACTATCTAGCCGGTTAACCCCTAGTGTCGGTTCTTTTATTAATCAAAATTGTGAATCTGGAATATAACGCGAGTTTAATCTGTCCTGGTGATATTTTTATTTATTTCCCGTAAGACAACCTAAGCATCTCTTTTTATTGCTCGGCGAGTGATCGATCCCGGCTATCCCGTGAAAATCGATCACCCGTGCGACAACTTATAATTACCTATATAATTATTTGTAAAGGCCATCAATAGTGCTATTGTTTCCGAGTTGAAGCTCGCAGGATGACGCATTGTGTTGTGTTAACGATTTATATAAACATGCTAACATAAAACATGAATAAATATTACTGTTATAAATTGTCGAAGAGGTTTGCTAAACTTAATATTGTTGCACAATCTGTTATTTATCTAACTAATTATCCAACTATCTGATCCAACTATCTAATTTCACATAACTATATAAATATCAGATACGTCTCTCTTGGTGATTTCCATATAAAAGATCTTAAACAAAATGAATCACTTCAGATATTAACTATTTCGCACTCTTGCATTATCCGACGAACGTTAATGAAGAAAGTAATTATGAATAAAAGGCTTCCTGTCTAATGACGTCTCTTGCATTTAAAGGTGTTTCAGTGTTTGTAAATCGCATTTAGAGCAATTTGAGATTCGCTGAGAAATTGACCAGTATAATACGATTACAACGGAAAGTTCTTTATGAAATCTCGTTTTATCTTCAAAATCTAATTAGTAACGCTACTAATATGTAAATTATGTTATATTTGCAAATAAATAATTTATTTTTTTCTTTCGATAAGATTAGTAATCTTAAACAGATACCTATGTATCCATCATGAATATACATAAAACACGCCCGACATTGACTGGCTGTCAGACTAACCAAATTGGGTAACTAGCTTTTCTTAAAATACCTACTCATGCGGTTACAACAAAAATCTTTAGCAATATTGCATAACCACTTTGTATGCCTGATTTTGTAAACATAATAATAAGGTGCTTTACTATTATTTTAAACAATTGCCAACATATATAAAACCCATCACGTTGTGCATCAATAAAGCATTTTCCTAGCCACCGTAGTACGAGCGTCTTCTATTTTCTTTTAGCTTCAACGAATGCACCGACAGACTCAGTGCAATCGGATATAAAATGTTTGCGGACAAATTCTCAAACAGCTTGATATTTTGATCGGCCATACGAATGTTAAGACTGTGTGGCTTGTTTAATTTGGTTTATCGTTTTAAATAGGAGGGCTTCAAATTATCTTTTATCTTGGTGCAATAATGTTTATATTGGCTTCGTGGCATAGCAAATGTTTAGGCTAGGAGAAACATATTTTATATAATATGGTTAGGTGATAGACTAAAATCTCACTTTTCTCTTAATGAGAAGAGATTAATGCCTAAAAGTGGTCAGTTTTAAATCAACATTAGGATACAGTAGCTTAAATGTACACATAATAGGTATAATATTATTACTTTATCTAACATTAAATTATAATACAAAATTGAGCGTCCTGAAGTAAGTAAAATACAACGCGATATCTTATTTTAACTAAAAGAAAGGATACGGTCCGTTGAAGATTTATCTTCATTTTGCTCTGTTTTTTAACGGCCTGGGTCCTTCGGAAATGGGGACACTATTCACCGAGTCAATTATTAATTGTAGGGTTTAGTGCCTTCCCGGTAAAGTAGCTGCATTGTAATTAATTGTTTTAATATCAACTTAATCCCTTCCTTTCTTCAGGTATTTAAACTGAAAAAACTTTTATTAATTTAATAAGGATTCTGGGTAAGTACTGTAACAGAAAGCTGTGTTTTATTATACAAGGCTGAGAATCTCCTTTATTGTAAAATACTATGGATACTATCAATTTCAAGAACTGTTCCGTACTTTACATCTGTAGTTGAAATGCATCCGTAATAAAAAGACATCCGTACAGACGTATAGTCATATTTAAACCGGCTTTTGAAGATTACCTGTAAAAATTAAGATACACAGGTAACAAGAGACATAATTTTATAATGTACAATACTGCACATGTGTGTGTGCAAACACAATTGCAGTATCTTCCCTCACCGTCATTGGAGGCTTATAGACGCGACCGGCAGAAGATAAAACGTAGGGCCTGCAGATTAACGTCATTACTTACTACTAGAGATTCAATTGAGTACTCTTTTTTATAATCACGCCTGTATACTCGAAAGGGTAAGCAGAGGTGTGATATTATCCACTGAATAATTGTTAATAGAAAACCCTAATAACACTTTAGGCTCGATCCGATAATCGATCCCAAAGCCCATGAATCCCAGACTACGCTACCGACCACCGAGGCGTCAATAATACAACATTGCACAACATTGGAACATGTTTCTTTCATTTTTATTTTAATTACCTTTTGACATCGTAACGGTGGTAACGGTGCTGATACATTTGAGCATTCACGATAAATGAGCATTTCTTGCAAATGATACAAAACAGAAAAACAAACAAGTGTGTTTTAGCGAGCATCCTAATGAATTGACCGTATATTTGCTTTGATGTTTTTGCTGATCAAAGCGATCGCTAGCAATCGCATGTACCTAAATGTTCGTAACAATGTTCGGCTCTTTTCGTTGTTCAGTTCAACGAAACAGAAAACGGTGAATGCTCGCTGTTCTCTTACAGGTCAATGCTGCTTTTTATTGTTGACTAGAGGACGCCAGCAGCTACGCCTGCATTTTTTTTTAATTTACCCGTTTTGGCCGATCCCGAGGGAATTCCGGGAAATTCCTTCTTAGTGCACCCCTACGGTTCCCAAGGAACATACATGCCAAATTTCAGCTTCCTGCGCCCAATAGTTTCGGCTGTAGCGTGTCTGTCAGTCAGTCAGTTACGCAAGGATTTTATATATTAAGATGAGTGATTGTGGAGTATTAATTAATTACAGTGCTGTGTGGGTGTGATAATTTAGCGTAGAGTTATACCAAAGGCTTATCGTCAGATAGAATCTAATAGCAAGTTGTTAAATAACACTGTAATACTATGTCAATATTTTACGATTTTATACACCTGTTGCAATAATTATTGGGTCACCATCTATAAAGGTATAATAAGTCGTGCAAAGTATCGAAATATGTGTGTTCATAATAGGCTCAGGCATAAGACTTGTACTTTTATCAGTAAGTATTTGCTCCTACTTTCCAACGCTTCGTAGGGTTGCCGAGCGACTGCCTCTTGTGTCATTGACTGAGTTATGTGTCATTTTATTTCGTCGAGCGGACGTTGGTCTCCGAGGCGCGTAAGTCTTGGATGCAACCGTGATAACGATGATGATCATAGTGTATCATTTTATATAAATACTAGCATGCACTGACATGTAAACTGAGTTGTTAAGTAGTGGAAGTCCTAAGACAGAGGCCTAATTTCATCACCGTTGTATAAGTCTTATCGTCCAATTCTGAATTTATTTGATGACAAACAAATTCTACAGCTGTAACTAATCAGACAGTGTTGAAACTGGCCAAGAGTTATGAAGCAATGTTTCGGATATAAACCCTACTAATAACCCAAAAGCATAAACGCATAATAACGATTAGAATAGAGACCTTAGTCTTAACTGTAATCAAACGTTATTCGCCATTCGCTGCATAATTATACATCATTGAGCCCGCCGTCTATCATGACTCAGGCGGCCAATTTTAAGCGCTACTTTAACCGGGTATACAATGACGGGGCGTCACACGGTTATCCGGGCACCAAAACCGGGTTGACGGACCTTAAAACACGGTTTGTTTATGTAAAAGAAGATATTTTATGGCGATCGCAGAATGGATGTGTTTGACGTTGGGGTAAGCTTAAATTGAGTGTATTTTATACATGAGTTACTTGTTTATGTTATAAAATGAAGATGCGTTTTTTGTTAGCATAGCTTCATGTATTTTCCATAACTTTTATGTGCCTATTATATGATTATTTCGCTTGCTAACTAGTGAAGGAAAACGCCGTAAGAAAACCTATATTTCTGACGACGAGGTGGCGTAGCGGGATTGTAACCGACTGCAACGCAAGGTTGTAGTTTGAAGGTCGTGGGTTTGCTCAAGTCAAATATTTGTATGCATGAAGGTGGATGTTTGACTTAGTCTGATTGTTTCTTTCTAGAGTATGTTTGTGCTTACAAAAGACGTATATAATATGTATGTTTATCACTAGTCCTCATAACACAAGCTATGCCTAGTTTGAGACTAGATAGTGTTTTGTGTATGTGGAAGATTTTCACTACATAGTATAAAACAAAGTCTGTCTTCTGTCTGTCTATCCCTATGCTTAAATATTAAAAACTACACAACGGGTTTTAATGCGGTTTTTTTAATAGATAAAATGATTCAAGAGGATGATTTATATGTATCATTGAAGCGGGCAAATCCGCTGGCGACGTCTAGTAATATCATAAAATGCTCATCCTCAGACTTTTGCGGTAAGCAGAAGAGGTTCGTGTATCACACCCCTAGACCTCTAGGTGTTTAGAACTTATCTACTAACATCACTATGGTATCCATCGAGGTCCTTGAACGGCGGGACCACACGAAGCACGACTGGCATATTTTGCCCCGTCACCGACCTTGGCAATAGGCTGACGCAATCAGACATCCTATTTTTCCCACTGCTGGACACAGGCCTCTTCTCTATTTGAGAAGAGTAAGATCATAGTCCATCACGCTGGCCAACTGTGTGTAGACTAGTCAGTCTACCCAATGTGAAGTCTGACAAGTGTTCCGAAATCATCAAGGAGAACTATTCAAGGATCGCTAGCTAAATAAAATTACTTTATTGCACGGATCTTATTAGCAATTTTCGATATTATATCCATATAATACTAAAACAGTCGGGCACAACGGTATAAATCATAACTAACAATAAATCCACAGTACTATGACTTATGAGCCCCAGCCATTTGCAGGATTACAAAAGAACTAAAAATAATGCCCGGTCCAATCGCAATAAAAGTCAAAATAAATCCGTCCATTATATATTTGATTGACTGGTCTTATTTCTATCGCACGTACTTGGAGGAAATTTTTATGGTTTTTAGTTAAACTGTTTTTAAATCTTATAAGGTTAAGATGTGTCAAACGACGATACGTAAGAACGTATCGTCCTTTGACACTGCGTTGTGTGTTGTGGGTTCAGCGCCCGATTCCCACACGAGATAACACACATGGTCACTTTGTGTCAATTCATGGCCATTCATGAATTGATTTTCAAAATCAATTCATGGATGGCCATAAATAGATTTCTTAATAGTGTTGATGAAATGTTTGTGAAATGATTGTAATGTTTATTTTTTGAGGATATTACTATGTGTAAATAAATGATTGAGTAAACGTAGTGTAGGACGCCCTTAGGCTAGGCAGAGTGCCGATATGCGCAAAGTGAACGCAGCGGCTGGGAACGAAGAGCTGAAACTCGGGCTTAGTCAGCCTATCATAGTCCACAGCTGGATTTATATAGGCCTCTCCATTGGCACGCCACTGTCCGCCAACATGCGTCTTATACTATGTCTGCCAAGGCGCGGTCACCATTCTCGAATCACTACATAGTATAAAACAAAGTCTGTTTTCTGTCTGTCTGTCCCTATGTATGCGTAAATCTTAAAAACAACGCAACGGTTAATGTCTTTTTTTTAATAGATGTAATGATTTAAGAGGAATGTTTTTATGTATAATTGACAAGGGCGAAGCCGCCGGCGACGTCTAGTACATACTAAAACTATCAAAGCCAAATTATGTTAAAAAAAAGAAACACTCAAATAAGTAATCTATAAAATTATATGATTCTAAAATATGTACAACCTAAAGGCCGATCAATACCTTATACTCTTTTACACGACATATCACTTCATAACGTTTGACTTTTCGAAATCTTTACTTTCTTTGAGCTCGGTACTGAAATTGAGTCGTAGAGTGAAACATATTGAATTGTGTGATATATACGTATGTGCTAAATATATTTCCTCTTTGTGTTTGCTGCGAATATCAGCTATAATATAGGTTTGTTAATGGTATATTAAGGAAGTTGGAGAAAAACACGTAAAAATAAAGCTCCCTTTTCTTCCCGTCTGTCTGTATGAGGGCGATAAAATAAAAAAGTTTAGAATGAATTTTTATACGATTTTAACAAATAGATAGGGTTTTTCCTAAGGAAGGAGGTTTACAATTCCAGTAATATATTAGAAGTCTAGTAATATAAAATTTGGTGTTTTTACGCAAACATATAATTTAAGGCAGGCTTTGGGTGTCTTGGCAGTGTATTTGGCAGTCATCAGGAGTCAAAACCTTTAGGTGGCCAAGCAGTGGTCTAATGGCATTTTCAAATCAGCTAAGATTGGTTTTGAAACCGGATTGCAGCGCCGAACCGCATACTTGTTGACACCAACTGTCTTATTTAAAACCACTTTGAACCCTTAACTAGCGCAATTCTTAAGATTGAGGTGAGGTTTGTTCCAATATGCTTTGTTGCAATAATTGAATCATGTAACTTTCTTACGAGAAGTGTGGCAGGCCAATTCGCGCATAAACAACAAGTTATTATACTGTCTGTTGAACCCAGACATTTCGTTTTGTTTTTTGGTTAAGCTAGTATTTTTAGGTACATCATCATCATCAGCCTTTAACAGTCAACTGCTGGACTAGGCCTCTCCTTTGAAAGGAGGAATTGGTCTACTATACCACGCTGGCGTTTGTATCAAGTTTTCCTTCTCTTAGAATACTGTTCTCTGCAAAATATGCTCCCTCTGTCGGCTCTTACGATACACATGGGATGATATGGGGTGGTGACATTCCGTATTCTTAATCCATCACCTCACGGACAAGTGGTTTTAGGTACAATACTTAGCTAAATGTGTTGAATTACCTACGTCGACTTTTTAAATGATTTTTTTCGCCCACACTAGAAATAAATTGTGTGTCGCGCTTGCAGGGGACTTTACAAACATACAACCAACGGTGACAGACTACACTCAAACTCATACAAAATAAATTAGCGGGTCTTAATCGCGTGGTCGCGGCGAGACTCTCCGCGACCACGCTCGTTGCAAGACGAGCGAAACGTCGGAACCAAATAAATATTTATACCTTAAATAAGTTAATTGTACGCGAT
Organism: Euclidia mi; assembly: GCA_944739405.2. NCBI lineage: Eukaryota > Metazoa > Arthropoda > Insecta > Lepidoptera > Erebidae > Euclidia > Euclidia mi. The sequence continues at coordinate 6,873,338 of OX123194.2, forward strand.
TAAGACCCGCTTATTTATTTTGTATGATGTATACAAATCGCGAAAGTTTAAAACCGATTGATTTTCAAAATCAATTCATGGATAAATAGATAGAGGCCATAAATAGATTTTTTCCTCATCATAAATTCATTTGGCCAAATACTGTTCGAGAATGGTGACCGCGCCTTGGCAGACATAGTATAAGATGCATGTTGGCGGACAGTAGCGTGCCAGTGGAGAGGCCTACATAAATCCAGCTGTGGACTATGGTAGGCTGACTGAGCCCGAGTTTCAGCTCTTCGTGTCCAGCCGCTGCTCGTCACTTTGCGCACATCGGCACTCTGCCTAGCCGGAGGGCGTCCTACACTACGTTTACTCAATCATTTATTTACACATAGTAATATCCTCAAAAAATAAACATAATAATAATTTCCCAATTACAGTTTGTAATTTTATAACATTTTTATTTTTCACAAACATTTCATCATGGCAAAATATTTGTCAAATGATTTCTTTGTATAACAAGTTCAATTAATATATCCTGTATTAGCTTAGAATCTTTAACGAAATGACGTTATGTTTCTTCCACTGTACCTATTCAAAAGACGTCAAGTATATTTTGCTGGTAGTGCATCTATTTAAAATACTGATAGAATACTTTAGTAAAATAATAAAGGTTCTTGCCCACTGCACGCTTTTCTCACGAATCTATCTCTTTACGGAAAATGGTTGCACAGTATGTACGTAGTCAAAGACACAGTTTACTTAAGGTTAACCGCCAATCTCGGTTAGATACAACTCAGCTTAGACTTTCTTTATATGCGTTTTCCATATTCACGTGAAATGTTTAGTGATTCTTGTTTAAGAAAATAAGCGTTCATAAGACATCACAAATAGGTACTTTTTAAAACTATGATGCAGCTCTGATACAAAATATACACACACACGCCCCAAACACAACACCAAAGGATAATCATACATTCAAAATGTGTGATTATCCTTTGGTGTTGCATTGACAGGGTTCAGTTATAGGGGCAGCGTTGTCGGTTCGTGGACTAAGTTCCACAGTTTATATACCGACCGTAAAGTTCGGCAAATCTGCCGCATTAGACACGGTGTATGTACAAGATCCCAAAAACGTAAGGGTCATAGCTTGGCTATTTCTATCTTATACCGCTCGGGAGCTGTCATGCAAACTAAAACATACCGGCTCTTATGTATAATGAGTTTCTTGAAGGATTTTATCAAATTTTATACATTATTCAAAATAGTATGCTGCTTAGCATACTTTAAATCATTGGACTAAACACGACATTGGAATCTTCAAAAAGCACTCATGGTGTAATCAGCAAGGCTCTACTATCTTAAAAATTGATTCGTTATTTAGTCAGTGATATCCGACTTTTATAATGTATGCCTAATAAACTGAGACTGTTTTACTGTCCACATAATTTAAGTATATACCTAGTTGGTCTGATGCTAAAAAGTTTTCATTACAGTCCAACATCTCAGTTTTTATCTCCACAAACATTCTAATGTAAATCGTAAAAACATTGCTACTTATTTTGTCTGTAAGAAAAATTGCTGCGCTCGAGTTAATATCATGTTTCTTACGTCAGAATATTAGGTATTTCTCTTGTGACGTAGGATTTCTTGGCAGCTCCACTGCCTATTATTGAGACTTCTTTTATTTCGGTATGAAGGGATTCGACCGATGATAATGAAGCTTTGTTTGAATACTATTGTAGGTGTATGTACGTATGTATGAGTATGTATGTGTGTGCAAGCGTGAGGTATGCATGGCGAGTCGGCCAGTTACTGCGCATTGGCCCGACAGAACGCTAGGCTCATAAAACTAGAATAAATAATATATGGAATTTAAGTTGTGCGTAATGTAAATTATATATCTGTGTGTTTTTAATAAATATTTTATATATTATTAATGAGTGTTGTCTGTCGGACCAGTGCCGGTAATTCCCTTGTAGCCCTTTAGTAAGTCTCACACTTATCTTACGTTTGGACACAGTAGTTAAATCTCGGGTTCGACTCCCGTTGAATACCTATATTGTAGCCAAGGCTCGGGTTCGATTCCCGTGTATACCTATAATTGGTGACCCCGACGAGTAAAATAAGTGTGGGAACGCTAAAGTGCTACATTGGTTAGTGGTTAAGGGTAAATTTTAATATAAGTTTTTATAGTGTATGATGTTCCAACCGTTGAATACCGCGAAACCATCCACAAGTGACAAAATGAACAGTGACGCGAGTGAGAATACAGGTATGTCAGACTTAAAAACTAGTGAGATCGCCGCGATAAGTGTTCAGTCCCGATTGCCAGATTTTTGGGCGGAGATGCCGCGCTTATGGTTTGCACAGATAAACAGTATCCTAAAACCACAAAAACCAAGTGATGGGGTTAAATATCATTTAGTGGTAGCCAAGCTGGGATGGGATGCGTTACAGCAAGTTAGCGACATTTTGGTAGCACCACCATCCGCATGGAAGTACGATGCCATCAAGGAGCGACTACTGCAGGTATACGAAGAAAGTGAAAAGCGCCAGTTTCAGAAGCTTGTGAGTGAGATGGAGCTAGGAACGCAAAAACCTTCACAGCTTTTGCGCCGGATGCGAGACCTAGGAAGAAACGCTCAAGCATCAGATAAAACATTACACAGTCTTTGGATCGTGCGATTACCAGCATCTGTAAGAGCAATATTGACAGTCAGTCAGGACCAAACTCTGGAAAACTTAGCAAATATAGCTGACAAGGTGATGGAGAATGTAAGGAATGGAGAAATTGCGGAGGTGAGCAGCTCTTGTACCAGCGACCAGCCTACTACTCAACTGCCTATGACCGAAATATTAACGCAAATGCACAAGTTGAACTTAGCAGTAGCATCCCTACGAGAAGAGGTTGCGCAGAGGTGCTTTCCGGGGACGGTCAAGGTCGAGGTCCAGAACACCAGCGGATCCAAATTGGTTATGCAGGTGGCACTACCGATACTGAACTAGCGCAACCAAGTGTGAGAAACCCTGCGCGTGGAAGTCACCAGCAGCAGCGCAGACGGAAAACTAGACACGGTACGATCTACGGTGGCGGGGGTGATAGTACCGGGTAGTAACCAGCGCCTCAGTGTATATGATAGGGAGAATGGACTAAAATTTCTAGTAGATACAGGTGCGAACGTATCCGTCATCCCAGTTAGCAGAAAACAAAAGTTATTAGGCGCCCATTCGGACTATAAATTATTCGCAGCAAATGGAAGTGAAATTAAAACGTACGGCGTAAAGACTGTAAATGTAAACTTAGGCCTTCGGCGTCCATATCGCTGGACATTTGTGATCGCGGACGTTAGCCAACCCATATTAGGTGCGGATTTTTTGGAACATCATACGCTAATAGTAGATTTAAGTGCGCGTAAATTAGTGGATAAGAGAACCAACTTGATAACGCTGGGTAATTTAACCATTTGTGATAATTTATCAATCACTACAATAGATTGTAATCATCCGTTTAGTGATTTGTTGTTGGAATTTTCAGATATAACTAAACCTGTCTCATTTAAAAATATGGATCACGATTCTGGGCATGATGTTTATCATTATATAGACCGCGATACAGGCCACCCGTCCATGCCAGAGCGCGACCGCTGCCACTGGACAGGTATCACAAAGTTAAACAGGAATTTAAGCTAATGCAGGAACTAGGTATTTGCAGGCCATCTAAGAGTGAATGGTCCAGCCCACTGCACGTCGTCGCAAAGAAGAATGGAGACATCAGGCCCGTAGGCGATTATAGGCGGTTGAACGCCATCACCAGGCCAGACAGATATCCGGTGCCGCGATTGCTCGACTTCAGTTATATATTGGCAGGTAAGAAAATCTTTTCAAAAATTGATATTAATAAGGCCTATCATTTTGTAAAAATAGCACCAGAACATATAAAAAAGACGGCGGTGATAACACCGTTTGGATTATTTGAATTTATGAGACTAAATTTTGGTTTGCGCACAGCCAGTCAAAGCTTTCAAAGATTCATGAATAATACAGTACTCGAAGGATTAGATTTCTTATTCTGTTTTGTCGATGACGTTATTATTGCCAGTAACTGCTTGGGGGTCATAAAAAGCACTTACGAAAAGTATTTGAACGATTTGCAAAATTTGGCATAACTATAAACCTATCAAAATGTGAATTTGGACAGGAAAATATCGAATTTTTAGGTTACCAAGTATCGACCGAAGGTATCCGACCACTCGATCAGAAGGTCAAGGCCATAGTGGAATATCCTCGACCGGACAACGTGGAACAACTTCGTCGATTTTTAGGTATGATTAATTTTTATAGAAAGAGTATTCCTCTTGCAGCTGAGCAACAATCGCTGCTGAATAATTTTTTAAAAGGTGCCTAGAAGAAAGACAAAACAAAAATTTCATGGTCTCAGGAATCCATTGAAGCATTCGAGAAATGTAAGAGAGGTCTCAGAGATGCAGTTATGTTATCACATCCGGTAAGTGACGTACCATTATCGTTACACACAGACGCATCAGACACATGTGCTGGCGCAGCGCTTTACCAGTGGATGAATGGTAAGTGGTTACCATTAGGATACTTTTCTAAGAAGTTTAGTAAAGCTCAACAAAGGTATTCTACATATGATAGAGAACTTACAGCGATATTTTTAGCTATGAAACATTTCAGATATATGTATGAGGGAAGAGAACTAATAATTTTTACCGATCATAAGCCATTAACTTTCGCATTCAATAAACATACATACATACATACATATCGTCACGCCTTTTATCCCCGAAGGGGTAGGCAGAGGTGTATTTCTACACCCACTTTTCGCCAGATATACTTTAGTCCCACGTAATAAGGGGCGAGCCTATTGCCGTACCGGCACATTCCCAGACTCCGTGCTGCTACTGAGAATTTCGTGACAGAAAAACCCAATAACACTGCCCGACCCAGGAATCGAACCCGGGACCTCCAGATCCCTCGCGCACATTTATGCCGCGAGACCAACGAGGCAGTCGTATAGGGTTTGATGTCGAGTTTTCCGTCTCTACGCAAAGATGGTATTTGCATCGTGTTATCCCTTAGTCGCCTCTTACGACACCCACGGGAAGATAGGGGGTGGTGACACTTGTATTCTATGCCGTCAACCACACGGCAATCAATAAAGTAGAGTCTTAAAGCGAAACGCCTCGACGTTCTAGGCAGTTATTATATATTAGTGAATTTACAACGGATATAAGATATGTCGAAGGCAATTACAATGTAACCGCTGACGCACTTACTAGAATTGAAACCATACACTACCCCACTACATTTGATTACGCGGAATTAGCGACCGCACAAGAACAGGATGCCAGCCTAGCACAATTGTTAAAAGAACAACAAAGTAATATTATTTTAAAGAAAATGTTTGTACCTAATTGCGATAAACCTATCTATAGGGAGAATTCAACTCAAATATGTAGACCCTATTTACCAGAGAAATTTAGGAAATTAGGTTTTCATTCAGTGCATAGTGTATGTCACCCGGGTATTAGGACAACGCGAAAACTAGGAGCACAAAGATATTTTTGGCCAGGCCTTAATAAGGACGTTGGTTTGTGGGCCAAAGCACGTATCCAATGCCAAAAGAATAAGATAGGCAGACACACGGTATCGGAGTTACAACAATTTCCAAAAGCTGAAAGGTTAAGTCACGTTCACATTGATATAGTAGGCCCGTTGGCACCGACCAAAGAGGGCTATAGATATTTGATAACAATGATAGATAGAGGTACCAGATGGCCCGAGGCCACCCCTGTAAGTGATATAACAGCGTAAGTAGTAGCAAAAGTATTTTACGAAAATTGGATTGCACGATTTGCTGTTGCTGATCAAATAACGACCGATCAAGGTAGGCAATTTGAGAGCAACTTATTTAGAGAACTTTTTAAGATTATGGGTATAAAAAAATTTAGAACTACACCTTATAGCCCGCAGAGCAACGGTATGGTAGAACGCTGGCACAGGAGCATGAAACAGACTTTATCAGCGCGTCTCAAAAACAATGCATCATGGAGTGACGAGTTACCAACGGTTTTACTGGGATTACGTGCAGTAGGCAGAAGTGATAATGGGGTAAGTCCCGCGGAATATTTATATGGTAAAACAATTCGGTTGCCTTGAGATTTTTTTGATATCTCAAACAACCAAATTGTCTCAGACCACGAGTATTTAGATCGTTTAAGGAAACATATAGGTAGTTTAAGACCAATTTCGCAGAAATTTCGGGATTCACGCACGCTGTTCGTACATAAAGAATTAGGTAAGTGTGAACATGTCTTTATCAGGAACGATGCAGTACGCAGACCGTTGACGTCATCGTATGAAGGCCCTTATCGCGTTTTACAAAGAAATACAAAGGTATTCAAGATTCAGTAACCTAATAGAGTAGTGCATATATCAATAGATAGACTGAAACCAGCTTACATTTTGAACGAGCAAAGTGAGGGAAGTAATGATAATAAGGTAAATAAAGTACAACTTGGTCAAAATAAAGTGAATGATGAACGTAGCAGTGGTTATCTCAGCGTTGGCAAAGACATAGATAGTAACTTAGTTGGTAAGAAATCGAGGTCTGGTCGGCAAATAAGACCACCAGTTAGATTTAATTTATAGTTTTCCAGATAATATACCATATACACTGTTCTGTATCGTGCGATTGGTCTACTCTATGCATTATATAATTCATTAGTGAGCCCAAGCAAATCCGTCAAGCACAACATGTTTTTATTATATATACATATTTACTCGCGTAAGAATATAATTGCACCATATTCATGTAAGCAAACTTTATTAGGTATGTTTGAAAGTAGCAAATTTATGTATTAACTAATTATATGCATTCTTGCAATATTGTAAAGTAGAGCACAAACTATTTCGCAACAGTAATCGACAATTATAATATTTTATAATTATCTTATTAAATATCTGCAACTTAAACGAGTACCAAGCTCAGCCAAGTAATTTTGTATTTTCCATAATAAGTCTGTATTAACTGAATCATTGTAAAAATGGGCAAATCATATAGCAAAAATGAAGAAATAATTATCGCCCAAAATGGAGCAAATCAATTGGATTTTAGTAACATTGAAAGCCATGCCAAAACTTATGGTGCGCTACTGTTGGTAATCTGTATACTATTGTTTACAATAATTATGTGTAAATGTTGCGGAATCTGTTACTAGAGAGGAAAGAAATGGGTGCAGAAACAGACGGAGGGTTCCATACAAAAACTTCAGCAGGCCAATAGGCAACAAGTATAGATATTCTATATTGTATACGTTACGCTGCAATCACCGAGCGGACTTCGAACCTGCGACGTTATGCGCGTAACATGATCACCAAGTGTCGCAATGTTGTCATCAGTGTACTAAGTGACTGTTATAAAACAATGTAATGAATAAAAGGTAATGAATGATAGGGTGACCATAAGTTTTTCGGTACGTAAATTGTATTGTGTTTAATTTCTTTTTGTATAACTTTTGTTAAATTTTTAGCAATGTAAAAATTTGAGGGGAGTATTGTAGGTGTATGTACGTATGTATGAGTATGTATGTGTGTGCAAGCGTGAGGTATGCATGGCGAGTCGGCCAGTTACTGTGCATTGGCCCGACAGAACGCTAGGCTCATAAAACTAGAATAAATAATATTGGGAATTTAAGTTGTGCGTAATGTAATTTATATATATGTGTGTGTTTTTAATAAATATTTTATATATTATCAATGAGTGTTGTCTGTCGGACCAGTGCCGGTAATTCCCTTGTAGCCCTTTAGTAAGTCTCACACTTATCTTACGTTTGGACACAGTAGTTAAATCTCGGGTTCGACTCCCGTTGAATACCTATATTGTAGCCAAGGCTCGGGTTCGATTCCCGTGTATACCTATACTATATATATATACACTACTACAATTTATAAATATTTTGTGTAATTTGGACAAGATATAATGCAAAGTATCAGCTAAGTCGCTTCGCGTGCGCTGCCTTAGCCGTTGAAGTTCCATTAAGATAATATATGGTGATATTGTTTATCTTAAAAAGTTAAATAAAAGTCCGCCTTTTATGTGGAAGTCATTATATACTAAAAGGTGATCCGTAAAAATAATTAAATTTTGTTATTTGCTTACAATGCTCATTTTAGGGTAGATAGATAGATAGAAATTTTTTTATTGTACACCAGATACAATACAAATGCTACTTAAAACGTTATACAATTTTACAAATGTACAATAGGCGGCCTTATCGCTATAAGCAATTTCATCCATGTAACCTTGGGATGGACTGGAAGAGATCAGATACGTAAATAAAAACAGTGGTATAGTCATAAGATGAAGTAAGGATCCATATATACATACACAAGTACATACATAAATACACAAATATTTTTTTTTGTTTTATTTTACTACAATCTGTCTCCAGTTTTGGGACATTCAGCAGTATGTTGGTTACTGTATGGACGTGCTCGGTATGCGGCCACATGTGCAACATCCTCTTAATTAAAACATTCGGTCTTCTGTGTCTGGACTAAGTCTTGTGGTATTTTCAGTTTTAACCGACGCGCTTGTTGTTCATCGTCCATTAATGTTTGGGCCAGAGTATTCGGGTGGTTTGCTATGCGTTCCTTATAAGATTTTGTGTGCCTTAGTATCTCTTGCTCCATTGTGGGTATTATTAGGTCTCGGTGTACGAGCTCGTTTGGTACATACCAAGGGCAATTGTAATCATTCTAAGCATTTTTTTTTGAAAGCTCTGTAGTATTTCGATGTTTGAATGGAACGCCGTTCCCCAAAGTTGGATCCCATAATTAAGTCTAGATAGGTTTTAGTATTACCTTGTACAGTAGTATTTTATTTTACAGAGACAGTTGTGACTTACGGCCAATAAGCCAATAAAGCTTTCTTGTTTGAAGACCTAGTTGCTTTCTTTTTGTAAATATATGCTTTTGCTAGGTAAGTCTTTTGTGTAAATGCAGTCCAAGGTACTTCACATGGTCAGCCTGAGGTATTGCTTTACTATTTAATGTGACTGCTGGACAAGAACCTCTTCTGAGTGTGAACGTCACATTTACAGATTTGGCCTCATTCGCTTTTATGCGCCACTTCTTGAGCCAATGTGATATGCTGTTTAGCCCTTCCTGTAATATCTGTGAGGCTGTTGTGGGGTCGTTATGCGTGGCTAGGATTGGGGTATCTCGGCAAATGTGCCAGTGGTAAGTGAGGTGGACGTGGGTAGGTCTGCAGTGAAAATAAGGTACAGTATTGGTCCCAGCACGCTAACCTGTGGCACGCCTGCTTTTATTAGGCACAGGTTAGACATTGTTTCGCCATTCTGAACGATAAAATGTCTGTTTTGTAAAAATGATTTTGAAATACCGTACAAGTAGTCAGGCAGGGCACTCTTGATCTTATAGAGTAACCCGTTGTGCCACACATGATCGAATGCTTGAGAAATGTCTATGAATGCACTTGTGCAGTGGGATTTTGTCTCAAAATGGGATTTTGTCTCGGCAAATGTGCCAGTGGTAACTGAGGTGGACGTGGGTAGGTCTGCAGTAAAAATAAGGTACAGGTATTGGTCCCAGCACGCTACCCTGTGGCTTGCCTGCTTTTATTAGGCACAGGTCAGACATTGCTTCGCCATTCTGAACGATAAAATGCCTGTTTTGTAAAAATTATTTTGAAATACCGTACAAGTAGTCAGGCAGGGCACTCTTGATCTTATAGAGTAACCCGTTGTGCCACACATGATCGAATGCTTGAGAAATGTCTATGAATGCACTTGCACAGTGGGATTTTGTCTCAAAAGATTCTATGATTTTTCTGGTTAATCTATGTACCTGATCAATAGTGGCATGCTTACTGCGGAACCCAAATTGATGATTAGGGATTAAATTTTTTTCTGTTAAGATAGGCAACAATCGTCGCATCAAAAGCGATTCATATATTTTTGATGGGATGGACAACAAACTTATCGGTCTATACGATTTTGCATCCTCGGGGTGTTTATTTGGTTTCAGAAGCATTATAATTTGCGCTACCTTCCATTGTAGGGGGAAGAATCGAAGTTTCGTCATGGCGTTGAATAGTGATGTTAGGTAAATTATGCCAGATTCAAGTAATTCCTTTAATATACGACATCGGTGTACATTATCGGTGGAGTCACGGACCAAGCTGCTTTTTGTATACAGTTGTTGAAGTACAATACTGCTTCTTTTATGTCTTCCGGCGATTTTAATCTGACTGTCAACGAGCTCTCGGAATAGAGGCCAATTGATTCTTTTATTGTGTAATGTACATTTTGTAGTACGTTCTTCGACACCAGTATGTAGTTCCACTAAGATCGGGGCGTGGTCAGATGATAGGTCAAGCAAACTGCGGTAGGAGATATTTGTCTTTGGAATACCTTTGGTGATGATATCAATGATATCAGGGATTTTATTTTTATCGGTAGGCCAGTAGGTTGGTTGACATGAGGACACTTCCTCCATTGGACACTGGATTGTCACTGGTCAGTGACATAACAATATCAGCCCTATACTTACCACCGAGATTTACAAGCAACAAGCGTTGTGGTATGTGACTGGGCCCAGTCACATACCACAACGCTTGTTGCTTGTATGTAGTTCTTACAGTAATTTGCTAAAAGGTGGTGCTTTAAATTTGATCTTATAATAACTGCGGAACCGCCATGAGCCTTATTGTCCAGGTGATTGGTTTTGTATATTTGGTAGCCTGCTATCTTGAAGTAACTTCGCGATGTGAAGTGGGTTTCTGAAATTAGCATTATGTCTACGTGGTGTATTTAAAAAAAAATAACTCTTCTGAGTGGTTGGACAAGCCATTGGCATTCCATACACAAATGTTTAGTGCAGTGAATGTGCTGGCAGTTTTGACATTAAATTGGTAAACGTTTTTGTCATAATAACCATTTGGTTCATAAGTGTTACCAATATCTCTTTGATACTCTTTAATTCATTATCAATATTTGGTTTGTCGTTATCTAATGCGTAAGTTTGTTTGGTCTTACTTAGATTCTCTCTTGTAACAGAAGCATAAGATTTTGTGTTATTTGAATAGTTGTGGTATGTAGGTTCTTGTTTTTCTTCTTTCTCTAAATTAATTTGGTGGCAGGGTGTAAGTTTCTTTTTGGGATGTGGTGTTGGAAATTAATTGATTTTTGTAGCTTTTTGTAAACTAAACACCCTTTATAGTGTGCAGGGTGATTTCTGCCGCAGAGGTTGCATTTAACCTTATCGGAGCGCTCGTTTCGTGGACATTGCGAGGTGTGGTGCGGTCCTGCACATTTAACGCATCGGGGCTGTCTGTGGCAAAACTTTTGGGTGTGAACGTGGTCTTGACAGTTGGAACATTGTAGGATTTCCTTTTTGGGCCTAGGTGCTTCAATTATTATGCGATAGTTCAGTAGAGATTTAACATTATATATGTCTTTATTGTTATCATTCGGTTCCAGATCAATGTTCCACAGTGATAGGGGTTTTGTTTTTCTGTTTTGAATATTCCAGAAATTTCTAACTTTGTGTTTTAATTCCTCGAGAGCTCTTATTATTTCTTCCTTGTCCGTTGATGGGTGACGGTGTTTTAATACAACTCGGAAGCTTCGGTCTTGTTTTGGTTGGTAAGTATGGAACTCTGTGCTCTTCTTTTTAAGTTCTTTATAGATGGTAGAGTATGATTCGGCTGACTTAGGTTGTATTTTCAACTTTTCATTACGAAGAACTTTGATTTCATAATCCCCTTGCGCCACTTCTTCCAACAGTTGAAGTAGAAGTTTTATGTTGCTAACATTGTCGATGAGCATCGGCGGAGGTCTTGCAGGTTTGGGTGCTGGTGAACTTTCTAGCATATCTGTATCTATAATAGCATCTAGTTCCTTAAAGCTGTTCGATGTTGGTATTTTTGGTGCTGCAAGCCAATAGTCCAGTTTCGTTTGTTTAATATTACGCTTAGTTGCGCCTGGGCTGGATATTTGCCTTTTACCGGTTTTCACTTGCGTCCATTCTTATTCTTGGGTCGGATATGTATTAAAGTTTTTATTGTGGCTTACTGATAAAGTGGATGCGCCACTGGAGGGAGAAGATCTTGTTCTTGTTAACAAGCCAGGATGGAAAGCTTATTTCAATATTTTTTTGCTGCTGCTGCCAGGTGCATTCACCAACACAGAGGCCTAGTGGCCCACCCCTGCTAGTTCTTCGGTAACAAATTGCCAACCACAAGCCCGGGTACCTGTGAGCACCGGGGTTCAACTGGATCGCATGAGATCGCATTTTCTTTATCTGACATTTTCATATTGGAAGGTGTTGGGAATGTAACCGTAATGCTTTCCCAGGTCATCACGTCCCCGCTTTCTAAGGGGATTTAGACCCTCTAGGCTAGTGGAAGCCTGAAGACAGGTTATTCAACCGCCGCCTTTTACTCGGCCTTGTTGCTTATTTCGCACCACCCGGGGCACACGTGTAGGGTGGGTCTTGTTAGGAGAAGATGGTAAGTCCTACGGACGCGAGCAACTTGGCCCCCCCTTAATAATAAATAAATATAATATACATATAGCTATACAAAATACATAGGTACATTGCACTAAATAGAATATAAAAATTCAGTAACATAGGCAAGTAATGCTGTTTTATTGCGCTTTTGAATATGCCAAGTGATTTTGCTTGCCTAATTTCTATCGGCAACGCATTCCACAAGCGTACTGCTTGCACAGTAAAGGATTTGTCATAGAAATTTGTGGAATGTGTTGGCATCTGCAGCCTCAGATCCTTAGACGACCTCAGAAACTTTGCATGTGTGTCATGAATGAACTTAAAACGTTCTTTGAGATACGAAGGGGTGTCCGGGTTGAATAGGATATTATACAGTAATGTAAGAATGTGAGTATTCCTGCGAAGACAAATTGGGAGCCACTTGAGCTTGCGTTTGCTACGAAATTCTGATACATGATCATATTTACGTAATCCAAATATGAATCAAAAACAAAAGTTTTGGAGACGCTCAAGTTTGTCTAGTTGCTCCTCAGTGAGGTCAAGATAGCTGACATCAGCATAATCGAGTACTGGGAAAAGTAATGACTGTGCAAGCGCAATTTTAGTGGACGTTGGGAGAAAATTCCGCAGCCTACGCAACGAGCCTGCTGACGCGAATAGTTTTCGACTAGTCTCTTGCATTTGATAACCCCAGGATAAAGTTTTATCCATGCATAACCCCAAATTTTTCACGTGATCAGAAAATGCTAATAAGTTGCCGTCGAATTGCATCTCAGGCAGCATTGACCAATTTAACTTAGAGATCATTCTGGGACTGCTGATAAGAATTATTTGCGTTTTAGATGGATTAATCTTGAGCCCATACTTTTTACTCCACTCACAGATTTGTGCTAAGTCCGAGTTTATTTCAGAAAATACATCTGCTACTGATTCTAGTGGTGCCTGTGAGTAAATTTGTAAGTCTTCTGCGTAAAGGTGGTAGGACGAAATTAACTGTTGAGAGATAGAATTTATAAAAATTGCGAAGAGTAACGGAGATAAAACGCCACCCTGCGGAACACCGGCAGTCGTGTTACACCAAAAAGAGTACGATTCCTCAACGCGTATATGCTGTCGCCGCCCAAACAGGTAACTATGAAACCAGTCAATCACCGTTGAAAATATGTTAATATAGCGAAGTATGCCAAGCAGGATGTGGAAATTCACGGTGTTGAAAGCATAATCAAGTAGGGCCAGTAGCGTGAGCTTTCCACTATCCATAGGGTAGTTATCAAATTGTTTTTAAAATTGATATTTTTTTGCCTTCAGTATTTAATGTAGATGAACTTTCACTTTTTCAGTAAGTTATTTGGGTGAATAGTTTTAAAGTTATTACAATATAATTGACCTAAGCGGAGCGTCTTTAAAAGCGCTTACTATGATTTGGCGCGCTTAAGCGGAGCGGGACGGAGGAGCAGCCTGATAAAAAGTTTGTGGAACCCTTTCAGTTTTTATTTTTGGTGCTGCCGTTATACTCAGTAGGTTAGGTTACAAAGGCTCTTAAATAACTTCAATAATATACCTACATACTAAACTTTACCTGAAGTTTGACGATTACGAAAACGAAAGTATTTTTCAAGTATTTTTATTATTTGTATGCTTCACGGCTAATACGCTGAGCCGTTTGTGATGAAATTATGTATATAGATAGTCTGAAACCTGGGGAAGTAAATAGGCTACTTTTAACTAAAATATAATGCGGGCGAAGCCGCAGGTGAGAGCTAGTTTCATATAAATTTCAGTTTGATACCTCCCACGCGTTTCTAAGAAAAAGGGTCTTGACAGACAGACGGACGGACAACAAAGTGATCCTATAAGGGTTCCGATTTTTCATTTCGAGGTACGGAGCCCTAAAAAGTTGTGTGTACGCGGTGCAATGTAATTAGGTTGATAATCGATTTTAAACTTTCGCAATTTGCATCCATCATACAAAATAATTTAGCGGGTCTTAATCGCGTTAACTTAACTTATTTAAGGTATAAATACCTATTTGTTTCCGACGTTTCGCTCGTCTTGCACCGAGCTTGGTCGCGGAGAGACTGATGAGAGCTCAGCGCCGTCTTGTGGAAGTGCGAGTTTCGGCACCTACCCTCACTTGGTCTTTATTTAAGTTCGCCATGTCGGTACTCCGACACACTGCACTAATGACGTCTACACACTGTTGAGATATATCACTGCGGCGGTGTTTACATTTGCTGATGACTGGATTGCAAGTAGCCGATAATCTATATCCATCCTCCCGGTTTTTAATTATGCTTTGACACCTAAACGGATTCCATATGCAAACGTCATAAGTAGCATAGAAGAGGTTATAACGCGCAACAAGTTACCGTCTAATGATGCGGATACACTTAGACAGGATGTCGCCGTTATTTTACGTAAGTCTAAGCCACCTAAACTCAATACTACTGCAAAAGAGCGTCAAGCACTAAAAACGCTGCGTGTCAACACGAATATTTTAGTGCTAAAGGCCGACAAGGGAAATGCCACTGTGGTAATTAATACTTGTGATTATGACAGTAAGATAATGAATCTGTTAAGTGACACATTAGTATATAGGACTGTGTCATATAACCCGACCGCCAGAGTGACAAAACGCATTCGAGCCTTAATTAGGGACCATAAAAGCTTACTTACGGAAGAGGTATTTGAACGGTTACATAAACCTCACATTGTGCAGCCGCCTAAGATGTACGGATTACCTAAAGTACATAAGACTAACGTACCTTTGCGACCGATTGTGAGTCAAATAAATTCACCTACATATGGTTTGGCGAAACACATAAGCAAGGTACTACAACCGTTAGTAGGCAAGACGCACTCTTTCGTAAAGGACTCTCGCCACTTTATTGAAATCATCAAGAGCATGAAAAGGGAACCGGACGAGGTGATGGTGAGTTTTGATGTCGAGTCACTATTCACCAATGTTCCTATTCAAGATTGCCTTGACGTCGTAGCGAGAAAATTAAGGGAAAACGGTCTGTCTAACGAATACATCGTTCTACTTAGGAATTGCTTGGATGGAAACTACTTCCTATATCGTGGACAGCATTACCTCCAGATCGATGGATTGGCTATGGGTAGCCCTATAGCACCGGTAATGGCCAACATCTGGATGGAGCACTTTGAGGAATCCATAGACATTCAGGCGTCAAATGTGAAACTATGGAAAAGGTATGTCGACGATGTCTTCTGCATCATGAAGGGCAACAAGCAGGACGTAGATCAATTCGCAGACAAATTGAACTCCATACATCCGAACATCCGATTCACTTTCGAAATGGAGGTAGACGGATCGTTACCCTTTCTCGAAGTTAAAGTGTTAGTGTGTTAGTTAGTGAACAGAGCGTATGACCTATGTGGCCCTGAACAATTAAATGGTGAGCTGTCACATGTTCGGGAGGTACTTAGGCGCAACGGATACAAGAAAAACATACTCCGTCGGCAGAAGAATGAGCGTAAACCTGAAGTAAGCAGAGTGCCCGCTTACATGCCGTATCTAAAGGGAGTGACGGACAAAGTTAAACAGTACACAAGAAATTCTCCATCAAGACTGTATACAGTTCACTCTCTAAGATAGCACACAATCTGCGTACCCCAAAGGATGTCATTCCTCTCCAAACACCTGGCGTCTACAAAGTCGATTGCAGCTGTGGTAGTTCATATCGATATATGAACTACCACAGCTGCAATCGACTTTTGGCAGACTAAGCGTACAATCACTGAAAGAGTGAAAGAACATATTATCGCAGCTGTAAAATACCGACATATTAATAAGTCGGCGATAGCTGAGCATTTGTTGGAGTCTGGACCAAACCACTGGATAGAACTGCATCAACCACAAGTCTTATCCACCGATCGTCACACTCCAGGATAGTACGTGAAGCGGTAGAAATCAAGAAATATAACAATTTCAACCGGGAGGATGGATATAGATTATCGGCTACTTGGAATCCAGTCATCAGCAAATGTAAACACCGCCGAAGTGATAAATCTCCACAGTGTGTAGAAGACATTAGTGTAGTGTGTCGGAGTACCGACATGACGAACTTAAATAAAGACCAAGTGAGGGTAGGTGCCGAAACCCGCACTTCCACAAGACGGCGTTGAGCTCTCATCAGTCTCTCCGCGACCAAGCTCGGTGCAAGACGAGCGAAACGTCGGAAACAAATAGGTATTTATACCTAAAATAAGTTAAGTTAACGCGATTTAGACCCGCTAAATTATTTTGTATGATAAGGTTGATAATTGGGATTGATAAAAAAATCTAAATATGATTATAATAATAGAGTTTGCATATACTTCTGCATATTTGTCTTATACTAAGAATAATAATTAATTAACCCCTTTTTCCTCCTCTTTGGATATATAGATGTCACGAACCCACGCCCATTTGTCTCAACAATCTACATACAGCCATACATTTACACAAACCCAACCCAAAGGATTAAGTCGGTAGGGTTTTAGTATTAACCCAATCTCTTTCATATTCCCATTCTTTCAATTCCCGATTCCAGAAATTCGTTAATTGCTCATTATAATTTATAAACCTCGGCAGTTTAACAGTAATAATGGGAAAAATAATATTCTGTTCTTTTTTTTTTGTATACGTGGTATTACATTTTCTAAGAAAGTGGAAGTGGAATAAACGTAAGTAGGTAATATTAAATTGGATTATCTTATGATGCAGTTTTATGGTTAGAACAGACTCATTCAGTTTTATTTTCTTGGAGATACTGTTATAATAACATTCTTTGTATGTACAATATTGTTTTGAGATCGAACACAGCCTCTTGTTATTTTATACAAACGACGTAGCTATAGTACAAGAAAGCTTGGTTTATATCCTGGTGGTAATAAAATCAATTTCATTTTATTCATAGCATGTATGAGTTTTATGTTAGCTATGACATTCTGCTAGAAGTATCTTCTAACGAGAATATTAACATAATTCTTGAATTCCACTAAAGAGATGGAAATGAAAAGGATATACAAAGATTTGCCTGTGAACAAGTTGGAAGTCTAGATCTAGAGAGATCTATTCGACTAGAGAGTCGAAGCAGCAATAATCTACTAGAGATACAAGCACACTGCCACGCTGAAATTATCAGGTCCAAAACCGACGGTGGGCATCACCGACTTCTCTAAGTCAAAGGCGTATTAGATTGTTAATTATCGTTTGCTTCGTGCTTCACAGAGCACGTTAAGAGCCATCGGTTCCGCCTCTCAAGAATATATTTCACTGGTCTAAGTCAAGAAATATCACTATCCCTTCGAATTGCGGAGGTCACTATTTAGAAATTCAAATATTTTTCAAATCTAATTAAACTAAACAGCTGACTACGGTTCTTAAGACTTAGATTTGGATGCAACCGGAATAACGTATCAACTCTGTATAATTTCATGTTCTGAAAGAGATGAGTGTTTTGGTATAATCTCTCTGTTCTTAGATTTTCTAAAGTATATTTTTCTTGAACGGATATAGACATAATTAGTTGTTACCCTTCTTTAGAATGCGCGTATCTTTATACAAAATTCGTCCCTTAAACTCCATGTTTCTAGCTATGTCGTCTGGTAATGTAATTTTAAAAGTTTGGTAATTCTTCAATACATTTTTATTGATAGTTTGCACATTAAATTTCTTCCCAATAATTTATGCAGCAAATTATCCATGCAATCGTTTTAAAAACACTCTCGGTGATACTAACTGAATTTCCAATTATTATTAAAATAATTGACGTCACATATCGTACAACAAGCTAGTCGTTAAATTTAAAGTACACCAAGTTAAAAGGTATTTAAATAATATATCTAACGCATATAGGGAACGACGATTTAAAATATGTAAGACGACATATGTAAATACTACTTTGAACTAAAAGTATTTGTATATAAACATGTCGTACCATTTCCATTAACCCATTATAATGTAATCAATTATCTTAAAAAGAAAACGTCCATTCAGTTTGAACTGAATTTATTCACGAATGCGTATTGAAGTTTCATCAAGCTCCTTTATTTTTGTTAAAAAACATTAAAGTATTTAACAAACATCACTGTGTAATGTCAAACACAAATTAGATTCTCCTTAATGCGCAATTTACTTGGCAAAATTAATATTTTTTGAGGTTTTTGTTGATAAACATTTGACTTCTGAGATAAGATAAGTGGGTAAATTACTTCATATTTTAACAGCAGGCTGTTCCCCACGGTTTGACGTGAGCTATTTTCGGTATCTCGACAACAGCGCCATCTACCAAGACAAATTACAGACTATGTATATGTAGCCCTACAAAGTCCTCTATGTTCCATTAAAAGTCCCATAACTTTTCGGTTCAGACAATTTAGAAATTACCCTGAACAAATATAAAGAAGGACAGACGGACAAATATTATGAATAATCTTTTTTATGCCGTGATATTGGGTAACTAACTAGATTTGCACTTTACAAACACACTTCTTTTAAAATCGTATACATACACTCTAATTTTATTAAATTTTGTATGTAAAGATCTGAGGATGAAGTGATTGTATTGAATAAAAATTAGTTTTTAGTAATTTAGTGAGACTAACCTTAATTTATTTTATGGTACATGAATTATGTTAAGTCTTCTCTAGTCTATCTAGAATATAATATTATCATTCAAATAACTTGTTAACAAATTTGTCATATATCTCGGGGACTATTTGGATTTGTATGAGACATTGAGATGTCTAAATGAATATTTTGGTGGGAACTGTGTCATATTTACAATTTTATGAGGAGTGAAGTAATGGTACAAACTGGATAATTGTTTAAGTGCCCTAATAAGATGAATGTGGATATAAGCATTATGAAAATACGAATATGTGATAGAACTAGTATATTGTTAATTGCAGATGTGTGTGTGTGTTAACTAATATATTCTTTATCTTATATAAGAAGAAAAATAAAAAATTGTTCCCAAAAATAATAGTATACCAAAACAACTACTCCTTCTAATTAGTAAATTTTCTTGTTTGTGAGGAAAAGTATGAATAAATTTGAGAAACTTGACAGTCAAAGACAAAATATGAAAATACACATCCCTGCTAACAACACTGCACAAGCTTGCCAAAAGAATTGTTAAATATTACGAATTTTATTATATTTAAGCGTGGTGTAAAAAAATTACTGCTTGCCAAAGCTTACTATTCTGTCAAGGAATATCTAACAGATAGATGTTTATAAAAACATGACTGTAACATTATTTAAATTGTATGACATGTTTGGATTTGTTTTTACTTTATAATATTCTAATTAATTCTGACATCCATTGTAACTATTAAATATTTATTCATAAGTTATATCATAAGTTCTGACATACTTGTGTCCAATAATGTTTTTAATAAATACATACCTTATAATGTTAAATACTTATGAAATTTTGCATGCTTAAAAGCTGAGTATGGTGATACCCTGTATTGATAATTGAAGATCCCTGTAAACCCATATTACACAAATAAATGATTTGAATTTGAATTCTTTTAGAAGTGAGCCCTTGAGTCTTATGTAGAAAACACCCGTCTTTAACGTCACGACGCGACGTCGCATTTCTAGGCAGACCACGACTCACTAACTAGAAAGTTACTTGAAACTCACTGAATAAATAAGAACGGTACGCCCAATCGGGAAAGATTTAGAGGGCCAAATTGAAAATATGCTATAAATTTAAACGAGAACTTTTTACGTGATTTAATTCGAATTGAAAAATACGAGCCATAGCTGAATACAATGTATAATAAATCACTTCCTTTGCCATTGGCATAGATTTTTGTGAAGCGGTTGAACGTTTTCGTTCCAACTATGAATTAATTTAATAAGCACAGAAGCTCTAACATATAAAATTGGGTAAACGTATCGTTAGTTTCAGTGCGGATATTTTTTTAAACTAGACACCGACGTCAGCATCCGTGGGTCTATTTAAATCGTCTAGGGTGTGAATTCCTGCCAAATGCCTAAAATCCTCCCTCCTCCCTACTTCCTCTACTCCCTTGCACTCGCCAAGCTAAAAGGATGCCAAATTTCAGATTCTTGCGATCAGTTATAGTTCCAGCTGTATGTTTTCTGTCAGTCAGACGGTAACGCAAGAATTTTATATAATTATGTTATTAAGTACCAGGATGACCGAGCTTTCCTCGATATAACTTTTTGGTACATCGTGTTTTTCAAAATTGAATAATAGCTAAATCGATTCATCGCCTCTGATATCTGACATACAATTTTATGAAAATCGTTCGAGCCGTTTCCGAGATTCACATTGTTTTAAACTAAGAACCGATTGCAAGCATTGGTACAGTGCTTGGGACGAATATATTGATATGTACAAGAGATTTAAAATACAAATTCAAGGCTGACATTTTTTTGGATGCGAGTTCAACGTAAAGTACCAAATAATCTATTGTGCCTGTTACATATAATCGGGTCTAAAAGTCCCTGCAATTCATTGCTCAGTCTTTACTGGCCTTCTATGAAGACGAGACTATATGTACATTGTTTATCATTTAGTAAGATTTTGTTACCAACAATTTAACAGAATACAACGAAAAGGAGCTTAGTACCTACTGTTGTGGATATGTACCAGTATTCCATAATAGATTAAAAACATTTTTTTTTTTCAGAAATAATATATATAAGGGCAGGTACTAATTATGGAATACGTAAAAGCCACGAAAATTCCAAAGTTTTGGAATATTCGTGACGTTTAGTCTTAGATGTACAGCATTGTTTCATAATAGGGGCATTGCATAAACAAAAAAGTTGTGTGTACGAGGTGCAATGTAATTAGGTTCATAGCTTCTTACCTTTGGGGTTGATAAAAAAATCTAAATATGATTATAATAACTTAGTTTGCATATACTTCTGCATACATATTTGTCTTTACTAAGAATAATAATTAATTAACCCCTTTTTCCTCCTCTTTGGATATATGGATGTCACGAACCCACACCCATTTGTCTCAACAAACACATACAGCCATAGTCAAAGTCAAATCATTTATTCATCTAGGTCACAAGGTGACGCTTATGAACGTCAAATTTTAATGTACATTACTTAATGCTTCTACATTTACATTTACTGCCCATTCGCAAAGCAATAGGTAGAACCACGAGAAAGAACGGGCAATAAAAATCGTGGCCACTCTTTTTAATCGCCAGTGTTATGTTACATAATTATTTTGTTTTTTAACCGACTCCAAAAAGAGGAGAAGGTTCTCAATTCGGCTGTATTTTTTTTTTTTATGTTTGTTACCTCATAACTCCGTTATTTATCGACCGATTTCCAAAATTCTTTTTTTGTTTGAAAGGATATACTTTCAGGTGAGTCCCATATAAATGTTATCAAAATCAATTTGATAGTTTCATAAAAAACTCAAATTTTATCAAAATAAATCCAATAGTTTCATTAAAAACTCGAGAAACTATGTCATCGAAGTAAACGAAATTAAGCATTTGCTGTGACTTTTCATCAGTGGACACTAGAATAGTCGCAATGATGAGCCCACTTCGGGCTTCATTATCAGGTGTTGATGAAACCATTGAAATTTTGACAGTCGATGCATTTTTTGACGTAAGCCCACTAAGGAAGGATTTTTAAACATATTTTTGGTTAGAAAAAGTAAACTGGCAATTTAGATTTTTTTCAAACACTAAGAGGGGTAGAAAGTTTGTATGGGCGATCCGTCATTTTCAAAAAGATAGCGTGTAATTTTGTGTGCATGCTTAGGGTTGGACATAAAACAAATAAGTGTTTTAGCGATTTCAAAAATCTACCGTTTAAACGGATTAAATAGGGATTGAAAGTTTATATCTGAAGTGAAATTTCATAAACTAGCTTCTGATTAGATATAAGTGATCATGTATTTACGCGTTTTTGGAAATAGGGGTTGAATTTTTATATGGAAAGTCCGTCATTATCATTACATGCGAGCGAAGCCGCCAACTGATAGCTTATTCATATAACAACTTTGATTATAAATCACAGAATAACTAATAGTAGTACGGTTTAATTCAAAGAGCAAAACGCCAGTGCACTCTATTCACTCACTCTCAAACTAGGGCGCCGATAGGATTGGACTTTTATGGACGCAAAAGTTTGTGAGGATGGAAAGATGGATGGATGAATGTTTGTGACTTTTTGCCCTTCGTGAACTTCGCAGTACTATAGCTGATATACACACAAAAATAAAACATAAGCTATATTTATACTAATATAATAAAACCGAAGAGTATGTTTGTTTGAATGCGCAAATCTCAAAAATTTTCTTTTTGTATAATGATAGCCCAGTTATGCCAGAAGGCTATATGGTAACATCACACTACGACCCTTAGAGGCCGCGCAAAAAGTAAAAACGCTAAACGAGAAGGGGAGGCCCGGAAAAACACAAAAGAACGTTAAAATAAAGGCCGATAGAAAATCAAAGATGGGGCATTTAAAAAAAGAATCAATATGGGTATCGTTGCCTGGGTTATCAGGGATAGTGGGATATCAGGATATCAGATATCAGGGATAAAAATAATAATAAAAGATTGCGTATGGAAAATCAAAGACGGCGGATGGGATATTTAATAAAATGAACATGGGTATAGTTTCCGAATTTTTAAGGAAGGCTGAATAATATATGCCGGTTACAAATGAATACTCAAACTTTTTCTCAGCAAAAAGTAAGCCGCGGGCCAGCATATACGCATATACGTTTTTGGGTCAATGGCCTTGATTATCAGAAGTCAGATTTCGCAGCCTCGTTATTTCCATTAGCGATCTGTCGTCGTGTGGCCGATTTAATAGTTTGTTGGCGTCCAAATCTGACAAAACTGTGCCATCTAAACTTCTGACACGACTTAACGCAACGTATATTTGCCCTTTTGCGAAGTTTTTTTTGCCGAGGTCAATTACAGCTCTATCAAGGGTAGTGCCTTGGAGCTTATGGACTGTGACTGCCCAGCTTAATATAAGGGGCAACATACGACGCTCCACATCTCCGTAACCCCTTGCTGCCTGAAATGTGGTGCTCAATGGAGGTATGGGAATGCAACTGTCGTGGTCTTTTAGCTGTAGGCCAATAGTTTCATCATCAAACTTTATGTACACAGCTTCCGGTAGCTCCCCATCCTCCAATTGGTCTCTTCTTAAAGAGGGCCATTTAATTTTTTTTATTATGCCCATAGCGCCATTCACAAGTCCATCTGAGACGGAAATATTACGCCTCAACATAACTCGGGATTCTACGCCAATTTGTATTGACGACAGAAAACCACCACAGCTATTGACGTTTTTGGGAATTACGTTGTCTGGTGGTTTTCTACCATACGTAGCTATTTCCCGGGACTCATCCACAGCGTTAACTTTATAGGTCCGGTGCAACTTCGCATTTTCCATGCACATTTTGTCGTTATACGCATCGACTTGTCTGACCGTAGGGAAAATACGAACGGCAACTCCAACTGCAAAATCGCCATTTAAAGGGACGTGCCTCCGCTCGCATAGTAATTCAAACTGAGCTGTAGTCAGTTCACCTACCCGTAAGCTGTTCAACAAATCAATGAATTCAGAATCATTGCGTTGTCGCATATTTATGGTCAATTCACAAAAATAAAATCGATGCCACAAATTTACTTCTGCTGTGAACCAAGATGGCTGCATATAACACCAATGGCCTTTGACTGGAGGAAGCTGGAAAATATCACCAAAAAGCAAAATGTTAACTCCGCCGAATAATTTGTCGTTATTTTTGAATTCCTGAAGCCTTAGGTGAATTATTCTTAGGTTCTCGTAGGACACCATAGAAATTTCATCAACGATAAGCCAATTTATATAGCGCCATTTACGTTGTTCAATCTCAAGTCTTTGTCCAGTGATTTTTTTATATGACATGGTATGGCCTTTCTCGATCGGTAGTAAGAAAATACTGTGCAGTGTTTTGCCAAATATCTGACAAGCGGCAACCCCAGTTAACCCTTTTACTGGTGGTGGCAATATTTATGCCACTACTACTTAAAAAGTACCAATAGGGAAGATTACTGCCAAGTTAAACCACCAGATGGGCGGTATCACCGACTACAGTAAACAATGAATTTTGGCAAGTATGACATTTGAGTGACAACTTGACAACTCGTAAAGACTTCAAACTTTAGATGCGCGATCTCATTATCTCATCTCAAACAAGTCATTAAAACAGAAACATTGTACCATTTTTATTGTTATTGATAATTACATATATGAGAAATGTTTTGGGTATATAAATAAGTATAGATATATTGTTGTCTTGTTAATGACAATATTTGAAAAGCGCGCTACGCAAGTTTGTTTACTGTAGTTGCTTCTGCTGCCATCTGCGTCGAGCTTTGCGTAATGTGTGTGATAATGTACGCATCACAGATTATTAAAAAAAAAAAATATTGACACATTTGACAATTGTAAAATTTTTGCACGGAGGTATTTTTAAAAAATTCATCAGTTTACGATCTGTATAAAAATCCAAGAATATCTTCATATTGCGACGTAGCTAGGTTACGATTTTATATTTATTGTAAAGTAAATGGTATTCTAATTATGTTATACTATACTTTTTCTAACAATAACTACTAATTGTTCTCAAAATTGGCTCCAAACATGGTGGCAACATATATGCCATTACCAGTTACCATTACCATTGCACTTGTCCGGTTTGTTTTAGATTTGTATAGAAATATATAAGTAATCTTTACTTTTCATATTTTCTTTGACAATGAGTAAGCGAAGACAAGTATTGGCGGACAAGCAAATAGAAGAAGAGCTTGAAAATCTATTTGGTATACCAGATGGCTCTTTATCTGAAGATGATGAAGAAGTGACAGATACCGAGTGTGTTGAAGATTCAGACTTGCTTTCTGTGTTATTAGGTGAAGATGCTCTGCATCGGAACAAGTACAAAAAATGGCTATGCCGACCATGCCGACATCTAGAGCAGATGTTCAAATTCTTCTCCATTGGAAACTGCAAGATTTCAGTCATCTGTGTCTGAAGCCGTAGAAATCCCAAACTTTTCAGACTTTTCTTCTACATCAGATGATGAATCAGATGCAGATGAGGTCGAATGGAAAAAGCAATCTTGGCAACAAAGTCCTAACTTAGAAAACTTCGATTGTCCACCTTTACGCTGTTCAAAAAGACTATCAAATGCCCATTACTAATACCAGAATATACAAAACGTATGGGTAGTGTCGATCGTTTCGACCAAAAAAGAACATCATATTCGGTGGGTAGAAGAAATTGCAAATGGTGGACCCGAATATTTTTTTTTATAGATGTTGCAATAACCAATGCCCATATGTTACATCAAACATACACCCGAGAGCACAATGTTATGAGTCAAAAACAATTCAGAATTGCTTTTTCAAGGGAGCTGGTGGATAATAATATCTTTAGAAAAAGATCAACCAATCAACGCCAAAATATGTAACTAAAAAAAAAGAAACGAGTGGAAGAGACTCATGAAAGGCAAAAAGAATTTACGGTGTACCAGAAGAAATCTGATTTAAAGATTAGATGAACAGTGGCCTATAGAAATAGAGACTTATAAGAGGTCTCGCTACTGCAGCACTAAAGTAAATAATAAGAGGTCTAAAATAGAATGTGAACGGAGTAAAGTGGCACTATTTATACATCCATGTTTAAAATTATTTCACCAAGAAAATCAATGAACGATTCGTTGTTTATTGATTTTCTTGGTCCCTCACTGGTGCTGGCAAGGATATTGCCACCATGTTTTTTTCTTATTGTAAACATGTATAATTTTTTTTCTTGAACATTAATTATTAAACTACCCACAATGATTCCATAAAACGAAATTTTATTTTTCTGACATAAAAAAATGCTTCTGCCAGTAAAAGGGTTAATGATCCTACCTCCACAAAGTTTGGTTTCTGCAGTGTATCGACTGTTGGTGCGTAGCAACGCTTAATGTGTTCCACTATTAGCTTTAAAAGAAACGATTTACCACTACCAGCGCCGCCAGTAATAAAAAGCAATAGCTGACTTTCTTGTCCGTGCAAATCGTTTTCAATTGCTGTAGAAACTTTCTGGAACAAGTCCCGTTGCTGAACATTTAATCCTCGAATACTGCCCAAAAACAGTTCGTCTGGCATGACGGTTTGTTCTCCTACGTCTTCACAATAGTTATCGTCGTCATTGATGATTTGTTCACCACCACACAACGTTGGAGCGTTTTCGGCATGAGTTTCACGCGCTGCATTAAGGGCTGTAATTTGAGCAAGAGCTTGTTGGATAATTTGCTCAGCATGAGCGAATTGTTCTGCGCTGACGTTACCTTGCAACGGGCGGAAGTCTCCTTGTCGTCTTAAAAAGCAGTCTTCAGTGCTCTCATTGTCGAATAGTAAGTCGCCTTCATTGCGGAATGGTATGTGGCAAACTATGAGACTGTAATAATACGCCTCCTTGTTACTACTAATTGTATAGTAACGGGTACGCAATACTGCCGGTTTGTTTCTAACACGCATTCTTGTGTTATCCTGCAGTATTATATACCTCACAGGCGTATGAGGGTCGTCTCTTAGTTCTGCATCACCATCTTCCTCGGTCCAAGAGATGTTAGTTACTGTTTCAAAGCGGATAGCAAATTCGGCGAGGCTTAAATTTTCAAGTTGGTCTGGACGTATCACGTATCGGTCAAAAATGTTATTGTAAACGCTCGTTTCATCGCTATCAAACCGCAAGAGTCTGAAGCGTTCTTCTGGCCTGCAACTATTTAGAAAAACACTTTTGCGCGATGACATTTTCAACGGTAAATGGCATAATCTATATGCGCATTCTGGCGCGCTCACCAAGCGTTGATTTAAAATGGTCATTGAAATTGAAAATAATTGTTTCCAAACATCTCCACCTTGTCTCTTAGCTTTGCAAATAGCATCGCGTATTAAATCACCTGCATCATGTGGTTCGCTTTTACTTACGTATTTTGCGACGTAGTAAGCCACAGCTGTGACACTACCACACGGTTGTACGTCGATATTGCCCTCCCATATACTTAAAAGAATCGCATTGTAATTACTGACAAATGTTTCTTCTGAAGTTCTTTTCAGTAAACAGAACCGGCCATTATTAGCTAGTGCTTCGTCTGGACCTAGGCAAATGGTCTGATCGCTAGCTGGCTTTGGGAAACCAAAGCGACAACCATCGTCTGCGCGATTTTTTTTGCATGTCGCGGTGTGCTTATGGATCTGTAAATCCTTTACTAATTGGCGCAACACAAGATCGTTAGGATGTAGCGAACAGGAAACTACCTTTTCAATTAATTCTATACCTTGAGGGCTGGAGAAATCTGGAACATCACTACACCACACTAACATGTGCAGATGTGGGCTACCGCGGTTTTGGAATTCCACACGGTACCAAAAGTCTACAATTGGGCCTCCCAAACAATCTTGATTGGTCTTTAAAAATTGCATGACAGCATTAACACGCAGTGTGAACTGTCGTGCTATCACTACTGGATGTCTTTGTACTAAATCTAATCGCTCCAGGAACGTCAAGCGATCGGCATTCTCGATATCTTGCCCATCGGCGATCAACAAAGCTTTTAACATGTCTGGCCAATTCAAATCGTTGCAAGAAAATGTTAAGAACCATGTTGGTGGCCCTAAAGTTCTTACCATGGCAATTAACTCTGAGCAACATTTTTGCCAATATGCTGCTGATCCTCTGATATTCCGCATGGTGAGGTGAATGTTATCCACAAGGCCCTGAGGTGTTTGATTTCCGTGACCTTGTCGCATCCTACATGAAACAGACACACTTGATTTCGCACGAAAATATTCAAAAATATTCTGTTCTGTTGCATCTTTTGTCACCACTCATAACACGGTTCTGGAAGTAATCCAATGGAGTAACTGGATTACTTCTTTCCTCACCAAAGCCATTCTTCCCATCTGGAAAAAGAAAATACCAGCACAATTCCTCCATACGCCGCTCACGTTCCAAATTTAAAGGCGGTGCAGTTTTTCTTGAAATTGTAGCTAACCTCATTGCATCGGTTGAAGAACTACCCATGCTGATAACGTTTTCTAAATTTGGTACATTATCATCTACATTTCGGAGCATACTTGCGGATTCAACGTATATGGTCTCCGAGGAGTTATGGATTGACAATGGTATCTGCATTTCACGCTCCTGAGTTAATTCTTGGATTGATGCTGTTTGATTAATTCTTTGGACAGTATCGATAACGCGTATTGTTGGTTGGAAAGAGCTACTGTTTGGTGTATAAGTAGGACTGTCAATTCTTACTATTGTCGACTGTTCCGATATACGCCTACACGGTTGTGTTTGAGTTGCTTGGAGCGATTTGCTATTAGGTGTATAAGTTGGACTCTCTATCCACGCAGTTCTCGATTGTTCCAATACCGGCCTAGACGATTCTATTTGGTTGCATCTGGTTATAATTAACGATGTCAACGAAAAAACATTAAGATTATAACGAAAGTTTCCCTCGGACACTTTCTTTGGCGATACAAATAAATTACGTCGTAAAACGGCATGTAAATCATTCAGATCACTAAAGCGCATGCAACAAGCGGTGCCATTCCTGGGCGCTGGAGCACCTTTGGGACCACGTGCGTGCGAATCAAAAAACCAATATGTTTGATTTTCAGCTGAAATCCTACTATGTACTGCTACGGAAATTGCATTAGCTGTAAGTATCCCACTTGAATATTCTCTAAAAAAATGCTTAAAGCATTTTTTAGGTTAGGGAAGCCATCGGAACTATTATCGTTGTCAATGTGACCATTAAAATTGGTTTCTTCAAGAGCTGTGATCTCAACATATTGTCTATTATATTTTAGTCTTGGCATAAGATCCTTTACAGCAAGGTAGTCAGGGTTTATTTCACCAGACGCTGGATTATCTCTAGCAGCAATGCAGTCATTATAGTACTTATCGCCAATGATTATAAAATAATCGATATCACTGAAATGAAATGGCATTTATTTTGTCCACAAAAAACATACAGTGATGCAAGAAAGAAAAAGACAAAAAAGTACTTATACATTAGAGGAAGGTATACAATTAATAAATATTTTATATATAAATCTGTATGCCTTACGCAGACAAAAAGGGTTACCAGCTCAGCATTAGCTGGGTGCCCTGATTGGAGGATACCCAGCGCTGATTTTCAGTTGGTCACCCTGTATAAGTGATGCACGGACGGAGGCAAGCAACTAAAAGAATTAAGCCAAAATAAAAATAACACAAAACTGACAAAAAAAAGTGATTTTACATGCACACAAAATAATAGATTAACATAAATACATACTTACATATAAAGCGGAGGTAAAAAAAGAAATAGTTTATTTTTGTATATACAAAATATTATAGTGGGTATAAGTACACAAGATATGACATACAGACATTGCGATACGCTGTTAAAATAACATATAATTATATAAGGATTTGTCTCGGCAGCTATTCATCATATTATAATTTAATTTAATATCAAAAACTCAGATGCTAGGTTCATAATAATACGTCGAAAGAGGTTTCTCAGCAAATTGCTGACACTACTAAACACTGCTGGTCCACTCGTTGGGATCCATTAAACTAAATGCCGTACAAGCTACAGCCGCTATCGCAGTGCATTGTTTACCCGAAGATGAATTGAATCGCAAGTCACCTTGGTGAAATGATCCATTTAATATCGCCCTGTTGTCATTAATGGTAACATAATGGTTCGAAGTAATTTCTGAAGTGCCACGACGATCTTCAGAAACAGAACAATTTTCAGCTATTTGGACTAACGGATTTATATTCGACGTAGATCCAAAATAAGCTCTAACATCTTTGTAAAGATGGTTGTTGGCAATTAACCAGGTTAAAGCTTGGTTTAATTTTTGCATGTCTACGAAAAATTCTTTACAGTATGAAATATTTTCGAAACTTTCTACAACAAAAACTAAACCAGCTTGGTTTGGTGTCAGTGGTAACTGCTCAGCAATTTCTACAACATCCTTTGCAAATAAAATAACCTGCCCCTTACACCAATGTTGACTAAAGCGGTTGTTAAGTTTAACAATTTTTGAGAATGGTACTATACGACATAAAAACCGTTCTTCAACATTGGTCAGGTTGGCTAATTCAGGCGGTATTTCTGCGGGCATCATTTTATTCCAATATGCAGTTGGTGGAATTTTTCTCTTCCTGATATTATTATAACAGCGGGAGCACGTACATATTGTACTTAAAACAACTAATTCTTCCGGCAAAAGTGTACTATACACATTTGTTTGTAAATTGAAACGCTGTTGTGGGTAAATAGCTCTTTTACAAACAGCGCATGAAACGTCAGCAAAAACATTAATTGCCGTTTGGAAAGCTTCCTTACTCGCTATATTTCTTCGAAGCTGACTAGCTTGTCTCATTAAATGAAGTCGATGTAAACGATCTTCAGGCGTTTCGTTTGATAAGCGATCGTGGATCAAGCCAAGACGATGATGACGTTGCTCCTCCGTCTCATTGGATAGGCGCGCGTGAATCAAATTAAGACGGTGATCACGTTGCTCCTCCGTCTCGTTAGATAGACGTTGCTGTATCAAATTGAGACGGTGAGCACGTTGCTCCTCCGTCTCGTTAGATAGACGTTCCTGTATCAAATTGAGACGGTGAGCACGTTGCTCCTCCGTCTCGTTAGATAGACGTTCCTGTATCAAATTGAGACGGTGAGCACGTTGCTCCTCCGTCTCGTTAGATAGACGTTCCTGTATCAAATTGAGACACTGAGCACGTTGCTCCTCCGTCTCATTTGATAAACGTGCATGGATCAAACTGAGACGATGAATACGTTCTTCAGCGTTTTCACTATTTAATATTTTTCCACTGTAAGCCCGCATTTGTGATAACCTCTTTTCACGCAGTTCACTACTTTCTCTTGAAATGGCTTTGGACCGAGATTCCCTACTTTGAGATAGACGTTTCTCCCTTTCTTCGCTAGTTTCATTTAAGCGACGCTGTCTCATATGGGCAGCGCGTTTAGTAGGTCTACCCATCTTTAATTTCGATAAATCAGAAAAGTACAGAAAAGAAAATTCACCAAAAAACAGGAAATAACTTTTTTTTAACAAAAACAAAACCGCCTACAATAATCAAATAGGAAAATGTGTGAAAAATAGCACTAAAAAGTAAAAAATAATCGCGTTATTTTTACTTCAATTTACTTTTAAACATCACCTAGATTCAACTGAATATTATATACCTACTTATACGAGTTATACGTATCTACCACTTAATTCACATACCTGACACAATACATATTTTTATATGACTAAGAAACTAAATTAAATACCTATCACCAGAAATCAGATAAGTATATTATATTTTTGGACTAAGTACTTAAAAAATATATTTTATTAGGACTATAATATACAATTATACTTTTTTTTGGAGTCGGTGCCAGCCAAGCGTTTTAGTAAAAAACCTCATCAAACTTGTAAGTAATGTACAAATTACGAGAAATCAAATTAACAAATATAAATCAAATTTTGGGAAGTTTTCTATAACACAAAATATATGTAAAGTTACCTACATTAATACCACAATGGAGGATAGCCAAACCTATTTTACAAATAAAAAAAAACAACGCAACCTGGCAACAGGCGCGACAGCTCAGTTACAAATTAACTTAAATACCTATTTACAATTACCTATCTAACCAAAACAAGAACTTAAAGCGATACTTGGAACAAATCAAATTCTGAGAGAAATTGAAAAATAACAAAAATATAATTAGGTAAAGATGCAATACTAAAATGCAGCAATACCAAATCAAACCTATTTCAATGAACGCAGGTCACAAAAATTATTATGTAAAGTTGCATTAATACCACAATGTAGGATCTAACCAAACCTATTTTGCAAATAAAGAAAATAACGCAACCTGGCAACAGGCAGGACAGCTCAGTTACAAATTAACCGAAATACCTATTTACAATTACCTATCTAACCAAAACAAGAACTTAAAGCGATACTTTCGAAAATTTTAAAAACAACAAAAATAGAATTATTTAAAGATGCAATACTAAAATGCAGCAATACCAAACCAAACCTATTTCATTGAACACAGAGTTCGTGTAAAATAACCTTATGGAACCACAATCCACTGCTATACAATAATTACCTACACACAAGCGCATAGAAAAAATGGATATCGGAGACAACCGTCAACGACGTCTGCCCTCAGGCGTCTGCACGCGTTCGGGTCGGTCACCTAATCAAATTTCGCCCTGCCGCCACGATATAAGCCCACTGCTGCGAGCCTTGCTAAGGCTCAAGCATGAAATATTTACAAAGTAAAGTAAATCAGAGATTCCTCGATGACAGAGCAGGCAGCACAAACGGCATTTTGACATCTATCGTTTACTCGATGACATATACAAAGAAATATAACCTTATTACAAAACCTAGTCCAACCTCTCTGAGAATAAATTACTTTATGATAGAGAAGTGGCAATGATAACCGCCTTACTGAATGAATTTTACTTTCCAAAGTAGGTGAAAAAGTTAATATTTATAAAATTTATTTTGTAATAGTAACGACACTGTGTTGATTGGAAATGTAATGCATAAATGGACGCCAATTCAAAAATAAAATATTGAAGCAGCATAATACTAACCTCTTTGGTAGAGAACGAAAAAATATTTTATGGTTTCCGAAATGTCCTTGCTTGTCATTGATGACGGACTTATGTAATTAAATAAATATCTAGTAAATAAAATACGAGGAGTGTGTCATTGGCACATTATTATATAAATAATTATTAAATACTATTATGGAAGGTTTAGTGATACATTATTTTATTTTGGTTAAAACTGCGTGAATACTACAACATAACGTGCTCAACGAGAAGTTTGTAATAAAATAATATAAGTTTAAGTTTAATTGGAACACCTTCATTGTATGATGTTTAAAGAAGATTTCGGTTATTTGTATAACTAAGAAGCATGAAGTTTTATCTTCTGTATAATAAAGTGAACCAGTGTTATGTACCTGAAATTCAAAGCCTATTTTTAAAACAATATTTGGTTAAAAATAAAATAATGGTTAATGATGTATTAGTATTTTTCATTTATTACTAGAGCTTAATAAGATTAATATCCATCTATCTTATCACACGTTTTTGATGATGTCAAATAATTGTTTATTTATTCTTAATCTCAGCTGGCACCGACTCCAAAAAAATATATAATTGTATATTATAGTCCTAATAAAATATATTTTTTTAAGTACTTAGTCCAAAAATATAATATACTTATCTGATTTCTGGTGATAGGTATTTAATTTAGTTTCTTAGTCATATAAAAATATGTATTGTGTCAGGTATGTGAATTAAGTGGTAGATACGTATAACTCGTATAAGTAGGTATATAATATTCAGTTGAATCTAGCTGATGTTTAAAAGTAAATTGAAGTAAAAATAACGCGATTATTTTTTACTTTTTAGTGCTATTTTTCACACATTTTCCTTTTTGATTATTGGAGGCGGTTTTGTTTTTGTTAAAAAAAGTTATGTAAGGAGCTGCAACTGTTTCACATTGTAATTAATTACTTGTAACTAGTAATTAGGAACATACATAATACTTAAATAACTAATGCAGTTACCAATTTAACTGCTGTAGTAGCCTTCCAGTGTGAATATTGTGTAACAGGAGCATCCACTTACGTCTTATAATGTAGGCAACTCGCGACCATGTTCATAACTATGGTGGAAATATATGTTACAGAAGTGACTGTATATGAATACACAAAATTACTAAAACATTAGTTTACAGCCCATAATCACGAGTTATCTTCATCTTACAGTGCAGTAAAACTTTAATAAAATTAGTGGAACAACAATGCAAATGTAAATGTAGTACCTAAGTTGAATTACCTAATAATACATGAACAGTAATTTAAAAGAACTAGAAATATTATATAAAGATTAACTGAAAAATGCAAAGTATCTATATAATTCTAATAAGGTATTAAGATCATGAGTTGTCTAGCGTAAGTGACCAGCTATCCTTATCACTGAAATAATCATTAATAGTATAATAACCTTTCTTAATAAGGCAGTCTTTATTTTAGTTTTAAATGTACTAAATGGTAATTCTAAAAGACTAATTGGTATTTTATAGTATATACGAATACCTAGCCCTACAAAAGAATTATTAACTTTATGTAAACGATGATAAGGGGCATATAACCTATGCCTGTTTCGAGTATTTATGTTATGTATATCGCTTTTTGTGGTAAATAAACCTATATTTTGCCTAATGTACAAAATATTAGCAAATAAAAATTGCGAGGCTACTGTAAGAATTCCTATAGACTTAAAGCGTTCCCTAAGAGTATCTTTTGCACCTAACATGTATATTGCTCTTACCGCTCGTTGTTGTAGAACGAAGATATTCTGAATATCCGCAGCTTTGCCCCATAACAAAATGCCGTAGGACATAACACTATGAAAATAGCTAAAATAAGCTAAACGAGCCGTGTCGATGTCAGTAAGTTGCCTAACTTTTCTGACGGCATACGCAGCAGAGCTTAGCTTTCCTGCAAAACATGCTATATGTGCACCCCATTGTAACTTATTATCTAATGTAATACCTAGGAACACTGTAGAGTCTACTGTGTCAAGTTCCTCCCTATCTAGCTTAATATTAGGTCCCAGTTATCTTACATTAGGTAAAGCAAATTTAACGCATTTAGTTTTCCTAGAATTAAGTACTAGGTTATTTGCTGTAAACCATTGTGTAGCTTGTAATAGTGCATTATTTACATCATCAAATTTATTTCTATTCCTATCTACTTTAAAAATAAGTGAATCTGCAAAAAGTACAACATCACAGATGTTTTTTAAATAAAAAGGTAAGTCAAAAAGGACCTAAAATTGAGCCTTGTGGAACGCCTAGCTGTATAGGTAATTTAGAGGATGTAGTCCCATTTACATCGACACACTGAAATTTCTGCCGTAGGTACGAATCGACAACACTAAGTGCGGTTTTCTCTACGCCATAGTGGCGGAGCTTACGCAGTAGCGTGTCATGCTGAACGCAGTCAAATGCTTTAGATAGGTCACAGAACACTCCAGTAGCATTCTTTGATGACTCCCAAGCACTATAAACGTGTTTTATGAGAGCAACACCCGCATCAATAGTGGATCTACCTTTAGTAAATCCGTATTGATCTTTGTGAAGCAGACTATTTAAATTAAAGTGGTTTAGTAGCTGCTTTAAAAGAATCTTTTCAAATATTTTACTAAATGCCGGCAAGATAGATATGGGCCTAAAATTATTAATTTCATTTTTACTGCCAGATTTAAATAAGGGTATAATTTTACTTAATTTCATCAAATCCGGAAATACGCCTAGGTCAAAGCATTGAATAAAAATTATATATAGGTAAGGCGCAACAGTCTGAACTATAGTACCTAAAATTTTAATTGAAATGCCCCAAAAGTCACCGGTATTTTTAATTTTAATTGAATTATATGCGATCAATATATCTCGAGGGGTAACGTGCTCGAATCTAAACACGCTCTTGCATTCAGGTACACTGCTAAGCAAAAAAATTCCAGCGTCTAAAGTTGATGATTGTAAATAGCTAGTAGTTGTTAAAGGTCGCAAAGAAACTATTGAACATATGTGCTACTTTAGTTTTATTGGTGACTAATAAATTGTTTTCTTTAAGTTCAAATTGGTTTTCCCGTGGTCGTGCTCTTCCTGTTTTATTATTTATAATTTTCCAAGTTTCTTTAATTATATTTGTTGAATGCTTAATTTTACTACTAATAAATTTAGATTTTGCCATAATACAAACTTGTTTAAAAATTTTTGAGTACTTTTTTACATAATCTCGAAAAGGTGTGTCAAATCTATGTTGTTTCATACCATATAATTCAAACAACTTGGCTCTACTTTTGTATATACCTATAGTGGCCCACTGGTTAAAAGATCCCATAGTACCCTTTAGTGTGACTGTTTTACTCTTGAAGGTATTTTGAAACTCATTATTTACTAGTCCAAAAAGTGAGTTATAAATTGTATTTGGATTTTTTGAGTTCAATATTGAGGTATTGAGTTTAGCAATAATATTGGTTTTGAAACGTATTAGACGATTGGTAGTCTGAGGCCTACATTCTACTGTACGTGATTATTTTATCATATTGTGAACAGGGAAAACTAGCTATCTGTCCACGGAGTATACATTGTGTACATTGGTGGACATAATGCCTTGTGGCATTCTCTACCTGACAACCTTAAGGTGGTGCAGATATAAAAGTGGTAGGTGCATTTAACAATATAAATTTAAATATGGAAAAGTTACAAGGTATAACATCATACTAATAATTATATATAGTATAACATATATATAAAAACATACAAAATATATAGTTTTATATATATATACTTATACATAAGTCTATATACTTACACCTAAATATACATACATACATACTATATACTTACATAAATACTTATAATAATGGATGAGACTGATGTGCTGATTCCTTCAATCTCTCAAAAAGAAGCTCTCGAACTTTCATTTTAAATGCATAACGGTTAGTGGACAGTCTGATTTCAGGAGGGAGTGTATTCCATAAGATGATAGATTGCACCACAAAAGATGAGTTAACAAACCCAGTAGTATGACTGGGGCAAGAAAGAAGAAGGTTATGAGAAGAACGGAGATCTCTCTCATGAATTGAAGATAGATATTGGAAGTATGAGGTGAGATAAGATGGAGGGGAAGGAGACTTGAGAATAGAGAAGAGGGTAGTAAGAGCACGCAAACACCGGCGCTGGCGAATTGGTAACCATCTTAGTTCGGAACGATAAGTAGATACGTGATCATACTTACGAAGATTGTAAATGAATCAAATGCAGTTATTAAGAAGTCGGTCGTACTTATTGAGATGTTCTGCATTCAGGTCATAATAGCACACATCACCATAGTCGATTATGGGAAATATTAGAGTCTGCACAAGCATTGTCTTAGTCTTGGACGGGAGAAAATTCTTGAGGCGGTATAGTGCTCTAAGAGTTCCAGTAACCCTTTGACTAACATTAGTCACCTGCACTCGCCAATCGAGAGTGGAATCGATGTACAGGCCTAGGTCTTTTATGGATGCACTATATGGGACGATCAAGCCATTAAACATTACAGGCGGTAGAGTTTTGGCATCTAATCTTTGTAATAAACGGCGACTGCCTACAATAATGGCCTGGCACTTCGCTGGGTTAACTTCCAAGCCAAATTTATGACACCAGTCCATCATTGACTCAAGGTCCCTATTTATGTCGGCAATGGCAACTGACACATCATCCACCCTCGACTGCGAGTACAACTGCAAGTCGTCGGCATAAAGATGATACGAACATCGAAGATTTGGAGTTAAAAAGTTAATAAAAATAGAGAATAGTAGAGGAGAGAGAATGCCACCCTGAGGAACACCGGAGCCCATGTTTCGCCAACTTGATGTAGATTCATCGCAGCGAACAGACTGCTGGCGCTCCTGAAGATAACTTGAGAACCATTTCAATGCATTAGGCGAGATCATGAGATGGGAGAGAATGGATAGAAGGATATCGTGACTGACGGTGTTGAAAGCGTTAGAGAAGTCGACCAAGGTCAGCACAGTGACCTTAGTGTCCTCCATACCTGCCCTAATATCGCCAGTCACTTTAAGGAGGGCAGAAGTCGTGCTATGACCAGGCCTGAAGCCGGATTGCAATGGACTGAGCAAGTTGTTTTGGTACACAAATTGAGACAACTGTTTATGTACACAGGATTCAAGCACTTTGGAGAGGAACGGCAGAATGGAGATTGGACGGAAATGGTTAGGGAGAGAAGAGTTTGTTATCTTAGGAAGTGGGATAACAAAGGCTTTACACCACAGGGAAGGGAAGGAGCCACAGTCAATTGAATAATTTAAAATGTGGGATATGGGGAGGATGAGATGATCGAGAATCGGGATGATCATGCGGCGGCTGATAGAATCAACCCCCACAGCGTTAGATTTAATGGATAGGATAATCTTCTTGACTTCACCTAATGCAATTGGAGAAAAATTAAAGCCATCGATATTAGGACGGGGAAGACCAGCAATGTAATCAACAGTTTGACGCCTAGTTTGGTGATCTAGTTGAGAAGTAGTTGTGAAATGGTTGTTTAAATCATCCAAACTAATCGTGATATGAGGAGTTGTATGTTGCTGTTTGCCAATACCTAGGGTCCCAAGGAACTTACAGATACTAGCGGAGGAAGAAAAATTAATATTGTCGAAAATATGGCGGCGTTTAGCGTTGCGTATCATCTGATTACACCGATTCCTTGCAGTTTCGTATAGGCTCCAGTTCTCATCAGACCGCTCCTTTTTGAACTTCCGAAAAGCTCGATCTTTTCTTTTAGTCCAGAACACCATCTTTTATTTTGATATTTGTTTGCTTTCTAATTACATCCCTCCGTATTTAATTACTTGTTAAACGATAAATTTTACCGGTCCTAAGCCCAAATGAAGTATGAAGGAGAGGGTAGAATTAACAAAATTAAAAAATAACTACCCACATTTATTATTTTCCTTAATTTTATTTTCTATGGCTACCTACATCATAAGTGCGACAGAGAGAATGCGAATGAGCAGGATGGAATATTATCAATGAATTAGTGAATGGATTGTAAAATATGACTATGATTTAAGTGAGATTTTCTACAATAAACAAATGATAATAACTTTGCTCTTTATTGATATTATGAAATTCTTACGTCACACATATGATAATAATATCTTCGCTAATCTGTCCTTAGAGTTTTTGTACTAATTAAAAAATAGTGGTGTATACCTGGTAATATTATCTTAACAAATATATAAAATTATAGCAATACTTGCTTGAAAAATTACTTAGATATTAGCATGTGGAAAAAATATTATTTCGCTGACTTAGTATTTTACGCGCGGGGCGTAATTATGGATAAAAAACATCATTGTAAACAAATATTATAATTATATAAGATACTTTTATGTTTTTATTGTGAATAAACTAATTAATTATGAAGTTACAGCAAAAAAATAATAAATATTGTGTATTACTTTAATTTAAGAGATTTTTACAAACAATTGTCGAAAAAAACAGCATTTCTTTTTTATTGAATGTAAATACATATCGACGCTTGAAAGGCAATCATAACTAAGCGACATAAATGCGTAAAATGAGTTATATATACCATTCGAACCGCCTGATTTTTCTGCGTCGTTTGGTCTAGGTCCCATCGTTCTACGACGACTTTTGTTGTCGCTTAGATATTGTGAAATTTTGATCAAATCTACATTTCGTGCTTACTAAACGACCAAAAAGAAGTGATTTTAAGAATTATCTGCAGTAACGACATTCTTACAATAAAAAAATACGAGCTTAGTCAGTTTTACATGTTTTTGATTTTTTATATTTTTGGATTTATGTATTTTTACTTGTTATGAAATTTACCTTTAAAACCATTTAGTAGATTTCACCTACACAAAGCAAATGTAATTTGTGTGGTTAGATATTTTAACTTGTTATTATATTCTATGATAGTGTCATTTGTATAAGATAACCTGAAATAAAGTGGAAGAATATTAGAGTTTAGATATTTTTACTTGTGTAACATAATACTGATTTTATATCCTTAGATATTTTTACTTGATAACGATTAATATTAGTGATGTCGGTTAGATAGTCTTACTTGATTTATTAAATGGCTGAAAATGGCGCGTAGATAAATTTACCCGTGCGCAAAATTTTGTTTCTCGTCGCTAAGGAACTGCACGAATTTAAAAAACATCGTGTAGTTATGCGCGATACGTCATGTGAATCGTCTATACGGGTTCTCATTCAGGCGCCCGGCGTCGCTTAGACCTCTAAGCGACGCCCCGGCGCCGGGCGCCGAGTGTTAGCTATATTGCATTCATCGTTACAGGAGTGTAAAAATATAACAACATAACATAACTTCACGCCTTTTATCCCCGAAGGGGTAGGCAGAGGTGTATTACACACCCACACTTCGCCAGTGTTATGTTTCGGTTCCAATGTAATAGTGGGCGAGCCTATTGCTATCTACCGGACACATTATTAAGCGAGCGATAATTAACATTTTTAATACACACATAACTTCGAAAAGTCAGAGGTATGTGCCCGAGGAACCTGGGGATCGAACCCGAAACTATCGTCTCGGCAGTCCGTTACGTACACCACTGGGCAATCGCCACTGCTGTAAAAATATAGACACCATTCAAATAAACTTTCTCTTGACAGGACACACTTACATGCCTGTAGATACAGTGCATGCTATTATTGAAAACAGATTGAAGAATACTACTGTTTACGCACCATCACAGAAGGTATCTATTCACCCGCGACTGGAAAGCACCCAGATTGTACTCATAAGGAAACACAGACAGACAGGCAAGGAGTTCCATACCTTTGCAGTACGCATAATAAATGAGGAAGCAAAGCGTTTCGTGCGTATGGATGGGATGTCAACCATATAGGTGACGATGATTAGTTCGTGTGGTCGTCCGATGGTAAAAAGGGGATGGAAAAATCAGGTTATGTAGTTCCTCTGCACACTCTCTAAAATGTAACCTATAAAAAACCGACAGACTGGCAACACTGCAGCGATGATCCTGAGGTGATGATGATGAGGCTTTGGAGTTTTGTCAATTGCTCATCGCCAATGAGTCTTCTAGCTTTCCTCTCAATAGAATCCAAAGTCCCTAGCTAGTATTTAGCTGAACCATCCCAAAGGTGAGAACAGTACTCCATGCAGGATCGGACTTGTGCTTTGTAAAGATTAAGCAACTGATCCGGCGTAAAGTACCGTCTCACTTGTTCAGGATACCTGACTTCCTGCCAGCCAGTTCGGCTTTTGACTCTATATAAGGACCAAAATTTAAATTAGAGGTCAACGTGACGCCAAGGAGTTCCAAGCGATCGGTGATCTGCACAGGTACATTTCGGAAAGTCAGAGACCGCCCCCCAGTCAGAGACTGCCTTCAAAGTCCAGTTCAAAAGCTCAATCATGCCTTCCCTGAGTGACTGTATGTCTGCTACACTGGCCCGAGCATTGGACATATATCTCTCTACAACCGTGCTGTCATCTGCATATCCGAAGATGCCAGGTTTCAATAGATCGTTGATGTGAAGCAGGAAGAGTGTTGCAGAGAGAACTGATCCCTGTGGGACTCCGGCGTTAACCGCCATTCGGTCTGACGAACAACCGTCGACGACTACCCGAATGGACCAATCCCTCAGAAAATCTGATATCCAAGCGCACAAGTCAGGGGGAAGGCCAAACGCTGGAAACTTGCCGATGAGACTATCATGCCAGACGTTATCAAAAGCTTTCGAGACATCAAGTCAAACAGCTAGTGCTTCACCGTGTATCTCAATGGCCTCACCCCATAGATGCGTGGCATACACTAGAAGATCTCCTGTCGACCGATTTCGCCGAAACCCGTACTGTCGTTCGCTGAGGAGGCTATTCGATTCTAGGTATGCCAGGAGTCTATTATTTAGTAGGTACACGTTCCATGCTCTTACAGAGTATGGTAGTGACTGAAATGGGTCTGTAGTTGTTTGGGTCAGCTCGGCTACCCTTTTTGGGCACTGGTTGTACATTGGCAACCTTCCAAGATCTTGGCACTATGCCAGTTGCCAGAGAAAGGCGAGTACGGAAGAAAATGTATGTTGATTGTTTCTAAAGACTGATTATGATGTGAAAATAATATAAGTGTTGCAATTATAGCGATATTAATAATTGGGATATTAAATATGTTCACACTTTGCACAGCGGGTTAAACTTGCTGTTATTTTATAAGAATGTTATTTGGTTTGTTTACTTTTTTAATAGTTATATTGGTAAGTACCTATGTTTTTATGATTACGACGATTTGTGAAAAACAAATGTTCATTTCATTAAAAATATTATTGATCTCAGACTAACCGTTATGTTATAAATAGATTCCTTGTTAACTGTATTGATTCCTTGTTGATTATATGGCCGGCACTGCGTAGCACATATTTTGTTTAATTTTCAATAGAAATATATTCAGTAAGTTGCTTTTATTTATTTGCATAGTAATAATGTGCATGGTGATAATTATCTATACAGTTCTTGGCTAAATGTCAGTTACGAAGGAAGTTTTAGGGTAATATTAATTACTAAGATAAAATTGCCGCAATCTTAAAAATTGTTAAATGGTAATTAGATAAATTTACTTGATTTAGTTTAAATTTTCAGACCTTTTAGATCAATGTACCCGTACCAAAATTATAAACTAAGTAAGTTTACCTATATTTACCTGTTACTAAACACAATACAGTGATGATATAGACAATTTTACCTGTTTATCAAATCAGGTCGATTTTGTCTAACCGACAGAAACTCTTGTTTATAAAGGCGTCAAGTGTCTTATTTTGACAACATGGATAGCTATAAAAAATGATTTCTAAGTGTGTTAACATCATTTTAGTCGGACAAACAGATTTTTTTAAATTATTTTTTTCACAATATCTTAACTTCAAATCTCTCTCCTGTAAAGTTTGCTCAATGTCGCTTAGTTAAGATTGCCTTTCAAGCGTCGATATGTATGTTGATAAGGTTACATTTATGCTCTGGGTTTTTTTTTATTATGAGTATATAAATAAACCTATCATATGATGTATAATACTCATATATTATTCATGAGATATTGATTATCGAAAAATTTTGCGCATATTCAGGTTATTTTTAGCGGGAAAAAGTAAACAACTGTGCACATTCCAGTAAGAGTAATTCTTATTGGATTCTTATCGGAAATGGTCCTTATGCTTGGAAATCTAATTGGTAAGAAACTAATGTAGTTTTGAATCAGATATATAACATAAAGAGGAATTTAAAAAAATAAAATACGGAAATAGGCGGCAATTAACAATCAATTCCCTGTTTTATTTTTTTATGTTTAAAATTAAAATGTTTCTTTTAGGTATATTTATTTCCTCTAAAAGTAAATTAAATAACCTTTCTAACAGTGTATAATACTTATATATCTTCTTTAATAAAAAACGACGAGAAAAAGGAATATGTCAGGAATATAAAATCGCGCTCAA
Source organism: Euclidia mi (assembly GCA_944739405.2). Taxonomy (NCBI): domain Eukaryota; kingdom Metazoa; phylum Arthropoda; class Insecta; order Lepidoptera; family Erebidae; genus Euclidia; species Euclidia mi. Next base: position 6,917,094 of record OX123194.2, read on the forward strand.
AAATGGCGGGAAAATATTTCTAATTTTCACTTTATACTGCCCTCGCGTGGACTACATGTATATTATTTGGTATTATTTGGTATCATTCGAAAGCTCATTTCATTATGCGTCTATTGATATATAATATAGCGCACTCCGTTAAGTTTTAATAAAACTAACATTAGTTACTTGTGCGCAGTCTACGGCTTCAGAAAAAAAAGGGACTTTTGTCCCTTGGAGCAAGCAACGGATTTGGAAAAAAGGGTGTTTTGTCCCTTGAAACAACGGAGCGGATAAACGCGTCTTCAACTCCTCGAAAGCAGTTTGACATTTTTCATCCCAATTAAATGGTCCTTTTTGCGCCGTCAGTTCATGTAAGGGTTTTGCCATGCTCGAGAAATTCTTCACAAAACGTCGGTAATAAGAGCAAAGCCCCATAAATGAGTGCACCTGCTGCTCGTCCTTAGGCATAGGCCAATTTTTAACCGCTGAAATCTTGGCAGGGTCCTTCTCGATGCCTTTTTCAGAGATGACATGACCCAAGTAGTTAACTTGTCACTTAAAAAATGAACATTTTTTAAGACTGAGCTTCAAATATGCATTTCTCAATCTATTGAGTACACTTTCTAGCTTTGTGAGATGATTATCGAATCTCGGCCCATTACAATTATATCATCGAGGTTTACCCTAAGCTAAGTAAGCTAGGTAAGCTTCCCCTAAAAGCCCGGCAAGGATGTGTTCCATTAACCTTTCGAAAGTAGTTGGTGCGTTGCACAATCCGAAATGCATAACATTGAAATGCCAAAGCCCTCTGCCCATTGAAAAAGCTGTATTCTCCTTCGCTTTTGGGTCCATTTCCACTTGCCAAAAACTTCAAAACTTTTTCTTAATCCCTTAAATTAAGGACAGGTATAACTGCCATTTGTGAAGAAGACACAACTACACACGCTGGCAACCATGGATCGTGATCTCCATTGTCTTCTATCATTATGCAACGTCGCTGACTCGAAGTGGCAGGTAATGTGACAGGAAACAAACGTATGTGACCTAGGTGAGAGCTTGCTCTCTTTGAGGCACAAAACCTTTCCCGTGCCTCCAACACTCATCGGAATCTCCATGTCTCCACACTTTAAAATACCACACTTAATATCCAATCTACATTGGTGATCTCTGAAGAAGTCTAGCCCAACAATGCAGTCGTCGACGATGTCTGTAATCAGTGCTTTTTGCCAATATAATTTGTCACCTGCTTTGAAAGGCACCTTTTGCTCTCCCCTGACTGGGATGTGCTGGCTGGTAGCCGTTGTCAGTCGAAGTCGAATTGACTATTTTAGAATCTTCCCATTCTTCCTTATCAGATGAGTCCCTATAACAGTTTGTGACGCACCTGTGTCCAAGGTCAGCAAACAGGTAACGCCATTGACCGCTCCATCAATGGTTAAGCTGTTCCCATCCGTGATTCGTCGGATACAAACTTTAGGGGCTTTTCGTCTACCGGCCAGCGCTTGCCCCGCAGCCCTGGCTGTAATTAGTTTTCCTGGTCGTGTTCTGACATATGAACAGTAGCGTCAGCCTTACGTTTACGTTTCGGACAGCTACTGTTGAAATGTCCTGGTTCCTTGCAGCTATAACATTTTGGGACAAATCTTCGGTCTGTTCGCTGCATTTCTATGGCCACAACTCGGACTAGTCCAACCTTAATGTCTCGACGGACAGCCTCCACTTTTAGAGCATGCGCTAAAGCGTCCTTAACGTTGTCGTGGTGCTTCAGACGAACGGCAGACCTGACCTCATCGTCATAAATGCCATCAATGAACGCCTGGAGACGCATGCTTTGGACTTGTGCCGGGGGTGCAGACTGGTAAGCTTTTCCTTCTATCTTCTCTACTTCTATAGACCACTGCTGCAATGATTCGTTAGGGCGCTGACAGCGATTACGCAACTGAGCACGGAATACAAATTCCAAATGCGCGTCTCCATACCTGGACTCTAAAGCCTCGATGAGCTGTTCATATGTGGTGTCTTTCCCCACAGACTGTAGCACTGATATTGCACCATCGCGTAACGCCAGAGCGAGTGCATTCTTGGCCTGCTCTCTGTTCTAACTGTTACTAGAAGTAGCGGCTTCAAAGTGAATCCTGAACGCCTCTCAGGATGAGGTACCATCGAAAGAATGCACTTTAAAATTATCAGCACCTGATGAGGGGACTGCGACTGAAGGGACGTTAGTTTTTATCCTTCTGAACTTCTCCTCTACGGTAGCTATGCGAGTGTGTATCTCTTCTGATACTGACGCCATGCGGGACTGCACCTCTTCCGATACTACTGACGCCATGCGGGACTGCATCTGTTCCTCAATCGTCACGCGAGATTGCACTTCACCGATACACATCTCTATCTCGGCGATCTTACGAGCGTTCTCCGATATATAACGGCGAATCTCATCCTGGTTCTCCATTATCTCGCTAAGTTGCTGCGAGTTTTGCTGCAGTGACCGCTCGAGTTGAGATTCGAGTTGCTGCGAGTTTTGCTGGAGTTCATATTTAAGCTGCTGCGAGTTTTGCTGGAGTTCAGATTTAAGCTGCTGCGAGTTTTGCTGGAGTTCACATTTAAGCTGCTGCGAGTTTTGCTGGAGTTCAGATTTAGGCTGCTGCGAGTTTTCCTGAAGTGACTGTTGGAATAGTGCTGCATGGTCTGCGAGAGATAGCGGGTTAGCTGCGCTTGCGGACGTAGATACCCCTCGCCTTGTTCTTCAGCGGCAGCCCTCACACGTGTCGTAGGCCTTTCCCTCGGCATGACTGGCATCTTTAAACCTTTCAATCCCACTTCTGACACCAATTGTTACGGACGGGGTAATAGGATTGGAAGAAAACACTGAGTAGCACTGTTGACACTTTATTTAACTTCACACATACAACGCGTCGTTCAATCTCGACGCGGACAGCATCAACACCAACGTCTTTTGCACTGCACTTCACTGCACTTCACCGCACTATACTTTCACTTCACTTTATTTCACTACTACTTCTTTCTTCCTTTTACTTTTTCCTTTTCTTCTCCACTTTACCACTTCTCAACTTAAAACTGGCGCTCAGCGCGTCTACACCGCCTTATATGCCCCTAGGAATGCTCTAGATCCACTTATTTTGAGTATCATTTCATTATTCAATTGTTTTTCTATTTCCTGTCTCTTTTTAACCTTTTCATTCCTTCCTGAACTTTCTAGAATTTTCTAATTTTTATTCGAAATATTTAAATATTCTCTTTTTAAATGTTTGCCAAATATTCATAAACATATCCCCAAATTTCATAAAAACCTAAATCCACATAAGTGTTATGACTGGGATTTGAACTCACGCCCTCAGAACGTGAATGGGATGTGTTATCCGCACGGCCATTGCCTTTTTGTCAATGACTGGTGAATTTGGCGAACACTTGACAGAGTTTATACGTCATCAAACTAAAAACAGTCATTTCCAAATAATAAAATAGTCTTCAAACCTCTTTGCTAGTTGTTGTGTTTGACGACCGGCTAGTTTGTCGTGTAGACGTCAGTAATCCTTGAGAACCGTAGTGATTACAATTTTGACAATGCACCGGCCGTCACAATAATATTCAGAATTTTCTGTTTACGTCGTACCTATTACATTTTATAAGAAAGTGGAAGTGGAATAAACATAAGTAAGTAATATAAAATTGGATGATCTTATGGTGCAATTTTATGGTTACAAGCTCATTCAGTTTTATTTTCTCGGAGATACTGTTATAATAACACTCCTTGTATGTACAATATTGTTTTGAGATCGAACACAGCCTCTTGTTATTTTATAGAAACGACATAGCTATTGTACAAGAAAGCTTGGCTTATATCCTGGTGATAATAAAAGCAATTTCATTTTATTCATAGCTTGTATACCTTTTATGATAGCTATGACAATCTGCAAAAAGTATCTTGTAGCGAAAATATTATCGTAATTATTGAATTTCACTAAGCAGATGGAAATGAAAAGGCAATACACAGATTTGCTTGTAAATACTTTAGGAGTCTAGTTTCTTGTGGTCGAAGCAGCAATAATCTACTAGAGATACAAGCACACTGCCACGCTGAAATTATCAGATTCAAAACCAACGGTGTATATCACTGACGTCTCTAAGTTATAGGATTGTTAATTATCGTTTGAGCCGTGCTTCACAGAGCCCATTAACAGCTATCAGTTCCGTCTCTCAAAAATCTCTTAGAGCTATTACAAAGAAGGGAAGCCAACAATACTCCCATTATAATGCCAAGAGTTCTAGCTGCACGACGTTCGCGTGTCAGAGAAATCCTCTGTTTCTCTTTAATAAATTGATAGACAGTATTTTGCTGACTAGGTATAGTACGCTTCTGAGGTTTCACTGCTTTTTCAGTTTCATTAATTTCTATCAAATCATCCTCGTGAGTTTCTTTAGAATTACTTTCTGATGATGTATTTCTGTTTTCCAAGTTATCTGCCATATCAGTGACGGAATTTTCATTTGATAAAATTGGTATTATTAGTTTGTTTTGACTTTTGTCATACTTACTCCAGTACCGTTTCTTGGGCTTTTACTTTGTTGTTAATTTTCTGGTTCTCTTTTTCTTCTCTGTATCTGATACTAAGCGCGTAACTCCTTGATGTTCATTATGGTTTACCTCAGAGCTTACAGAATCCTTATCGTAATCATTGTCTTTATTTGTGTATTTGTTTTTACCACTTGAAATTGTGCTAATTTAAGTAGCTTTTGCGCGATCTCGAAGACTCTTTTTCGTAGCCAAATATATCTCGAAGTAAACTACTGTCATTATAACTAATGGAATGTAGAACGAACCAGATGAAGAAAATACCACAAAGCCAGGTTGAGATGTCAAGCGACAAAGAGTGTCAGATTCAAACACTTCTGGCCAGTCGTTCCACCCAAGTAATGGTGGCGAGCTAATAATTAATGAGAGAATCCAAACTACTCCAATCATAAGGAGCACCCTTTCTAAAGTTCTCTTCCATGCGTTATTTATAGGATCTGTAATCGCCAAGTACCTGTCCAAAGCGATTGCACATAAATTTAAAATGGACGAAGTACAACACATTATGTCGCATGTAAGCCACATTTTGCATACATATATCTCGAACACCCATTGCCCAAGAATGGAATATGCCACGTTTAGTGGCAGCACCAATATTGCTACTGTCAAATCCGCTACGGCGAGCGACACTATGAAGAAGTTTTGGACGATCCTCAGAGGTTTATAAGTAAATACACTAAGGATTACCAAAATGTTTCCAACTATTGTTGAAACTATTAACAATGTGAGGACTATTGCTGTACATATAGCTTCCCATTCGGGCACAGCAAGAGTAATTCTAAAGCTGATTGGATATTTTGGATCGTCAGCGACGGCACAAGCACCCCTATCATCTTCGATTATTTCCTCAGTATAATTTATGAGTGTGTAGTTAGTGTCGACATGGGTTGCTGTTTGCCCCATCTTGATGAATAATTCTGCTATATTTCACGTTGTACTATGTTTGAAAGCCGTGACTCGGGAAAATCTCTCAAAGCATTTGGCCAAAATCCACCGATAATTCTTCCTGTGTGAGTCGATCGCGTTTCCCGTATTCATTTTTTCATACTCCAGTTTTCTGTAACAATAAATAACCCTTTTAATGCGTAATGGAAATGTATCGGCGATTTCTTCCTATTGAAAGTAGTTCGCATGAGTAATGCAAAAAAATACCTCCTACTGGAAATCTTCTTTAGGAAGTCCCATTTATGTGACTTGATCATTTTTTGACGCGTAAATGAATCTGTAACAAAAGAGAGAATATATCAGAGTCAGTCAGGTATAAAAGGAAATATTTTTAACGAAGGCTATAAGTAACATTAGAAGGCGCAATCGTCTTGCGATCTCGGGAGGCGTTTGTCAGATATATATCATTCCTCGCTGGATGTTTGCGAAACATAAGTCGAAATAATATTGTTTGACATATTTTGATAAATGTGCCGTAATTGATTTACACACGGACGTTTTAACAGACTTAAGGAAAAAAGAAATGACGTCATATGGATACGACTAATGATACAATAATTTGTGTCTCATCTGGAGTTACGTTTTAAATACGTCAAATAGGATTTGTAGCAATAAACGATGGGAAATGGATTGTAGAAATATCTAAACCAATATTTTGACCTCATTTGTGTAAAGTTCGATAAAATAGCATGTTATACGATGTCAAAATATTATACAGATTTTGTTTTTAATGAAACCAAGTAATATTTCGGCAAAATGGGTTTATTTCTTCAAAATATTTACAACAGAGCAAATATAAAAAAAATTAGATCTAAATTTAACATCAGGCGGCAAAACAATTATAAAGAACTGTTTTTTTATTTGTAAACTTTCATATAAAATACACATGACTAAGAACAAGCTAACGTATGTTGTTACTAGAAACATACTGAGAATTTAATAACCATATTCAATTTATAAGTAAACATCATTAAACAAGCTTTTTTGATATTATATTTGTTAGTAATATATTCTAAGAAGGCTATCTAATACCAAGCTAAATGTTCTGAGAAAGCTAACTATTGTCTTTTACAGAATAAATACCCTTAATTATTCTGTAAAAGTACAAGGAAAATGACGATCATATTAGATTTCAAAAAAAATATAGATCATATTGGAAGTAGGAGTAGATTTCACTTATCAATATGAAAGACCTGGCTGGTTCAAAACTCAACCAATTTGATGTTTTTTACTTTTATAAAAAAACATTTATAAAAGCATAATATTTAACTCGTAATCTACATGATAATTATGTATCTATAAGTCGTCGTATGTATTTCTTTTATTGTAATAGGCGGTAAACTAGCAGACGGATTGCCTGATGGTAAGCAATTACCGCCGCCCATGGACACAAGCAACACCGCAGGAGTCACAAGTGCGTTGCCACCCCTTGGGGATGGGAAAGGGGATAGGATGAGGAGTGGGATCAGGGAGAAGGAATAGGGGATAGGGCCTCCGGCACTTTCAGTCACCGAACGAAACGCAACAGTTTAGGTACTGTTACTTTACGTCGATTTTCTGTGACAGGGTAGTAACTTCCCCGGTCGAGCCGGCCCATTCATGCTGAAATCAGCAAGCCTCTACTACCTTGAAAAATGTATGTCAACAGTAGTTGACGGATTAAGACCAGAATAACCTGTTCAAACCTCGATGTCATAAAATTCTTACTTACTTACTTATGAGATGTGCCAATATTACAGTAAATCAATTAAAAGATATTATATCAATGATATTATGACATTATCATCATCCTAGCGTTGGCCCAGTTGCAATACAAGATAAATTATAACAGCGACAATATATTCTTAATTAAAACTCAAAGAACTAAAAAAGAAAAATTGAAAATAGAACTGGTAGTATAGAAGTCAGTTGATCTCGTGAAACTAATTTAAAAATAAAATGTCAATAGATCCATTCTCGCAAACGTTGAAGAAGCTTCAAGATAGGAATCGTCGATTTTCAATAAAGAATTTAATTGGATTGTTATAGAAAAGCCTTGAAAACCGTTCGAAGACGATTGAGCTTTTGTAAGGAAACCGAAGTTATTATTTCTAGACTAAAAGTCAGTTGTATTTGTATTTTAAAAGCTGTTTAAATAAATACAGATTAAAGGTTTGTTTCTTTGTTAGGCATCGGCATTAATGTCGAAAATGTAATACCCATATAGAGAGCGGCTCGAAATGTTTCCTTTTGAATATAATCTAGTTTTTAATAAAATCTACTTTTATCAACAAATTAATCGAGTTTTTAACAGTCCATTTATATGCTATGGTGTAGATTACCTATCAAACAACTTTAAAGATTTAAGAATATAAAATCACAGAAACTCGCCAATTTTTTTTTCTAAAAATGGCAATTCCTGCACTAGAAATAAATCCTGTGTTGCGGGGGATTTTACAAACATACTCGTACAACCAACGGACACAATGAACACCCACCTAATAATACCTTATAGGCTAATAGCTAGGTATTATTTATTTGAAGTCAAAAGCACACGCCCTAGTTTTAACATCTATGAGCGACAATATCTTTTCCTTTCCCTTCGCTGTGGAAATACGCACGTATGTGGGACTCGAGTGCAAGGCCGTAATACCCACTAAAACCACAGCGCATACTTCAACGCCATATTGGGGGTGCCAGGGGGTCGCGTTAGCATTCTACCCTGACACCCCGGCGGATAGCCCGAAGGCCACAACTTCCTTGGCGGCGGATGAAGGTGTTGGGCTTTGCCGCCTAAAAACCCAGCGGCCGCAGAAGATAGGGAAGACGCGGCAACGCAACACCGACACGCCTCTCCTCCCGCGACCGCGCCCGACTGCGAGGGACAGACAGAACTGTCCCCTACACCCGCACCTTTGGACGCATCCTGCGCAGGCCCCCTCCAAGTCCACGCGGAGCGTCCACTCCTGGGATCTCTCTTAGCTTCACCGCGGGTGTTCAAGCCACGGTTACTAGGCCCCCCCACCACGACAAGGTGGAGATCCCACGGATTTTATCGCATGGATTGTATCATTTTAACCTCTAATAAACAGGAAAAGGCTTCCACTTAGATGACATTTGCCTAGTGCTGGCATTGTTGTCAAATACGTGAAAATATTTACACCATATTTGTGACCATAACAACTAATGGCAGATTGTTAAGACAGAATAGTAATGTGCGTGTGAAACCGATCAATCCTTAAACTATCACACCTAGGTTTGATTTGGTAGTAAATTTTAATAGGATCGTTAAATCAGACTTCGTTTAATAGGGCTGGTAATTAAAAGGGTTAATGTTCATAGTTTCGTGCGTTATGGCTTTTTTTGGACTACAAATTGGGGAATTACAATCAAATTAATTCTAATAGGAGGATTGTCATTCATATTATTAGTTGAGTCTAGCCTATAAATTTATACTGAGGTACTGGATTTGTGGTTTCGAGAAACTAAAGTTCAATGTGGTACCCAGTATTTTTTTTATAAACTCACGCATGTATCCCCTAAGGGGTAGGCAGATATGTTATACTACGCCATCATGAGTTTAAGTTATATTCCCAAAAGAGACAAATATTTGAACAGGTCACAGTTATTTGTTTTGGATTTTCAGCGAATTCCAATTCGCACCTACTACGCCAAAAAACTTCTCTTCGCCTCCTAGGTTCACAAATTTTTGAAGAAGCTTTTGAATCTTTCGTAGAAGAAAAGATACAAAATTTTAGTGATATTTCAGATCGCCTATTAAATATTAATATTCATTCAGCTTACACAATTATTCGATATTGCTTTTTCGTCCCTAAATTTACTCATACTTTAAGATCATCACAACTTTGGAAGAAAAATGCACTTTTAGAAAAAATTGATCAAATTATTCAAACAACCTTGAGAAAGATATTAAATGTGGACATGGACGACCGAGCCTGGCTACAAGCGTCATTACCTATACGTCTGGGTGGGCGGCGCAAAATTTCTAGTGTCAGTTTACCGGCGTTTTTGCCTTCGGTTCACAGCACGGAAGAGTTAACTAGAAAAAATTTTAACACCTACACTAGTTGATTCGGAAGTACTGTGCAAAACCGAGGCTTTAAACGCCTGGAAAATGGCTTGTCCAAACACTGATTTGCCTACCAACCTTTTCTCCCAGAGACAGTGGGACTTGCCGCTCTGCAACTTAGTAAGAAAAGATATTTTGTCAACAGCTTCTAATGTTGTAGAGCGTGCTCGCTTGCTGGCTGAAGGGGAATGGGAGTCCGGTTTTTGGCTACAAGCACTACCATCTTCCAACACAGGAACCATGTTGGACGATGAGACATTCCGTATTGCCACTTGCTTACGTTTGGGTGCTCCATGTGTTTCTCCCCACCGGTGCCATTGTGGAGAATACGTCGATAGCCTCGGACATCATGGGTTTTCTTGCAGCAGAAGCGCAGGTAGAATTCCACGACATGCTAATTTGAACGACATAATTCGTCGCACTCTTGCCGCGTCTGGCGTACCAGCTGTACTCGAAACAAATGGTTTGGTACGAGACGACGGGAAGAGACCTGACGGTATGTCGTTGTTGCCATGGAAAATGGGTAGGCCTTTGGTGTGTGACGCAACGTGCGTAGATACCCTTGAGCCATCACATATTCCAAGCACAGCAGGTCATGCCGGCGCTGCTGCTGAAACGGCGGAAACCCTCAAACGGCGCAAATAAGGAAATTTAGTCGGAAATTACATATTTGAGCCATTTGGGGTAGAAACGATTGGCCCGAGCGCTCGTATTTTGTACCGAGAAATTTCGAAACACTTGATCGACGTCTCACGTGACCAGAAGGCTGGTTTATTCTTTGCTCAAGGAATCAGCATTGCCATCCAGCTTGGCAATGCTGCCAGCCTTCTGGGCACGTTACTCCATGACATTGATGCGGAGATATACTACGACGCCTAAACGCCTCGTGCCTTGCGTTTTATAAGAATATCTTATTTTATTTTCTTTTTAATTTAGTTTTAGGTTTATAAGTATAGTTTTAGTTGTAAATAGTAATTAAGTAATAGTTAGTGGAAATGTAATTAGTTGTAGAATTGGAATAAAATTTTAATTGACTGAAAATTGTAGGCTTCAAAATTAAAAGGGCAATTTATCGTGGTTTACTTTTAGACCTCAGTACAAAACAAGGATTTAATGTTATACCAGGTTTAGATTTTGACTGAAATTTATTTTACATCGGCATCATCATAATTTTTCACATCAATAAAACAGTATATATATATTATATATATTTATTTATTATATTTAGTTATATATAGGTGATTATTTATATGATTTAAATATATATATTTTTTTTATTTTTTTATTTTTTTTTATTTTAAGGAAACTCAACAGCTTTTAGACAAATACATTACAAGTTGCCTTACACTAACTCTAAGCCAATTACAGAGCTCCACGACATTTCAATAGGTGGTAGAAAGTTGTGTTTTTAATGCTACATTATAATAACAAAGCTAATTTAAACTCATATACATACACCAATCACGCTGCTTCAACTGGCGAAACAGTGGTATGGGTACATTATAATTATAAAGCTAATTCAAACACAATATACATACACCAATCACGCCGCTACACCCGGCGAAACAGCGGTATGGGTACATATAAAAAGAAAAGAAAAAGAACAGAAACTGGCATTATGCTACGCATCGTAACGTTATCAGTGACAGGAATCTGTCACTGCTAACGTTACACTACGCAGCAACAGTAACAGGAACGTTACATAGTAACAGCAGCATAGTAACAGGAATCAGTAACAGGAACCTGCGGTGAGTTCAAGAACAATTCTACTTTTAATGCTACAATTATAATTACAAAGCTGCTTCACCAGGTGAAACAGTGGTATTGGTATATTAAAATTACAATTATAAGGCTAATTTAAACATATGTATATATACATACACCAATCACGCTGCTACACCCGGCGAAACAGCGGTATGAGTACAAATAAAAAGGAAAGAAAATTAGCAAAACTGGCGTTACGTTACGTAACGTAACGTTATCAGTGACAAGAATCTGTCACTGACAACACCACGCCACGCAGCAACAGTAACAGGAACGCTACGTAGTAACAGTAACATAGTAACAGGAATCCGTAACAGAAACCTGCGGTGAGTCCAAAAACAATTCTACTTTTAATGCTACATTATAATTACAAAGCTAATTCAAACACATATACATTCACCAATCACGCTGCTTCGCCTGGCGAAACAGTGGTATGGGTACATTATAATTACAAAGCTAATTCGAACACATATACATACACCAATCACGCTGCTTCACCCGGCGAAACAGCGGTATGGGTACATATAAAAAGGGAAGAAAATTAACAAAACTGGCGTTACGTTACGTAACGTAACGTTATCAGTGACAGACAACGCCACGCCACGCAGCAGCAGTAACAGGAACGTTACGTGGTAACAGTAACATAGTAACAGGAATCAGTAACAGGAACCTGCGGTGAGTTCAAGAACAATTCTATTTTTAAAACTGTTTTTAGATAGAAGGAATATATCAATATCACTGAATTTATTGTTGTAAGTTCGAAGTAATCGCGGTACAATTGAATTGCTGCCATAATTAGTGCGATGATGAGGTACGGAAAAAAGTCTAGTATTTCTGGTACGTGTTTTAGGAGTATTGAACGGAACAGTAGATAAGAGCTGAGGACTATCAAATCCGCCACGCAATACATCATACAAAAAGCACATATCTAGCATGACGCGTCTGTCAACAAGTGGCAAAATTCGATAATGCCTGCAGTCGTCTATGTAACCGTTATGGCGCTTACGCGATTTGAAGTTAAGATGCTTTATGAAATGCTTTTGAATGCGTTCAATTTGTTCAATACAGACATTATACTGAGGGGACCAGACCTGGCTGCCGTACTCTAAGGTGCTACGTACATAGGCGAAGAAAACAGTTTTCAATGAACTAATTTTTTTAAACGGTGCACATGTGCGTATGACGAACCCTAAATTACGCATTGCTTTTTGTGTTATGGCTTCAATATGTTGTGCGAGTAGCATCTTTGAGTCCAGCTGTACTCCCAGATCGCACACAGACTGTGCTCTTTCAATCAGGCAGTTTCCGAATCTGTAACCGTATTTTATGGGGTCGTTCTTACGACTAAAACTGATTACTTGACATTTGTTGATGTTTACCGATATATTATTTGATTCATAGTACTTGAATAATGCGTCTAAATCTCTCTGTACCATTTCACAGTCAATACGAGTACGAATCTTTAAATATATTTTTGTATCATCTGCGTATAAGAGATGGTTAGCGTACCTAAAGCATTTGTAAATGTCATATATATACGCACAATAAAAAAGAGGACCCAGGTGTGAGCCTTGTGGCACGCCGGAAGGAACATCAACAAAATCTGATTTAAAACCACCTATGACCACTGCCTGGGAGCGATTCGAGAGATAGGATCGGACCCATCGAAGCAGATCGCCACGGATACCCAGACATTGTAATTTTTTCAATAAGATAAGGTGGTCGACGCGGTCGAAGGCCTTCTCAAAATCTGTGTATATGACATCCACTTGGCCTGAACTTTCCATACCACACAGTACATCATGAGAAAAAGTTCCCAGATTCGTTGTGGTTGACCGGCCTTTAAGAAAACCGTGCTGATTGTGAGGAATACCGGCTGATATAACAGGATAAATACGGTTGTAAACAATTTTTTCAAACAATTTTCCTAGAGTACTGAGAATTGAGATAGGACGATAATTTTTTATATCAGATTTTGATCCTTTCTTATGCATTGGTATAATATGTGCTTTTTTCCATATATGTGGGAAAACACACTCTTTCATTGACTTATTGAATAGTAGCGTTACAGGATATGCTAGATATTTTGCACAATTAGATAGAAATATAGCCGGTATTCCGTCACAGCCAGGCCCTTTTGATTTATCCAGTGAGAGCAACATACTCTCCACAGTATTTACCGTAATGGACATATTTGTTATAATATTACAGTTATCGTCCTCGATATTGTTTACTAATGCGGGATTCAAAGTCTGAGAGAACATACTTTGGAAGAAGTTGTTAAATGCAGTGCTAATACTGCTTCCGTCTCTATAGGCCACACCATCCAAGTTAAAATGCTTCGGATATTGGCTTCCCTTGCGCTTGGATTTAACGTAAGTCCAAAATAATTTGGGTTGTCGCGCTATACTGTCCTCTAATTGGGCATTATGTTTGACAATGTTATCCTTTTGCATCTTATGTTGACGTGCACGAAGGAGTGAAAATTCAATATAATCTCGGGGGTTGTTATACTTTAGCCAACGTTTGTGGACCTTATTTTTTTCTCGAATAACATTTCCGAGCGCCCGGTTATACCATGCGGGAAATTTAAAATTGTTCTTATTTTTATTTAAAGGAACAAACTGTAAAATACATTCGTTTAGTATAGAGTAAAACTTATCTACTGCGTCGTTAGTTGAATAGTCATTTAATAAGTTATACCATTCAATTTTATTTAGGTGGGCATTTATGGAATTGTAGTCACATTTGTAAAAATTATGGCGCGCAGACATTCTTTCCCTCAGCGGAGACAGTAGTAAGTCCGTACATTCAATCTCTAAAGAGGGATGGTGACCATCCTCAGGCAGAACGGGGTGAAGACATCGCGCCACATTAACGTGCATATTAGAAAATACTAAGTCTAAGGTTCTGTTGCGTGCATTTAATACGTAGCTGTACTGTCTAAGACCCAAAAAACACAAATCCTCAATAAATTTTACAGCACTGCGCTGGACTTCTTGTGTCCCAATATGATCTATAAAACACTCGTCACTTAACCAACGCAAACAAGGGAGATTAAAATCACCGACGAGTATAACTGTTTGAGTAGGACACAACTGCGTCAGGTGTGCTAATTTATTGTAAATGTTTTCCACGTGATATGGAATGTAAGGAGCGTCCGGGGGCACATACGCAAGTAAGATGTGCAGGTCTTCTTTAGAACCAGTTGTGTGCGATGGTAATGTAACACAAAGAAGCTCCGTTCGTTCGCATGACAAATCGTAGCAAATATTCGCCATATACTCACGTTTGACACAGACCATTACGCCGCCCCCCGTTCTTTTACCTGATGCTACCAGATTGCGGTCACGACGGAACACATCGTACCTAGTATCACACAGCTCTGAGTTCAGTATATCTTCCTGAAGCCAGGTCTCGGTAAATAAAAGAATATCGTAATTATTGCACAAAATACTGGTAAACAAATCAAAGCACTTAGTACGAAGACCACGCACATTTTGATAAAAGACATTTAGTTTATTTGCAACCATTATGTAGTAATTGAGCAAAACTAGACACTACCAACGTAACATAGAATGATAGGCCCGCTACAAAATGTCTCACAGTTCTAAAGACACTCGTTAGGAAATATGCAAGGCCACCCGCCGAACAAATAAACATCTGGGGCAACATATTAAAAACAAATAGGGATATTTATCGTTATTTCAACGCGTACATTGACATAAACATGACGTATAAATTATTATTTACACACATTTACGTATATTTATCATTACAACACGAACAAGAATGAGAATATAGCTCGGAAGTAAAATAAAACAAAATCTATAGACCGCATGGCGACAACCCAAACCACTCGACAACACTTCTCTCGAACTTAATATTGTCATTATCAATTTATATCGTGTTAAGATATAGGAACGTGCTAAACAAACGTCCCGTACAACAAGCAAGCGAAACTTAAACTTACGTATCAAAGCCATAGCCATCGATAACAATTGTCTCACATTAATATTGATTATAAGAATAAATTTATATTGTGTCATGAATGTCACGATGTACGACCGTGTCATACAGTCATCCCGTTCAACCATCAAGCGTAACTTACAGTTTTACAATATACCCAACGACATAAGATCACATAATAGTAAATTTCGCTTTATATTATACCGCGGCATAGTGCGCAAATGTGTCACACAAACGCCCTGTTTCTTATACCTGCGAAACTCATACTTACACATATACTTACTCATACCTACGAGCTCACAATATTTTATGTTTTTATGGCAGAAATACAATACGTAGTATTCACCACCGGTTGAACTACCGTATGATATATTAATAATTATTTTTGATACCCGCAAAATTATTTTCCTGTTACTGATACGTAGTACAAACAATAACCTTAAATAATATGAATCTGCACAATTAGTAGGTAAATATAGTGACATGTTAAGCATTCGACATATTATTATTATTTTTATATTAGCGAAAGATGTTCAGATTGATACGGAGAAGCATTACCAAATGATATGTTTGACAAGTAGTAACTAAGAAAACTTAGCAACATAAAGCGATTTAAGCAAGTCATACGCTTTTAAATCATTTCATCTTATCTAATACATCGTGGCTACGTATATAAACCGTTTCGGATGTCTCCGACTTTTTCATGTAAATACGACCGGCGCGTACCCACACAAACTTATATTGTAGTTGTTTACCGCGCAGACGGGCCGCCGCGTGAAGGGCTTTGTTGTCCGGTGACAGGTTTTCGACCACATAAATCGGTGCCTTGGCACCTGCGTAGCCCAAATCGCTAGTGTTCAGTTTATCCTGGGGATGTTTCTTGTTGTGGTTTATAACGGCTGCCAGCAAGGAGTCTCGAGTACGCGCCGAGTTCAATTTAACCAGGATGGATCGGGGGCGCGAGCTTGATGGGTTCAGTTTTGCAGTACGGGTGCAGTAATGGATTTCATCATCGCTAATACTATGGTCTACTGCTCGGCTTAACTGCTTAACTAAGCTTACGATGTTTTCCGACTTATTCTCAGGCACACATAATATTTCCAAATTTGACGCTCGGGACAATTGATCCATTTGAGATATTTTGAGAGATTGATTACGACACTCAACACGTAAAAATTCATTTTCCTTTTTCAACTTTTTCAGTTCAGTTTGAGTTTCTTCATAATTTTTATGCATGTCATCGTATCGATCGCTCAGAAACTGTGCGGTATCCTTAAAACTATTTATTTGTTCCCGAATATCTCGAAGCGATATCTCCAAGGTGCAACGCAATTCTTTCATGCATTCCCTCATAGCAGAACGCATGTCTTCGTGTATGAAGTCTCGAAGTTCAGAACGCGTTATTTAATCCGGTGCAGCTGAGGACAACTGTAAAGTTTCTGGCTTTTGTTGTACCTTACGGCGAGTGACATTAAACGTGATTTCCGCCATAGATGTTGGAGTCGATGGGCGCACAGGAAGATTTGTGTTTCCACCCTTCGGCTGTTTGCTAAGGCACTTGGGGCATGACCAGTTGCTCTTGTTCTCTGACGTAAGAGATTCCACTTCCGTTTGGGTCATGTTCAAGCAGCTGTGGTGGTAACAATCCTTACAGCGTGTACATTCCATAAAATTGCATTATCGAGATCGTTATCATTATTGCATTCGGCAGCGCAGCGCTTCATAGTTGTTACGGAAAACGGGTTTCGATAGACAGAGAGGGCAATTATGGCAACTGTCTCGCTCAGCGGTGAGGTATGAGGGCACCCCGCTCGCTGTCAGCGTCCGCTTAGGGCCGATGAATATTCACTTTCGGTTTACGCGAAATACACAGTTAACAAGTAAACAATAACAGTCAATTTCACATACACTGATTTTAAGATTTTTAGGAATAGTTAAATACGTCCACCTCTCACAATAGCAAGATAAAATAGAGATTTATCTAGAATGTATAGGTATATGTAGTCATATTGTATAAAATATGTATGTATTGTATATTATTATATTTATGTTACTTGTCATATACATTTATTAATTTGCTTAACTCTTTAAACTAATTTGTACACCTACCACAATTATCTCTGTATCACCCTATGGTATGGACTGGGAGAAAATGCCTCGATGGCATTAAGTCCGCCATTGTACTTACATCTTGTATCGTACATAAAGTTTAAATAAATAAATAAATAAATAAATAAATAAATAAATAAATAAATAAATTTGTTTTAACAAATTTTACAAAACAAAATGTTTTCTATGCTATACGCATAATCAATTTCATCTATATTCTACGTATAATTTACACAGCTAGAGCCCTAGCTCTAGTTGAACCTCTTTTTATACTTAGCCCATGTTTTGCAATAAGGGTCTTCTGGATTTACGAACAAGTCTGCTAGGCTTTTCAAAACTGCACTGTTTGCTGAGATCATTTTTATACTAATTTGTACTGGTGAACAGAACTAGCACAATGTGGTACTAGGGTCATAGAAGTAAGATTCAACTTGAACTAAACACAATTAAAATTAATGAGACGGATTTAAGTCGCGTTTATTTTAATGTCATAGCTATTTTAATAGCTTAGTAACTGGAGTCGTTTAGACAAGTATAAAATCATAATTATTATGTATATCAACCATTGAGAGAGTATACTAGCCATATACTAGCTCGATAATCTTAAGCGTTATGTTATCCCAACGTTACGGTGATATCATCAACAAATGCTTTTTGTCAACGCCACCCCAGGGGTGTCGTTTTGGGGGTGTCGTCAACAATGAACGGAAATTTGAAGATATATTTTCCTGTTTGAAAAAAGACAACTTTTGGTTCAAACGATTACCCGCACTAAGAATAAGTCCTGTGACGCTTGGGACTCTGTAAACATGCAACTAACGGACACAAAGATCACCCAGACACGAAACAACAATTTATAGATCACAAAAAATGTTGTCTCGTGTGGGAATCGAACGCTCAACACTCGACGCAGTGTCAAGCGGCGATGTGACCGCTCAAGTGTCAACGTAGACGTAGACGCTGCCACACGCCAATGTGAGGACGGCCCTTTCTTTTTTTCTTCGCAGTGGAAATGCATTTACGCACGTATCTTGGACTCGACGGCTGGAGTGCAAGGCCGTAATACCCACGAAAACCACAGCGCATACTTCAACGCTATTTTGGGGCGCTAGGGGGTCGCGTTAGCATTCTACCCTGACACCTCGGCGGATATCCCGAACGCCTACCAACCTCCTTGGCGGCGGATGAAGGTGTTGGGCTCCGCAGTCAAAACTCCCAGCGGCCGCAGCGGGTAGGGAGGACGGCAATCTGACATCTCCTCTTCCTCTGCGACCTCACCGCTACGCAACAATGGTTCGCCCCCATTTGGTCGCGGGAGATAGGGTGCGCGGCAACGCAACACCGACACGCCTCTCGTCCCGCGACCGCGCCCGACTGCGAGGGACAGACAGAACAGTCCCCCGCACCCGCACCTTTGGACGCATCCTGCGTAGGCCCGTGAGGGCGGCTCTACGCCAACCGTGCAGTCTATTTACTATTTGAGCCAGTACTGCACTATGCTCTTGTAAAATTCTAGTAATATTTCTACTACTTAAATAATTTAACAAAACAGTTCAACATTTACATTATAATATTCTCTATTTAAATGAAGGTTATGGTTTACCCAAATCGAGCATATTTTACGGCTATTGTGTTCGAAGCATGCGGTCATCTCGAGTAATAAGTTTCAAGAACTAACCCTTTAAGGATACTTGTGAAGTTTGGAAAACGTAGGTTCTACTTGTTTTGGGTCGACGAAGTGTTTATCATAGTTTTGTTTTAGTAAAAGAAAACAATCCATTAGTGTTTTTTGTCTAAAAATATTTATCTAATACCTTCAAACTGGCAATTCCATTATATAGTTATGTATCATCATCATGATCATCAGCCCTGTATATAAACTGTCCCAATGCTGGGCACGGGCCTCTTCTCACTATGAAATGGGTAAGGCCATAGTCCACCACGCTGGCCAAGTGCGGGTTGGCAGACTTCACATGTCTTTCGAGAACATTATGGAGAACTCTCAGACATGCAGGTGTTTCCTTCACCGTTTAACAAGCGATAATTAAAAATTGAATACACACATAACTCTGAAAAGTCATTGGTGCGCGCCGTGGATTCGAACCCAGACTCTGTGCGTGGCAGTCTGTCGGTGTCTCCACTAGGCTATCGTTGCTATATACTTTTGTATATATAATCTAAATCTCGGAAATCGCCTTGATGATTTTCATAAAATTTAGTATTCTGGAGGTTTCAGGGGCGATAAATCGATCTAGTTAGGATTTAGTTTTAGAAAACACGATTTACTAAAAATACCGACCTAAGCTCGTTCATCCAGGTACTTAGTCTTAATGCCAGACACGAGCCTCATCGCACTTCAACAAGGACCTAGGCTAAGTCATTGACGTATCTAGGGTAATTTTCCAGAGTGTGCCTGGGTCTTTATAAAGCTATGGTGTAATGATTATTAGGCGTCCCGCCTAGAATTTCTCATGGGTAACCAAAATTCTGAGGGAGGGGGAAGGGATGCCAGGCCCCCTGCTATATACGCTTACGAGGCTAGTATTGTGGATAAACTTCGCAAGTTTCCTCACGATATTTTTCCTTCACTTTAACAATTGAATATGCACATAACTACGAAAAGTATGTGTGGAATTCTGTCAGTCTCTCCACTAGGCCATGGCTGCTTTTATAAAGTCTTGGAAAGTTTTTATTACGTTGCCCTGAGACCTAAAACTATAATAAATTAAACTGGGTTGTCACGTGCCAGACAAAAACTCATTAAGTAAAGTTCAGAGTACTCTAAATAAAAAAAAATGGTACAACTTTTCACTTTACTCGAATTAAGCTTCTGGCACAAGCACAGTCATGGAACAACGTACCTACTAGTCTAGAATTCAAATAAAAAAAAATTCTTGAATAGTTGAGTACTGTCCTTATAATTGAAAAGTATATCTTGTAAAATCAAATAGATACATGGGGATTATGCATAGGCGTGCAATGAGCACTTTTTATGAGTAAATTTTGATCCCTACTTGCCTTCGCTTCGTAGAATCACTTAGGTTGAGATTTATTTATTAAGAATCTACATTGATATATGGATGAGCGACAGAAATCATATACCAAGGTATTACGCAGTGAAGTCTTCTCACACTTCTCTTCTTCTTAGTAAAATCGTCAAAGATGGTCCGCTATAATAGTGGCCATTACTTGTCGATTTTATGAATAGTGAAACATTTATACCTATTATGTTCTCTTATGTAAAGACGTGACGGTTAATCTCTTGAGCTGCCATATCATTCTAAAAGTCCTTTTATTAGGTCACTTAGTACAAAACTTCAAGTTAAACTAATGCGTTTGAAGCAGTAGCCATTTGGCTACTGCTTCAAACGCATTCGTTCTTTTAGTAGTTTTATTATTTACGAGTCAAGCTAAGGGGCGTAGCTGCTAAATAATAAATCTACGAAAATCCTCTACTAACAATAATAGTGGATGACATATCAAGTGAATAATTCAGGCACCCAATAAATTATTCACTTGACAAAATAGACGACGTTTCTCCACCCTAACTTGTCATGTAAGGAAAATATGTAAAATCCACGTTCCCGGAACACCCAAATATCATTGGCATTGCAAATTTGGGACAAAGGCCTTCGGTGCGTCTTGTAAAGCTTTCTTATGCATGAAATCTCATTAAATTGTATGTTGTCAGGCAAGTACATAAATGATTCCTTTGATATTCAGAATCAGTTCGTTTTATAGAGCTGAATATTACATGCTATAATGTAAACATTGCTTGTAACGTACTGCCTTTATTTTTAGGCTTAGTGCGTCTTTCATTTACGCTTAAGCGATCGCCACGTTTATAACGGTGAACGTTGCAATTGGATGAAATGCTTTGATTGGGCCCAATTGCTATGTTGAACGCGGTACGTAAAAGTAACTAGCACTAAGTCCACAGATTTTCGATTCTGCTTCAAGGTTTGGTCAAAAATTGGTGGAATAAATATCTCTATATTAAGAGTATATTAAGAATTTTAGACTTCAGATTTAAAATAAACTTACTTTTAGCAAATCTGTACCACAATTATTTATCGACCGAGGACCTGAACCGAAATAATACCGTTATCTGTAAAGTTAATAACAGGTTTTAATTACTTAAACAACAACATAATGTATGTAGATTAACAATAATCTTAATATATAAAATCCTTGCGTTACTGACTGACTGACAGACACGCTACAGCCGAAACTATTGGGCGCAGGAAGCTGAAATTTGGCATGTATGTTCCTTGGGGACCGTAGGGGTGCACTAAGAAGGGATTTCCCGAAATTACCACGGGATCGGCCAAAACGGGTAAATTAAAAAAAAATGCAGGCGTAGCTGCTGGCGTCCTCTAGTGTTATGATAATGTTCTTAATCCTATTTTTTTTTTATAGACTCACGCCTGTATCCCCGAAGGGGTAGGCAGAGGTGTAATATTACACCCGATTTTCGATTCTGCTTCAAGGTTTGGTCAAAAATTGGTGGAATGAATATCTCTATATTAAGAATATATTAAGAATTTTAAACTTCAGATTTAAAATAAACTTACTTTTAGCAAATCTGTACCACAATTATTTATCGACCGAGGACCTGAACCGAGATAATACCATTATCTGTAAAGTTAATAACAGGTTTTAATTACTTAAACAACAACATAATGTATGTAGATTAACAATAATGTTATGATAATGCTCTTAATCCTATTTTTTTTTATAGACTCACGCCTGTATCCCCGAAGGGGTAGGCAGAGGTGTAATATTACAACCATACCTCGCCATGAATTGTTAGGTCCCACGTAATAGAGGGCGAGCCTATTGCCGTACTATTTATTATATTACATATTACCAGACTCCGTGCTGTTACTGAGAATTTCCTGTCGGAAAAACCCAATAACACTCTGCCCGACCCGGGAATCGAACCCGAGGCTTCCCAATCCCACGCGCACATTTATGCCGCGAAACCAACGAGGCAGTCCTATAATTATTCAAAAACGACTAACCACGGAATTCAATATCTATAGATAGATCTGTACATTTTATATTCGTTTTTGACATAAGCTCCATACAAAATATGTCAAACACGAATCTAGAATCTCAAAATCCATGTCTCTTTCTCTTAGCGTTATCCCAGTTTCAGTTTGGGGTCCGCTTACTAGCCTAACCGGATTTGGCTAAATATTAGCTTTTCCACAGAGCGACTGTCTGTCTGACCTCCGTAATCCCGAAGGGATAGCGATATTCCATGGTTTAGACTAGTATCAGTTTATTTAGAAGGTACTGACGCCCTGTAACGACTGTCAAAGATCTTCATGACAACCGGGACCGACGACTTAACGTGCTCTTCGAGGCACGGGGCAAGCGATAATTAACAATTAAATACGCACTTAACTACGAAAAGTCATTGGTGCGCGCCGTGGATTCGGACCCGATACCCTCTGCATGGCAGTCTGTTGGTATATCCACTCGGCTATCGCTGCTTTTATCTCAAAATCGAATATTGTAAATGGCCGTAAGTGAGGCACCTGTTATTTACTCTGACCTTTCGGCATAGGTAACATCAGCCGTGGCAGCTAAATTCGTGAACACAGCTGGTTTTACGTTACACTGGTAATTCACCTTTATGTCAAATAATTACGAGATTTAATCCCATTTACCCGGCTGCCTCGCTAGTCTCGCAGCATAAATGTGCTCGTGGGATTGGGAGGTCTCTGGTTCGATTCCCGGGTCGGGCAAAGTGTTTTTGGGTTTTTCCGTTAGGAAATTCTCAGTAGCAGCGCGGAGTCTGGTAATGTAATATGCCCGGTAGGGCAATAGGCTCGCCCCCTATTACGTGGGACTTAAAAAGTTCATGGCGAAATGTGGGTGTAATATTACACCTCTGCCTTCAGGGATACAGGCGTGAGTATATAAAAAAATTACCCAGCAGGCGATTGGCCTTAGAAAATAACGTGTTACTGAGACAATGTTAGATTGCTCCTGTGGGCGTTCATGAAATGTTTAGGCCAGTTAGTGACATTCGCTCAAGACACTCAAGATATTAATATTAGTATGTGTACAAATCACAAAAGTTTAAAAAATATTTAATGTAGATTATATTGAAAAAGAAATGCCCATATTTTGAATTGATCTAAATCAAAGAACTATTAATCTTAATCAAAGAGACGTCCACGCTGCCGCCAATAAGTAAACAACATCTTGTTTACTCATTGACGGTATCACTTTGTGAATAAAACGATCCATCGATTAGTTTATATTCCATATTCCTATTATAGTGACTACACTTTGTGACATCATAAATAATTGTATGCTAAGTGGTACATTCCCGGAATCCTTAAAATTGTCAATTGTTAAGCCATTATATAAGAAAGATGACAAATCACAAATTTGTAACTATAGGCCGGTAGCATTACTACCAGTGCTTTCAAAGATCTTTGAAAGGATTATCTATAATAATCTTTGTAATTTGTTTGAAAAGCAAAACCTTTTCTGTGAAGAACAAATGGGTTTCAGAAAAAATAAATCCATTAATATGGCCATTTATAGATTTTTGGAATCCATACATCATAATCTAGACAAAAGAAAACCAGTTGTAGCTATGTATATGGATATGACGAGAGCGTTTGATCATGTGGATCATAAATTACTTTTAAATAAGCTCTACAGATATGGTGTCAGAGGTAACGTGCTTAAATTAATAAAATCTTATCTCGAAGATAGAAAGCAAATGACCCAAATATGTCAGATGAATTTTGAGAAAAAACAAGAAATAGTTTATTCATCTAGCAAAAGAACGCTAGCCTATGGCGTCCCTCAAGGTTCTGTATTGGGTCCGCTTTTGTTTATTTGCTATATAAATGACTTGCCTAAGGTTATCAAACACCAGATGTCCTTGTTTGCCGATGACAGTGCCGTTATCTATAACAACGGGAGTAATACACGAATAGAAATTGATATTAACTAAAGTATTGCCTCCATAATTGACTGGTTGAATGCTAATAACCTTAAAATTAATCTATGCAAAACCAATTTTATGAATTTTAAATTAAGACATTCAATTCAAAATACTTTGCAAATTGACCACGATGGTGATCTGGTACTAGAAACAGATACCACAAAATTTCTTGGGCTCCATATCGACAATGATGTTTCCTGGAAAACACAAATCGAAAAAATATGCACAAAATTAAATAAATTTTCTTACGCACTCTACATATTGGTAAAGTTGCTAATAAAGACGCCTTATTGCGGCTTACCATGGGTATGTGGCCTCTACTTTGCAGTATGGCCTTATATTTTGGGGCAATGGTACTAATATTAACAAAGTATTAATCGCTCAGAAAAAATGTATACGAGCTATCTGTAAGCTTAAACCCACAGATTCCTGCAAACCCCAATTTATAAATCTTAAGATACTCACTGTAACATCCCTTTATATCTTCGAAACCTGTGTTCGTCAAAAATAATTTAGATTTGTTTAAGCCTATAGAAAGTCAACGTCGTTCAAACAAGTTGCATTTGTTACCTGCGAAAACTACTTTTTTCCATAAAAGCGTTTATGCTATGGCGCCTAAAATATTTAATAAGTTACCAACACAAATCATTTTAAGTAAGTGTATCAGTGAATTCAAACATAAATTATTTGGCCTATTAGTTAAAAAAGCATATTATTCTATTAATGAATTTTTAAATGACATTTTATTGCAGCAAGACCTATCCTCTACTTAGCTTTGTTACATTTTTGTTTGACATACCTTTATAATTTTTAAAATTGACATTTGTAGGGAGATAGAAATAATACCAGCGATGTTTCAACTTGGCGTATATTACTTCCCTTACAAACAGTATACAAACAATAACAACCAATAGGTATACGATGTATTCCTAATGAGTACGGGTGAATGAGAACGGACTGCGGGTGGCTATCGCGCTCGTCACCTCGACGTGGGCTGCAGGTGGCTACCGCACACCTTAACCCGACTGATCTCAGAGGACTGCAGAGGCTATCGCTCTAAGACCGGCCGCTAGGCTAAGTGAAGTTCGCCACAGTCGGGTCTTCACGCAACCCCCTAGAGGGTTGGCGGAGGCTGGTACAGGGCCTGTGCCCTTCTCCAGCGGTCTCTGGTCGCTGCCCCTTCAATAAAGGGCAGGTAGTTGGGGCGGGCTGTATGCCCTACAGTGTCGTCGTCAATGGATTGTGTTATTCACAGGGCCGTGCACACTTCACGCCGTCCGGGCGGTCAGCACGAGCCAGGTGAGACCCCCGGCGAACCGGGGGAGGCCCAGCTCCGTGTAGCCAGCGACGCGGACGGCGGCTTACGTGCGGCCTCTGTGAGGTATGTCAGTGTTGATGGTGGTGGTGTTGGCGTCTTGTGTGTGGTGTAGTGTAGGCGGCCGCTGTTGCGGTGGTCGCCCGCGCGCGCACATGATGCACGTATGCGCGTCATACGCACAGATGTCGCGCGGAAAGGGGCGGTCACCTGCAACAGTGGGGAAGAGCGGGTTCTACCCGGTTAGAGGTGGCGGTTACCTGGGGGTGACCGTGGTGTCCTCGGAGTCGTCGGGGGTGATGAGCAGGTCTCGCGGCAGCTTCTTCTTGTCCGGGGGGCGAGCGTGCCAGGGGGCCAGGTCCCGGACGTGGTCACAGGCCGAGGCGTCGGCTCGCTCGAACATCCCCACGGACAGACGGCGGATGTAGGCGTCCAGGCTCTCTATTCGCGTGTCCCGCTGGATCACGGCGTTACGTACGGTGCGGGGGGCACCTACGATGGCGCGCAGCGTGAGTGATTGCTGTGCGCGGAGGCGGGCCTTGTTCGTCTCGCTCGTGAGCGCGAACCAGGCGGGGGCGGCGTAGGTGAGCCGGGGGCGTACATACGTTTTGTACACCCCCAGCTTGACGCGTAGCGGGAGTCTGGAGCGGAGCACTGGACGCAATAGCGCTCTCGTAGTGCGGACCTGCGCGACGACTTGGCGGACGCGCGACTCAAGGGTGAGTAGGCGGTCGAGAGTGACCCCCAGGTACTTCACCGTCCTCGTCCACGGGATGAACCCGTCCTGTAGTTGGAGTGGCAGTGGATGGTCTCGTTTTGAGCTAAATAGAATCGCCTGTGACTTACCCACGTTCACCGACAGTCGCCATTGCGATAGCCAGCGAGGTAGGAGGTCGAGGGTGCGCTGCATCTTAGACGCGGCGTGGTAGGCGTTGATGCTTGTAGTGATGTACGCCGCGTCATCAGCGTACAGGGCCAGTTCGGTGCCCTCGGCGACGGGGATGTCGTCGGTGAAGCGTGTGTAGAGCACAGGCGAGAGACATGAGCCCTGCGGGACTCCGGCGGAGATGGTGTGGAGCTCGGATAACTCCTGTTCCACTGCCACTCTGAATGTCCTGTTGTGCAGAAACGATTGGACCGTCTTGACGGCGCGACGGGGCGCTGTAGAGGTGGAGAGCTTGTAGAGCAGACCGGAATGCCATACTCGGTCAAATGCCTTTTCCATGTCGAGGAATACTGCCACGGCGTGCTCGCGTTTGTTACGCGCCGCCGCTATCCGGTGCAGTACCCTCGACAGTTGTAGTGTGGTTGAGTGTTCGGCGCGGAACCCGAACTGCTCAGGTCTGGGCGTGATGTGCGGTATGAGGTGCCGCAGCAGGAGTTTTTCGAACACCTTCGAGATGGTGGGCAGCAAGGTGATCGGCCGATAGCTCTCAGGCTTCATAGTGTTCTTGCCTGGCTTGGGCAGCATGATTATCCGGCCCTCTTTCCAACAGGTGGGGAAGACGCCTGTGCGGACGATCCCCGTAAACAGGCGCGCCAGCGCTGCCACGGTACGGTGCGGCAGGCGGCGCAGCGCTGCGTTCGGTATCCCATCCGCCGCAGGGGCCTTCCGGGGCTGGGTCTGCCGAATGGCACGCTGCACCATGCCAGGGGAGAAGTAAATAGGGTCCTCTTCGGGAGCTATCGGCGTGGCGAAGTAGTCTCGAAGGTGTTTCTCGACTGCTGCGGTGTGTTCCGTGTCAGCAGTTGGGTTCGGCGCGAACACGCTCTCCAAATGTCCAGCGAGTATGGCCGCGCGGTCTGCTGCCTTGTACCTCGGCGTCCCGTCGGCGTGTAGCAGCGGGCGCACCGGAGCTGGGGTGTTAGTGAGGCGACGACATAGCCGGTGTAGTGACGGCCAGTCGTCGCTGGTGTCGTCGATAAAGCGCTCCCAGCTCTCGGTGGTGTAGGTCCTCAACTCGTCCTTCACTCTCTCCGCGAGCCGGTTTAGTTTGGCTTTCAGCGTGGGGCAACGGGAGCTCTGCCACTGCCTTCGAAGGCGCCTCTTGTCTGCGATCATACGTAGAATGCGTGCCGGCAGAGGAGTGAGTCTCCTCTGGGTGGTGGGGGTCGTGGCAGTCACAAGGGCGCCTTTAATAGCTTCGGTGATCTCCGCTGCGAGCGTCTCGACGTCGGCCGCGGAGTTGATAGGGCGAGTTAGTGTGGTGGTCTCAATCGTTTCTGCGAATTTGGTCCAGTCCGGTTTGTAACGTGGCGCTAGAGGGACAATCCGCGTAGGCTGCTGCTGTACGACGACGAGTACAGGTTGGTGATCCGACAACAGCTCGTCGTCGAGTACTTCTTGCTGTATCTGGCAGTGCGTCTCGTTGTGTATGATGATGTCGAGTACGTCGGGTATCCGTGTAGGGTCGTCCGGGTAGTGTGTGGGTACCTCCGGTCCCGCGACCACGTACTCGTATGACTCGGCGTCTTTAAATAGTCGTACACCAGCGTGGTTTGTGTTCGACGAATTCCACGCTGGGTGCTTACAGTTTAAGTCGCCCGCTATGATGACAGGGTGCGGCACGCTCAAGAGCGACCGCAGCTCAGCGACGTCTGGCGTTGTAGCGGGCGGCTTGTAAGCGGCGTGGAGATGTAAGTTGGCACCGCCTAGGTGCACTTCGACACCCAGCGTGTAGACGGTGTTAAAGTTCGGTGTAGGTAGCGGCTGGTGTACGACTCGTCGCTTGATGAGCACTGCCAGTCCGCGGTAGCTCCTTCCCTCGGGTGAGATTTCGTCCCTCCGATAAACGAGGAAACCTGGGAATCGTGGTTGGTCTGCAGGTCCCAGGTGCGCGCACGCACCTGGGACCTGCAGACCAAGTGAAGTTCGACGGGCCGGCGACGACTTATATAGGCGCTGGTCCCCACTGTGCACGGCGGTGAGCGATGACGTCTCGTAGAACGGTGCAGATAGTCGGTGTGCGAGCGAGAAAGTATTCGAGCCGGAGCGAGGTGCGTGTAGGCAGTCTGATAGACGCGTGTTGTTATTATTCTCGTTACACATTTAATTAACTATTTTTTGTAATTGCATGTAATATTAATTTGACATTGAATATTATCTCTGTTAAATATTATATTTTAATGATGCTATGTTATATTTTGTATGCCTATCGGCGGGACATGGAGTGCACTTTAGAAACTATTGTATAACACCTTGTAAACCTGTGTTCACAAAATAAAATTATTTGAATTTGTTTATTCACAAAGTGATAGAGTTCTCAAGTTTATTTGTGTTTCGAGCGGTGTCCAAAGTCGTTATCAAGTTGGCATTTAGGTGGGTGTATTAAATGAAATATTGTGGGGATCAGAGTGAGTATACCAAAACTAAGTAAAGTAAGTACTTTACTTAGTTTTGGTATACTCACTCTGATTCCCACTATATTTCTTGGTAAACGATGTGGGAATACAGCGTGAAAGTTAGATGTAAAAAAACGTATGAAACCCAAGAATGACACTAGAAGACATCAGAATTCCGTGAGCTCATACCGCTTCAATAGTAACACCAACAGTTGCACAAGGTTCGGGTACTTTGAAATAACTTCAACATTAAAGACAAAGACAAATAACTTCTTAGTCTTCCGTGACCACGATTCATGTAAAAAATGCAAAACTCCGTATAACACATAACACAACAAAACTTGATGCCTTTAACCCCGAAGGGGTAAGCAGAGGTGTATTATACACCAACACTTTGCCAGTTATGTTTCGGTCCCAATGTACTAGGGGTCGAGCCTATTGCCATCTACCGACCACATTTTTAAGCGAGCGATAATTTAAATTTTTGATACACACATTACTTCGAAAAATAAGAGTTGTGTGCCCGGGGTAACTGAGGATCGAACCCGAGACCATCGTCTCGGCAGTCTGTTACGTACACCACTGGGCCATCGCCGCTATAAACGCCGTATAGTAAAAAAAATGTTTTCAGATCATAGGTATAGGCTTAGGTAATATTATCAGTCAAACCAATATATTGCGATAAAATCCGTAAACTGTTGTTTAATTTCAATGATAAAAAGCCATAAAAATAATCCTAATTGTATACGACATCTCTTTGTTTTATAACGATTTAAATGCATTTAAAACCCAATTTATATTTGTTTGGATCAGCCTACGTCTTTAACTTTACGTTCACTCAATGAAACTGCATACGGGCAGAAAATTAAAATACAGAGAAATAACACAAACTACGTATGCTTCTTAACAAAATCACATTCAAAATTATACGCCATTTAAACACAAAGATCTTTAATTTATTACAAAATTCCATTTTACTTTCGTAATTGTTTTGCTTCTTGTTTTCACGGAACTGTTTCCTTGACTAACATTTAGGGCACAATTGTTTTCCTCACGAACTTCTTTTGACAATCTACTGAAGCTTTATTTTATCAACAAGAGCTAGTTGTATTTCATTTCGTTGCTGTAGGGTAATGATCAAACACCTTTAACATGTGTGTACATGCCGCAGATATAATAAAAAATTGCAGGTAAGATACATTTATTTTATTTGAGGGCTGGGGCACCGGTCGTATGAGCTCCCACATATTGGTTTTATCATTTGACTACTCCCTTTATACTAATTACATCATTATATGCATACACGAGTGTTTTTCAGAAAACAATAATAACATTATTTTAAATATTTTCGCCCTCTTATTTCAAGTCAAAATGAACTACAAAGCAACATTTTAAAACTGTTTAAAATAAAAGCTCCTTAAAAACAAACGTAGCAATACCATTAATGTAATAACAAGTTAAACTCTCGCGAGAAAACAAACGGATCACGAACATACATTATCATAACGAATATGAAACAAAAAAGGAAAAATTGAAAACGATAAGTAGAGTCTACAAATAAGAAAACTTATAACTGTAAAAGGCACAAATAATCTACTTATTCAAACAAACTACTTTTGCTTTATATTTAGATACTTATGTATATATTTTTATTGAGATACTTATGTAACTAGAATGTCTTAGTCAGGTTGGATTTCATTAAGTTTATTTGTATCTACTCTACATTATTTATTATTGTGAACTTGATTTTTACTGTGCGCTGTACAGCATGTAAAATATTATTGTAAATTTTCTGAATTTAATGAATGTGTGATTCCTTTAAAAAATAATAATATTATCTGAAACCTCATGCAACCAAATCAGCTTAGTTAAATACCTAATTATGTAAGATTTTACATTTAGTTACATAAGTAAGTATTTACAATAATTATTTTGTGTAATAATCTGTTAAATACTTTTTCATCATCATGCCTTTTGTAGTCTGCTACTGGATATATGGCTCTCTAATGGCATACGACGAAACATGAGTAAAATTTTAAAGAAATATTATTTGACTTATGTAAGTTTATTTTAATCTTAGTATATATAGTTTCCAACGGACGGATATGGTATAATAACAAGAGTAACTAGTAGATAGCATCACATCTTTTGGTCGCAGCGCGGCACAGGACCACTGCTTTCAGAGGTAGTTTCAGATACGCCACCACCCATTGTTGGAATGACCTTCCGCCCCCCATGCGCAACCTGAAAACATTACACGCATTCCGAAATAAGTTTAAGTCATTTTTAATGAACAAACTAAAGACAATGTTATGAATGTACATACCTTTTAGAATAAGTAAGTACGGCAACATCACTTACGTGTCTACTGACGAAACGTATTGAAATAATAGTGATATTATAATGTGTATAATTTGTTATTATTTATTTGCGTATGCGCAGTGACTTTATTATATTATTAACTGCGCGCCGGACTCTGGTAGACGACGCTTGGTTGACACCGTTGACATCACACACAGTTGACATGATAATAGACATTGATGACAGATGGAATCTTTGGCCTACGGTGAAACGTCAGTCTTTCAAGTACAAATAGCGTTCGGAAACGCATTACTAGTTCCTATTATAATTTTTATTTGATTGTAACTGAGGCATGCATTGTGTATTGTATAATTATAATAACATACAAGTATATATATATATATATATATATATATATATATATATATATATATATATATATATATATATATATATATATATATATAACCTATTAATAATTTGAGCACTATATACGTATATATTGTATATACAATTGTGTGTATATATATAATAATTTTCGTTATTTTATTTTTATTTCATTTACTTATAGGTAAATTTAAGCTAGTAAAATTATAATGGTATATATAGGCCTGCGAGAATACCAGCGTTGCAGTTGTACAACTGCAACAATAGCTGACGCAATTGCCTAATTTGTTCTTCTCATACCGCCTCCTGTTAATCTTAGTAAGTAAATATAAATATGTATGTAATGTTATGGAGAAACAAATAAAATATTTTTTTTTTTGGTTTTTTTAGATACTAGTAACTCTTGTGATTATACCATATCCGTCCGTTATAATATGCCGTATTGAATTCATTAATAGAGTTCTGTAAAAAGATTTTTACGGAACTCTATTAACGAATTTAATTTATTGCTTGAACAATTACCTTTTGTATCTTTACTACAATTAAACCAAATGTCACATTAATTCTTTTAATTCAAATTCTAGTTTTTTGCCTAGAATTTAGGCAGTTAATCTATTAGTCTCATAAGACCGTCAGTTAATGAATTTTAACCATTACATTTGTAAAAAAAAATAATAAAGTAGTAGCAGTTAAGAAATCTTAAAAGTCATGCTTTTCGTTATTAAGAGAAATTAATAGAACTAGTTTATTGATATGAATCTAGTGAACCCAAACTAAATACTGATAGATTTTCTGAGTCTGGTCTTCAATGAATTTTCTCATCAGAATGGTTGTCTCATTATGTCATCCAATCTCACAAAGTGTTGTCTTTTGTGGGCACGAATCTGCTACAATTGACGCAGTTGAAGTACTACTTATGGCAACCGTTTAAAACGCTACGCCACAAGTGTAGTCAAGAATTTTTGTATATATTTAATATTTCTTTCAAATAACAGCAAATAGATCACTCTTGCATATCTTATCATCATAATCATCGTCCCAGTGACAAGTCGGTTGCATTCGAGACTTGGAGTTTGGAGTCCGCGCTGTCGATTAACCATTCCATATTCCTCCACCATCGGGACTCAGTAGGACTCAGTAGAGTCCCCATAATGGCGGTCTAACATCCTCATGGCAGCCAGTACCGATGGCTTAACGGGCTCTCTGCGGCACGGGGTTGACAAGAATATTAATTTCGTTTTCCTGAAGTCTATAACGGATGGTTTAATGTTAATAATTATCATACGCAGCTTGTTATATAAAGAGTATTTATCTACTAACCCCGACATTTTAAGTCAATTAGTGAATGAATTCACAATAGATGTTTGGCTTTGCCCGAATAGTTTTGGACCAGAATTAATAAAATAGTACACGGCTCAATTTTAGGAAGCCAAACTGATGATTAAAAGTCAAACTGGTTGGACAAATGAAATATATTTTGTGTTATTTATTCAATCAAATGGCTTTGTTCGACGTATGCACTTTGTTTTTTTTTACATAAAATACTAGCCCTGTTTTTGTGTTTTTAAATAATTTAAATTCATTCATTCATTCGTGGTGGCGCAGCGACCCAAAGTGAGTCTTGGCCTCTGACACAAGATCTCTCCAACTTTTCTTGTCGTGGATGCACTGCTTCCAGTCCAGTCTACGAAGTCCTGCTAGATCTTTTAGGATTTCGTCATTCCAGCGATATCTAGGACGAACCACCGGGCGTCGACCGCTAGGTCGTCCCAGATACGCCCTTTTTGCAGCACGATCCTATTCCATCCTCATCACGTGACCAAACCAGTGAAGTCGTGACGCCTTAATCTCGCCGATAATTTTTGGTTCGGCCACAAGGTTTTCTATCTCCACGTTCTTTCGGATCCTCCAGCTCCCATCCTCTTTTCTAGTTGGCCCCAGAATCCGCCGTAAGATCTTCCTTTCTGCCACTAACAGCTTGTTTTCTTCTTTAAGTATCAGTGTCCACGCCTCACAGCTGTACATCAGAATTGGTCTAATGACTGTTTTGTAGATTCGGACCTTCGTTTTTCTGCTTATGAGTTTTTACACTAACACCTTATGTAGAGCTGCTGAGCATCTAAGGGCATTATGGATTCGGATGTTAATCTCATCCCGTTTGTTGGTATCGGTAACAGTGCACCCAAGGTATTTAAATTTTGCTGTACCCTTTTATGTCGTATCCGCAACCTCTAGGTCTTTTCTTTTTTCCTTTGGGTTCCTGTACCTCTTCATATGAAGATACTCCGTCTTCTCACGGCTTATTGTGAGACCAACCTTCTTTCCTTCTTCTTCCAATGCATGGACCATTTCGACAACCTCCTCTTTGGATTGTCCGAGCAGCGCCAGGTCATCCGCGTAGCCTATCACTTTATGTGAGCCGTTCAACTCTACACCCCATGTTGAGATGTTATGCGTTGGATGATGTATTCGAGCACCAAGTTGAATAGCATAGGTGATAGTGCATCGCCCTGCTTAAGACCTGTCACCACTTCAAACTGAGTTAGTTGTCCACTCTTACCTTCATGCTACTCTTGTAATAATTATTAATATTATCTTGGAATAATTTAAATGGTTTATAAATTAGTTATGACGTCGTCGTCGATAGTCGAACCCACAACACTCGGCGCAGTGTCAAGCGGCGATGTGACCGCTTAAGTGTCAACGCAGACGTAGACGTGGCGTCGACGCCGCATTGACGCTGACGCCAATGTGAGGGCGGCGCTGACGCCCATGTGAGGGCGGCCATACGCCAACCGTGCAGTATAATATTTACTATTTGAGCTAGTACTGCACTTTGGTCTTGTAAAATTCTAGTAATATTTCTACTCCTAAAATAATTTAACAATGCAGTTCAAAATTTAAATTATAATATTCTCTAGTTTAATGGTTTGGTTAAAGGTTTTGGTTTGCCGAAATCGAGCATATTTTACGGCTATTGTGTTTGAAGCATGCGGTCATCTCGAGTAGGTAATAAGTTTCAAGGACCAACCCTTTCAGGGATACTTGTGAAGTTTGGTAAACGAAGGTTCTACTTGTTTTGGGTCGACGAAGTGTTTGTCATAGTTTTGTTTTAGTAAAAGAAAACAATACAGAAATGTTTTTCGTCTTACAATATTTATCTAATACCTTC
The DNA here is from genome assembly GCA_944739405.2 of Euclidia mi. Lineage (NCBI taxonomy): Eukaryota > Metazoa > Arthropoda > Insecta > Lepidoptera > Erebidae > Euclidia > Euclidia mi. Next base: position 6,952,022 of record OX123194.2, read on the forward strand.
AAACTTGCAATTCCTTTATATACTTATGTATATAATCTAAATCTCGGAAATCACCTCAATGATTTTCATGAAATTTAGTATTCAGGAGGTTTTAGGGGCGATAAATAGATCTAGTTAGGATTTAGTTTTAGAAAACACGATTTACTTAAAATACCGACCTAAGCTCGGTCATCCAGGTACTTAGACTTAATGCCAGGCACGAGCCTCATCGCACTTCAACAAAGACTTAGCCTAATTCATTGGCGTGTGTAGGGTAATTGTTCAGGGTAGGCGTCCAGTCTAAGAAATTCGAATGGGTTACCAAAGTTCTAGGGTAACTGGCCATATGTCATGACCATAGTAGGGTGGGCACGTGCACAGCGGGCCCACCGGCCCCTTGTTTAATACGCCTATGGGGCTAGTCTACCACGCTGGCCAAGTACGGAACAGCAGACTTCACATGTCTTTAGAGAACATTATGCAGACCTCTTGCACGTTTCCTCACAATGCGTTACTTTTTTACGGTAAGCAATAATCAACAATTGAATATGCACATAACTACGAAAAGTAAGTGTGGAATTCTTTCAGTCTCTCCACTAGGCCATGGCTGCTTTTATAAAGTCTTGGAATGTTTTTATTATGTTGCCTTGTAACCTAAAACTAGAATAAATTAAACTGGGATGTCACGAGCCAGACAAAATCTCATTATGTAAAGTTCAGAGTCCTCCAAATAAATAAAAATTGCTACAACTTTTCACTTTACTCGAATGAAGCTTTTGGCACAAGCACCAAGCACACTAATGGAACAACGTACCTACTAGTCTAGAATTCAAATGAAATGTCTTGAAATAGTTGATTACTTTCCGTATGATTGAAATGCACGTCAAGTAACATCAAATACAGGTGATTATGCACTGGCGTGCATAGAGCACTTTTATCGCTAGTTACCTAAGAGCTCACAAGAGAAAGGAGAACTAGCTTGGATCGCTGTCATCGGAAACGCTGAAGAAGACTATATAATATCTTTCGAGGATTAGATAAGCAAATATTTGTTCCTAAGTGCCATCGCTTCATATACTAAGGTATTACGCGATGAAGGCCTCTCACGCCTTCTCAGTGAAGTTGTCCAAGAGGTTCCGGTGAAGTAACGCCATTAGTTGTAGGTTTTGTGACTAGTAAAACATTTACACCTATTACTCCTATGTCGAGTACTCTTATGTCGAGACGTGAGTGTTAATCTCTGGAACTTTGATAGCCAAAGCTCTTTGATCAAGAGCTTGGCGTACAAAATTGTGGGAGCCACAAAACCCATTATGTCCCATAGTCGAGCCACTGTGGACAGCATAGTGCGTTCGGTGCACTTATCATCTGGTGGTGAGACGTCAAACCGAAAACTATCGCAGGATTTGTCCCAGCGTAAACCGAGAACCTTATGCGGTACAGACTTCTCAAACTCAATGTCTGGAGAAGCCTTATGAGAATCTGGTACGCGTGCGAGAACCTCCTTAGAGTTGCTTGTCCATTTGACAAGATATAACTGGCCTCGCTTGTTAAGCTTAATGAGCTCTTCACAAAGCGAAATTTCTAGCGGAGCGGGTATGACACTACAGGCAAGGTCATCCATATACAAAGCGGAAGTGTAGTATAGTATAGTGTAGCGTAGCGTAGCATAGCTTAGCATAGCATAGCATAACGTAACGTAGCGTAGCATAGCGTAGCATGGCGTAGCGTGGCGTAGCATGGCGTAGCATGGAGTAGCATGGCGTAGCATGGAGTAGCATGGCGTAGCATGGCGTAGCATGGAGTAGCATGGCGTAGCATGGCGTAGCATGGCGTAGCATGGCGTAGCATGGCGTAGCATGGCGTAGCATGGCGTAGCATAGCGTAGCATGGCGTAGCATGGCGTAGCATGGCGTAGCATGGCGTAGCATGGCGTAGCATGGCGTAGCATGGCGTAGCATGGCGTAGCATGGCGTAGCATGGCGTAGCATGGCGTAGCATGGCGTAGCATGGCGTAGCATGGCGTAGCATGGCGTAGCATGGCGTAGCATGGCGTAGCATGGCGTAGCATGGCGTAGCATGGCGTAACATGGCGTAGCATGGCGTAGCATGGCGTAACATGGCGTAGCATGGCGTAGCATGGCGTAGCATGGCGTAGCATGGCGTAGCATGGCGTAGCATAGCGTAGCATAGCGTAGCGTAGCGTAGCGTAGCATAGCGTAGCGTAGCGTAGCGTAGCGTAGCGTAGCGTAGCGTAGCATAACGTAGCATGGCATAGCATGGCATAGCATGGCATAGCATGGCGTAGCATGGCATAGCATAGCATAGTATGGCATAGCATGGCATAGCATAGCATAGCGTAGCATAGCGTAGCATATCATAGCATAGCATAGCATAGCATAGCAAAGCATAGCATAGCATAGCATAGCATAGCATAGCATAGCATAGCATAGCATAGCATAGCATAGCATAGCTAATTAGTGCTTTATCTTACACACAATTAGCACCCACCTTGATCTCTTGAAGAGCAAAACAACCACAAGACGTAATACAATGAGAAGTATGTAACGTTGGTACGGTACCCATAATCACATACCCAAATACCGTCTCAATAGCGGGCGGTAAATCACATCGCTCACTACGTACTATTTTAGTTAGTAGCAAGTGCGGAAATATTGATGCTCCGATCAAAAGATCAATGCCTGCCGAATTCGCAAACTCCGCGTCTGCCAGCGGCAATGACTCGAGGTGAGTGAGTGATGCTACGTCTACATTAGCGTTCGGCAATGCGTCCGTACTACGCACCACGATAAGCGAAGAAATGTTAAAATTAATGTCTCCATCAAAACGAGAATGTATTTTAATATCTACGGCACCCTTGCAATGTTTTTCTGATCCGCCTATCCTTTTGACGGTTGAGTTAGTATTTTTAAAGTTACTCCATAATCCGAGGCGTTTGAAGCATTCCGATGTTATTAGATTGGTCTGAGACGCGCTGTCAAGTAGACAACGTACCATGTGCGGTGACCCATTAACATCATAAACGATAACTTGCGCTGTCGCTAACAGAACAGTCTTAGACGTCATACACTGCGTTTTGGCCCAGCGCGGATCATTATAGATGCGCGAGTGCCGTCCTCGCGTGCGCGTCGCCCGCGCAATGGACGTCATACACAACGATACTTCGCCCTGAGGCGTGAAGAGGGAAGTCACCGTGGCCTGCACCTGCGACGAAGTGTGTCAAGGTTAGCGGCTTGGCTTGACAACGGGTTATCTTTATCGAAATGTAGTAATGAATGATGTTTTTTATTGCATAAGCGACACTTTGTCTTACTAGAACAATTATTTGTTTTATGTTTTATGCTTAAGCAATTAATGCAAGCTTTGTTATCTTTTACGCATTTAAAACGAGCGGTTGGATTCAAATTATCGAAGGCGGGACACTTGTATAAATGGTCGTGCACTATATTACTGCACAGACACTTCTGTGAATTAATTTTATTAGATTCCGAGCATGTTACGTAAGATTGTGGATTAGGGACCGAGTTATTATTACTATTTCGTGATTTATTCAACCTTTGTTTGTTGCTGTTAGTGTTAGACGGGCCAGGTGAACCAGACTGCGTATTATGAAATATTCGACACTGATCTTTGATGAACGAAATAAAACTATCTAGTGGAGGTATTTTATTATTGCGTTCCGTCATTTCGAATGCGCGAATTGTATCAGTGTCAAACTTTTTTAAAGCGTGTTGAAGCAACATAAAGTCGGAAAGATCTTCTAATTTTAAGTTCCTAAGAGAATTAACCGCGGTTACGAAGTTATCAATAAATCGCTGGAAATTCGCGACAGACGCGTTGCCGGACAGTTTGAGATTTAAAGCTTGGTCAAAGTAAGTAGACGCTAGGACGCGCGTGTCCTGATATCTATCAAGTAGTGACTGAAATATGATCTGATAATTCTCAGCACTAGGTGTGACACCTGCAAATACGGACTGGGCCTTCGGTGACAGTTTACCTATTAAATAGTACAACCTGTCAGCATCTGTCAGAGAACCATTAACGTGCACTGTTGACTGAAAACTCGCATAGAATAACGGCCAATTTCGTATATCTCCGTCAAACGACATAATCTCGATTGGCGGTAGTCTCGGTTTGCGGGCAACGGGCTCTGCTGAACATTTACCCTCCAATTGCGATTGTATACGCTTAATAATACAATAAAGATCTTCGAATGAGGTGTACGCCTGATAGTTCGGTTTTTCATCAGGATTGATAGAAAGTAATCTTGCGTTATAATTGTCTAACAACTTATGAAAATCTGTTCGAATACACTCTACTGTCATACAATAACTGAGACATGCTTCGCTTTTACTGTCAGAATTAGAGGCTGTTTTTGAATGCTCGTATATGTTTTGAATGCGCTCAAATAAAATATTGCGTTTTGCTTCTAAGATTGTCATCTCTTTGTCTTCCGACACGCGTGACTTCTTTTGTTGTGACATGCTTACGTAAGTATTAGCTAATGATGGCAAAACAAAATAAGAATATCTAATGCACCTATTATTTAACCTAAGCAGGCTAAGTAGGCAACACTTTAGAGCTGTGGAATTAAAAGTTGCTTGAAATATGAGATTTACAAGACAACTATGATAGTTCCAGAAATAATAATTGAGTAACTAGGTAGCTACATAAAAGTTTACCTACTGATGCGGGCGGAAATAACCATGTGACGGTTATGTGAATATATTAGGAGTATAGCTAGGTGCTATAACTGCCTAGGTATAGCGATATAACGTATAAAAACGTAAATGAATCCGACTCGTATGGATTAAAAAAATGGTTCGGCAATACACCGAAACCGTAGGTTCTAGGCGATTTGGAGAAGGAAAATGGACTGTATTAGGGCGAGTTTTGCTCGCCTAGAAAGGATAAGGGAAGAGGATGTAGGATTGGAATGGGAGAGATGATTGTGAGTGGGTATAGGATATTCCAAGGATGGGGGGGCACTTACCTTGTACGGCAATCTTCTTCATCTCAGAAGGGCAGTCTCCTGGTGATTTCGGGATGAAGCTACTTGATTCACTTCACTACACAAAAATCACTGCCACTTGCGAGCGGTTTTGTATAAGCGGTAATAATTATAGCGGGAGCGGCGCGGAGCGGTACGGTATAGCCGACACGTATTTAGCGAATACGAAAGTTCTAGATTGTTTCTCGCGTCGACGATCGCGGCGACCAATCCGCGAAAGGCGTGCCCCTTTTTGGGAATGGGAGACAGGGACGGAAACATGGTATCGCTCGCACTAGATAAGCGTGGAACGATTGACGTTGATGCGATTAGTTATAGATAGGAAGGTAGATGGCGCTACCAGCACCTTTAATATGTACCTACCTACAAGTGGTTACTTGTAGCCAAAGTTACGACCTAATGTTCTGTCTGCGCTTACTACACATTATATCTGCAGGTCTATATTATCAGCATTAAGAGCCCTAGATGGATCTACTATCTTACTCATCATACTTTATTCATGAAACCCACAGTATTGTCGAAAAGGACGGATCACTTCTAACCCTACTTTGGCAATGTGCCGGTCATTTATGCTCATTATCGATTATGGGCAACAGCAAAATTACCGCTTAAAATATATTTTTTTAATGGCTTACGCCTGTATCCCCGAAGGGGTGGGCAGAGGTGTAATATTACACCCACATTTTGCCATGAATTTTTAGATCCCACGTAATATCACCAGACTCCATGCTGCTACTGAGAATTCGGAAAACCCATTGCCCAACCCGGGAATCGAACCCGGGACCTCCGAGCAGCAGTTGCAGACTCTATCCACTGGACCACGGAGGCAATATCTAATCATATCTCCGTCTCCATCCCCGCCACTTCAGAAGTTCAGTGATGAATCCAAAGTGGCGAGAAGAAAGAAATAGAACGTCAATAATTAACGTAATTAAAAACTAATTGTTTATTTTTTAATTTTTATTGTCAAACAAGCTATGAAACATTTAAAGATAGAAAAAAATGATAAATTGTTAGTTTATTTTTAGTCTATTCGAACAATTATATACTTTATTTTTCGCAAAAATAAGTTGGCAACCCTACGTTCTATACAATTGGAATGCTGCCCGGCGGCTTTCTGCGGCCGATGCCGGCGGCACCGACGCCTGCCAAAAGCCGGCGGCACTGTGTGTAGCAGCCATTATAATGAGATTATGAGACGTCGGTGGTATGACGTGCGCAAATAACCCACTGCTAAGATGACGAAAATAATACATTTATTTAGAAAATGTTTTTTTTTTCTAATAATAGGCGGCAAAGGAGCAGACGGATTGCCTGATGTTAAGCAATTACCGCCGTCCATGGACACAAGCAACACCACAGGAGTCACAAGTGCGTTGCCGCCCCTTGGGGTTGGGAAAAGGGATAGGAAGAGGAGTGGGATGAGGGAGAAGGAATAGGGGATAGGGCCTCCGGCACTCTCACTCACCGAACGAAACGCAACAGTTTAGGTACTGTTACTCTACGTCGATTTTCCACGTTGATTTACTTCCCCGGTCGAGCCGGCTCATTCATGCTGAAATCAGCAAGGCACCGGCAAGCTACCGTACATAATGTGGTGTGGTGGAATAAATAGTCTCTATTTAACCTTTTAGGGGTGAGATTTCTCTTCCAAAAATCCTCTTAAAAAGTGCGTCTCTACACTTCCCAAGGAAAATTATCTACATGCCTAATTTTAGTTTCTTGCATCAAGTCGTTTCGGCTGTGCGTTGTCTTACAGTCAGTTAGTAACGAAATAATTTGATACATACATACATTTTGATACATAAAGGGTATGACGCAAATAATAAATAAGAAACTGATATTATTGATCGAAAGAGAAGAGCAACAACATTCCAATAGACTGAGGTACTTTACAGCGGGTCTCAAAGCCACATCGTGCACTACTGATAATTTGAAATCAGGTGCGTAATAAATTGATAATTATAGCTTGCTCACTGGTTCGAAGAACACGCTAAGATGTACAGGCTGTCATTATGATCTGAGACAATAGTTGTTGGCAAGTAAATTGACCAAAATATTCTGATATTTTCAAACAGTCGCAAAGTGATCCAGAGGGATTCGTTGAAAATAAAATTTTCTTTAACCATACGATAGACACATAAAAATTGTCGGTCGACTGTACCAATATTGTGAAGATGTAGTTGTATTTAACTTTTTTCATTTATATTGTGGAAAGAAAATAAATTATTAATATGTTATTATTATTATATCTCACTCTTTGTCTTGGGACCTCAATCGGCAGTTGCTCCGTGAAAAAAGGCAATTTATTGTCAGTACTGGGTAAATTATTCATTAATAGAAAGTGAATATTGGAGCTCGAGTCAACCGTCTTTAAACATCCGGGGTAAAGCTAAGAAAATGAAATTAGTACTGTTATTATATAATACTTAGACTTAATATTATTATAATAAGCGCAAACAATAAGGATCACGGACAATGAGCTGCAAAGTTCATTAAACAACATTATGTACACAAACGGAATTTATTAATTTTATTATGAGTTCGCTTGGGGTAAACAATTTTTTTCAATTAAAAATAGCTAATTTTTGCGCCGCAAATTCTTGTTTTGATTTGAACCTTCCACGTGTTGTTTTTGGCCGTTTGGTTCAATGTCTCAACATAACCTGCATCACTTTATTTTAATCACAGAGGTGTAATCATAGTGCCATTGCTTAATATTATGTAATAATATCTGGTAAACTCAGGTAACAGTTTCGAATATTACATTTCGCCTCAAACCATAACAGTATTAAACAGATCATAATTATTATCTGTTTATTCTGAATGACAGAGAAAGCAGTAGTGATCTAGTCTTTCAAAACAAATATTATGTATCTAATGTATAAATTACCTGCTCAATTAATTCTAACAAAACCTTCGTTATAATAAAATCAACACTGAAACCGGCATGTTAATATTATTAATAAATCTTAATATATAAAATACTTGCGTTACTGATTGACTGACAGTCAAGCTACAGCCAAAACTATAAGGCGCAGGAAGCTGAAATTTGGCATGTATATTCCTTGGGGACCGTAGGGGTGCACTAAGAAGGGATTTCCCGAAATACCCACGGGATCGGTCAAAACAGATAAATAAAAAAAATATGTGCAGGCGTAGCTGCTGGCGTCCTCTAGTAGTCAATAAAATAGATCCGTTCAGCCATAGATCAATTTAATTACATTATTATTAAACCGTGTTAATATTGCCTTAAAGTTTAATATCCGATGGCAATAATAAGTGTCTAATATGATTACAAACAATGTGTGATGATGTTAATCGTATGTGGGCTTAGTATATAAACAAACCTTTGAACTATGAGCGGTGTGGGGGATTATGTTATAAAACGCGGCAAATAGGCGCCCGTCAGTATATTACAAATATTTGAACGGTGTCACTGTTTATCTGTAAGAGCAGTTTTAGACTGGCGTGTATAGGCGCGCCTTTTGGCACACGCGCAACTCGTACGAGTGTTGATACGCTTCTAAGCTCGTAAAATGCGAGCCGCGAGAGACACCTCCCGATGGCACTACCGTTTTAAGCAAACACACCGAAATGTGCCCGTTTACGCGAGTCCTGTTTTTGAAGCGCGTAATATAGCGCGCGTGCAAGCGAGTATGCTGAAACTACCGTAAACGCTCAGGAGAAATGCGCTAATCTGAAACCGCCCTTATTGCGTACTAGCGTTCCGGTGCGGTTTTATTCGTGACAAATGTGATTTGCATGTTCATTTTTCACAATTATTATTGCCGCTAGTCGTGTCTAGTATAAAGATGTGTTTTGACTTCTGGTTTTGTATCTGGGTGTCATTTAAATTTATTCTCTTTAAGTAAGTTTATTTCTTTATACAAATGTAAAATTTACCCTAACAAACCCACCAAATTGAATGATTTTATGCGTTGTGAATTTGTGTGATTAGTGATATGTTCTTATTTGTCGAGGTGTCAACGTTCATTAAAACCTTTTACAAGATTAATAGTTTATGTTTATTTTTTCAGTTTCATGTCACACAGACTAAGATAAGTAATCTATTGATAACGTTGATAACTAAATAAGATTAAAAAGTTATCATAACTCTTTATTTCATTCCATCGCGTAATGAACGCAAAATGATGTCCAGTCTAGATTATCGTTCTACACAAAAATCCTGAATTACCGAATTCACTTAACATTAAGACGCTAAATTCAGTATTCAATCTATCCTTTTTTGAGATTTTAAATTCGTTTTTGACATAAGCTCCAAACAAAATATGTCAAAGACGTATCTCGAATCTCCGAATCCTTGGATAGATCGAATATTGAAATCGACCGTAAGTCGCTATCAAATAGACGCATGAACTACCGAGAAAATATTTTCGCTTCACTTAATTCTCATAAAACTTTGACATTTCTCTATAAATATAAGACAATCGGAAGAATTTCTCTAACGTCTGTGTAAATATACGATGCCTAGTTTAGAAGAACTAAACAGACATAGAGACGGAATGTGACTTTATTTTGCACTTTTTAGTAACAAAATCATGTTGCCCGTGTTATTCATAAACAGTTACTGACTAGTGTCCAAGATTTAAATAAATATAATTATATTTTGTATATTATTTATCATGATTGAGAGATCGAATCAGATGCGAGGAGATCCCAAGGAAAACCAGAATTGCCGACATAGCTTTTCAAGTAGACGAAGTACCATTGAGGTTTAAGTTAAGAATTGTCGCAATAATATAGCAATGAAAGATGAAATGTGGCCTTGTAAGAATCGTGGGAAACAGTTGGAAGAAAAATCGCTGCGAGATGGCTTATGACGGATTATAGGCTAATGCTTATATGGTAACTAAGCTAGTATTACAATAACAAACACAAGACATGCGACATCATTTGACTAGTATATACTTCATTAGAACTACATCGACTTCATTTTCATTACGCAAAAACCGCACAATATAGAACAAAACACCGCTCAATAAAAGCACCTCTTAAGTAACATTGTTCTTTGAGAAGTCGGTCGGTATTTCGCACCTTGTGAACCCTTCAAAATACGTCCGAAGCACATTTAATTAAGCGTCGCGGTTTTCCATTTAACAGCTCCATCATCTTACTGAAAAGCTATTTTTGTCTCACATTTATCGCGTAAATGCTTTGAAGTATTAAGAACTTGAATATGTTCAAGTTTCACGCCAGAAATATGACGATGTTCAGCGTTAATTTGAAAGCGTTTTCTTTAATTCACAGCTCATTTGTAGTAATGTATGTTAATCTGAATTTCGTAAATTTGGATTTAAATTCACTGAATAATGAAACAGATTTTTACTTTCATGGCTGTGATGTTGCGGATTATGATCGTGTGTTACTGTAATCTTCCGAAATTCAACGTAAAATATTGCCAGTGAAAATTTATCCTCTGGTAAGTTACTTGTCAAAGGTCATGTTATATATCCTTATACACTAACTTGACCTCCTGGTCAAGTTACTGGCCGAAGATAGAAATATATGGCGTAAACTCCACCGACGTTGTCTGTAGGTCAGTCAGTAACGCAATAATTTTATAGAAACAGACAATAACAACAGTCTCAACACATGATTTTAAAAATATCTTATTTATAAGTTAATACCAATAGCAGTTATGCACTAAAGTATTATTTATACACTAGAGGAAGCATGCAGCTAAGCCAGCTGATTTTTTTTTAAATTTAGGGAAATCCCTTCTTAGTGCACGTCTACGATCTCCAAGAAACATAAACACAAAATTTCCGCTTTTTGGACCCAGCAGTTTCGGCTGTGCCTTGTCTGTCAGTCAGTCAGTAACGCAATATTTTAAATGTATATTATATTAAAACAATTTGTGCTTAACTATGTGCTATTTACTGCAAAGTTAAATAAAAGTTAAAATGCTGAGAAGCTTACTGTTGCACCACTTTAATTTTAATTAAAATACCTGTCCAGCATTAAATCTAAGATGTTTCTAGTTTTCCAGTGCATTTTTATAAAATAACCAGCGACGTCTAGCACATATTTTTATATCTCATTTTCTTAACAATCTCTCAAAATGGCTGAATTGAACATTCACCATTTTAGAATTTTTAAGACCCTTTCGTTTTTATATAATTTTCTGATCATCAGATTGCAGGTTTTTTTAATTGAAAGCTTAACAATCCAAACTCTTCATGCTTCATTACAAAACTAAGAGTAAATTTGTTATGGGGTTTAGTCCTAGATAATGGATTTTCAGAAATACATTTCGGATTGTCCTAGCCTTATCCCGGTTGCATCTAGGTCTTACATCTGGGACTCAGGTGTTCGCGCACTAGAATAACTAGATTAAGTTATACTATATGTAAATGTAAATAATTAATGTACATGAAGGCGTTAATAATTAATTTATGTAGACAATACATTAATTAATGTAGACAAAATACGTATAAGCATATCTCTCGTACCAAAACTTTAGCAACAAAGTACTAAAACTTTAGCTAAGACGGTCGGCGTATAATAGGGTTTGTGTCTGCTACGTCAGACGTGTGATATTACCGGTTCCCTATCCATTTGCATACAATTTTAAGACCTAATATAACTAAGCATAATTTTGTTTGGCATAATTATATTTTCGCATAATATAGTTACGCATAACAGCTTACGCATAATTTTTTAAGCACAATTTCTATAACCATAATAATGATTAAGCATAATATTCTAAAGCATAAATTTATTAAGCATAAAGTTCTAAAGCATAACTTTTTTAAGCATAATATTCTAAAGCATAAAATCCTAAAGCATAAATTTATTTACGCATAATGATTACAATACAATACAAATTGGATATAATAACTTTGGCAATGTACCCTTGGCATATTTTTCGCTGTAGGAAGCATGAAGCAAGCAAGCATGCAAGCAAGCATGCAGCATGCAGCATGCAGCATTCAAGCGAGCATGCAACATGCAGCAGGCAGGGCTTCTGTCACGGCTCCGGCGCTGCGGGCCTCCGGCAAGCCGAAGCTGCGGCTCGCTCGCAGCCGCCTGCTCCTCAGCCCGCGGGCCGCCTCGCCCCTACGCGCCTACGCGATTTTAAATAACACTCTAGGGGTAGGACAAACAAGACTACGTGAAGTCGGTTTTGCAGCAATTCGGTTCTGTCACTAACTTTTGTTCCACAGCAAATACATTTTTTACAAGTTAAATATATAAGTATATAAATATTATGCTAATAGTCATTAGGCCTACTAACGTTACGCTAATAGTCATTAGGCCTACTAACGTTATGCTAATAGTCATTAGGTCTACTAACGTTATGCTAATAGTTATTAGGCCTACTAACGTTATACGAATCAAATTTATGCCAAAACAAATTAGTCTTTAAGATGAATATGCCTACATAAAATGTATGCCTAAAAAAAATATGCCGAAGTATTATTATGCCAAAACAAATTGTACCAAAATTGTTATGCCGAAGTATATTAGGACAAAGAACATTATGCAAAAAGAAGGGATCCCGATATTACCCAGTCAGCTCGGATACAGTACTCCGTAGCGCTACGACTCTACGACGTAGCACTTAGCGTAGCTTAATCAACTTTAGTTTCACTTAGCAACGCGTTGGAAAGTTAAGATGATTAAAATATTATTGAAATGATCTTAATTCATTTTTTATTTAGATCCAAATAGTGTTATAGTAGTAGTTATTTTTATCATATATAACACCACTTAATCAGTATATTTTCGCTGCAATTGAATATTTAATGTATTTTTGAATCGAAACAAAAAAAATGACGAAAATTATGCAGTTAACTTATTTTGGATGGCAAGTTCACAAAAGAAGTCCAAACAACTGCCTTTAGCCACTGATGATGTATTGCTGTACAGTGGTATTGTAATGTGCTTTACAGAGTCGTGATGCTTACGTGTGCAAGTAAAAGGATACTATAAGACAAGAGTCAGGAATTTAACGTGTGAAGAGACTTTATTTGCGAAATAAACTCAATGTATTTTAAAAAGTTAAGTGTATTGCATGAGTATATGCGTGCTCACATGCTGTCTGAACTATCAGAAGCGGTGTTCATTGTGATAAATCCTACCACGTGATCGCGTAGTTTCCAATCTTTCATAAAAACCACCAAAAATCCATCTACTTACAGCATATACTCCAAAAAATGTGTCTACACATGGATCTTGTTAGTCTCAAAACTTACAGCATATACTCCAAAAAAGTGTCTACACATAGATTGCGTGAGTTTCAAAACAAGCAAGTAGAATATGCCTTTGATAGGTAAAGTTACAAACACGAACGAACTTTTCCAATAATAATAATAATCATCTTTATTGCACCAAAGAAATTTACAATAATGAAAACTTAACAAAAATAACAGATAGTACAATTGGCGGCCTTATCACTATTTAGTAATCTCTTACAGGCAACCTTTGAACTATACGGATTTAGAAAGAGGGTAGTTTGGCGATCTTTATTGATAAATATTAATAATACAAATATATACGTAGATAATGAACCGTATACATACTTAAATTACGATATACTTACATAAATAACATATAATATTTTCTTAGGTTTACGCGAATGTTACACATTGAAATTACAAGAACAAGCCAGCCACAGTAGATACAGAACCTGCTGTCCTCCCATACATCAAGGGCGTGACCGACAAGATTGTCTACATCTTGAAGCGAGCTTCAATCAAAACTTTCTACAAGCCGCCAACGAAGATAAGCCAATTATTACCATCTGTCAAGAGTCAGTTACCCTTGGTATTTACAAGATAGACTATGAGTGTGGGCTCTCATGCACTGGACAAACCAAGAGAAGCATAGGCATTCGACTAAAGAAACATATAGCTGACATTAAACACAAACGCTCGACGAAGTCTGCTGTGTGTGAACATGTAGAACAAGGAATCAACCATTACCTGCAATTTGATAAACCACAGATACTCGCAAAAGAACACCGCTTTATTGCAAGAATGATACGTGAAGCTATTGAAATAAAAAACACCCTAATTTCAATAGGGAAGATGGTTGGAATGTTCTTCCAGCTTGGGACCCTGTTATCAGGCTAATGAAACCCAAGAAGCACAAAGTCACCAGAAGACATCAAGACACAGTGCAGCACATTCTGCGTAGATAGCAACATCAATAGTTGAAAAATGTTCGGGTACTTCGAGATAACTTTTAAATTCAAGACAAAAACAAATATCACCTCAGTCTGCCGTGAATATGAATCCTGTAAAGAATTCGAAACGTCGGCTAGTAATAAAAATGTAGTTTCTAGATCATTCGGTTTAAATGTAATAACTAATAACCAGTGAAACCAATATAACGCGATAAAATCCGTAAACTGTAGTTTAATTTCAATGTGTAACATTCGCGTAAACCTAAGAAAATATTATGTTAACCAGTACGGACTGGAAACAGCAACAAAAATACGCCGGTTAGAAGATCTACAAACCAAGCGCGCAAGATACATAACATCCTTGAATTTCTTGAAGAGATGCACTGATCACGATCTCATCCCTACATGCTGCAAAATATCAGCCAAGAAGGACATACGTGGGAGCTCTAAGATCTTAAAACAGGCAAGTCAAAAGTTACTCATTCAAAAGATACACAAACACCGCGCTGACTTACGCAGAATAAATAGAAATGTTGAGAATTTGTGTAACGAAATATACAGATTGATAAATCCATTTGATTTTAAAAAATGCTTCAATGCAATTAATACCAGAGAAACATCAAAATATTACGCGTGTAAACGTAACAAAATAGAAAAATTTGAAAAATTACAACAAAAATCAAATGACCAGTACAAAATGAAACAGAACGTTCTTGCACGGACCAATCACACGCTACCGTCCGCAGATCATAGAAAATCAGTTGTCAATCAGTCAAAACACACGTTAGATCAAAACACCGAAAAAGTATGGAGCAGACCATTATTTGCAACGTTGAGGATTGTCTAGTCAAGAACGATGTGAGTAAGGAAGATTTCGAGGCCATACGTCAAGACGTTTCTGCTGTATTGCGCCAGTCGAAAGTGCCGAGAAGGAATCTAACAAAACCCGAGTATTTCGCACTGAAGAACCTACGGGCTAGACCTGAACTAACAGTACTTCGAGCAGATAAAGGAAATGCAACGGTAGTGATGGACACGTCCGATTATAAACAAAAAATGGAAAATCTTTTGTCGGATGAAAGTACATATAAATTGGTTAAGACGGACCCTACCAACAAAATACTTAGGCAAACGAGTGACATTGTGAAGAAATACTCCGAACAACTGAATCTGGACGTGAAATACTTAATACCATCGTGTGCAAAACCTCCTCAATTGTATAGTCTACCGAAAATACACAAAGAAAATGCTCCACTGCGCCCTATAGTCTGTCAAATTGGGGCACCAACCTACAGATTGGCTAAACACATTGCAAAGATTCTCTCACCACTCAGAGGCAAAACGAGAGCGCATGTAAAGGATTCCTACCATTTTTTCAGTGAAATGTAGTTTAATTTCAAAACTATATACATACATAAATATATAATAAATAATTATAAAATACATAGATATTAATATTAATTATACAAAAATTAGTGCTAAATAAATTAAAGGAAATAGCAAAAATGATAATTACAAGAGTAGATAGGTTAAAGAGACATGTAGTATTCTTTGAGTGATTTCTTGAATGATGTTAGTGATTAAGCTAGTTTAATTGACATCGGCAATGCATTCCACAAGCGTGCAGCTTCAACAGTAAATGATTTATCGTAAAAACGACTGGACTGCATTGGTTTTGCCAGTCTCAAATTCACCGATGACCTCAGAGATCTAGAATGCGTATCAGAAAAGAACTCGAAGCGATATTTTAAGTAATGGAGAGTAGAAGGGTTGAAGGGAATGTTATACAGTATAAAAAGTATGTGTGTATTCCGTCGAAGGCGAATTGGGATCATATTTGCGCAATCCAAATATGAATCTAATGCATAAATTTTGAAGTCGCTCAAGCTTATTAAGTTGCTACTCCGTGAGATCTAGATTGCTGACATCGGCATAGTCAAGGATAGGAAAAAGAAGAGAATTTGCAAGCGCAATCTTAGTGGCAGTTGGCAGAAAGTCTCGTAATCTTCGTAACGTCCCAGCCGCAGAAAACAATTTTCTACTTACTTCCCTAATTTAAGGGCCCCAAGATAAAGTTTTATCAATATAAACTTCTAAATCCTTCACGCAATCACTTCTGGGCAAAGGAGTACTGTTAAAGTTATCTTGGGGTAAACAAGTCCAGTCAACACGTGCAATCAATCTGGGGCTACCAACAACAATAATTTGCGTTTTTGTAGGGTTGATTTGGATACCAAATCTGAGGCTCCACGCAGCTATGCGATCTAAATCTGAATTTATTATACCAATTGCTTCAAAAATTTCTTGGTCAGGAGCTTGAGTGTAAATTTGGAGATCATCTGCATAAAGGTGGTAGGATGACTGAAGTTGATAAGAGATAGAATTTATAAAAATTGAGAAAAGCAAGGGAGATAGAACGCCACCCTGTGGAACGCCGACTGTAGACATACAACAAGAAGACAAAGAGTCTTCAATCCATATACGTTGTCGGCGTCCAAACAGGTAACTGTGAAACCAATCAATCACTGGTGGAGATATGTTAATAGAGCGCAATATGCCAAGCAGAATATGGAAATCAATAGTATTGAAGGCATTACTAAAATCAAGTAAGCAAGGGTCACGTTGCCATTTTCCATACCGAGCCTGATGTCGTCGGTAATGTAGATCAGTGCCGTAACCGTTCTGTGACCTGGACGGAAACCGGATTGGAGTGGATTGAACAGAAGGTTTTTATTGAGGAATGTGCTAAGTTGAGCAAGGCAAGGCGCTCGAGCACTTTAGAAAGAAATGGTAGAACTGAGATTGGGTGGTACTCAGAAAAGGAAGACGGATTAGGTTTTTTAGGTAAAGGAATAATTTGGGCGTCTTTTCATACGGTGGGAAAAACGCCCCTAGATAAGGAATGATTAAAAATATGACAGAAGATGGGAAGGACTTGATCTAATATGGGAAGGATCATTTTGCGACTGATACAATCATTACCGACTGCGTTAGCGGCAATGGATAATACGCTCTTTTTAACATCACACTCAGATAGCTGATTAAAAATGAAAGATGGATAACTTGGGGTTGGAAGCAATGAAAGATCATGCAAGGTGTTAGCTTCGGTTGTCTGATCAAATTTAGACGAAGTAGTGAAATGATGATTTAGTGAATTAATATCTATTTTATCAGAAACAAGATCATGTCATGATTTTCCAACTCCCAAAGTTTTTAGAAATTTCCAGACCTCAGCTGGATCTTCATTCTCAACAGAGCTATGGATGTATTGGCGTTGTGCTTTCCTACACACCTTTTTACAGTGATTCCTGATGGCAATGTAGTTGTCCCAATTGCGAGAAGTAGGTCGACATTTATATTTTGTTTTGGCTATGGCTTTCTTGGACAACAGATCTTTAATTTCCGTGGTTAGCCAAGGTGATGGTAACTGTCTAACTCTAATCGCACGGACTGCTGCATGGACATCGTATAGACGAATAATAGAATAAGTGAAAAGCTCAACTTTCTTGTTAATGTTAATTTATTTTGTTAATTGATTAACCGCTTGACCGCTAACGCCAATTCGCCGAATTCACTCGACCGCTCACGTTCTAAACAAAATGTCCCACCGTTGCTCGCCAGATGGGCGTGCTAACATAAAAATTTATTGTTGATAAGTCGGTAACATGAGTAAGTTGAAGTAATGTTTTTCTTCAACCTTATTAATGACTCGTTCAAGTCGTATGAATTATTTGTTGATTTTTAGTTTCTAATTTATTATACTTAGCAGCGAACATTGACTATCGTTGAAAAAAACACTATGTGTATTTTAAACAGGATTATTTTAAAAAGTAAATCGATGACATACATATTTTATGAGATTTCACTGTAGAGGGATTCTATCTACACCGAATTAAATAAAAAAAAACATGTATCATAGTATAAAAATATTTAATTACACGCATACGATTAGCACGCAATCACGAAGCGCGCGAAACAAAGAGTGGCATTTGACATTATTTTTTCGTTCCGGGTTAACGATTTTAAAACTCGCTTCGTATTTTTAGCATGAAGAAATGTTCAATGATTTGAATAGAATAGAGAAAAAGGATTTAAACATTACGTAATAGAAAGAAACAGTAAATTCAGACCGAGTATAGCGCTGTAACCAAAAAGGAAAAAAGTCACTTGTGCGCGGTCTACGGAATTTCGAAAAAGGGAGAATAGTCACTTGTGCGCGGACATGTGGTTATGTATATTTATTTTGTAGGCTGAAATAGTAGATATAATTATAATTGGTTAAAGTGAAGATGTAAAATAATGCTGTTTGTTATTTTAGTTGACCCTTGCGTTAGAATTAATTTTGCTCAATATAACTGTTAATACTTATTAATAATATAAGTACAGCGAATAACCAATGTGCGTTAATACGTATGTTTAAGGCGCTGTCCTAAGCGACTGTTTTGGTAAATGAGGGGGTGAAGCAGGGGAGGTGAAGGGCGCTTAGCTCCGTCTACTGCGAGGCGCCCCCCTTCATTCTCGTCGTGTGCGGCCGTATTCTGGCGACATCCGTATTCCAATATTTCAAAATCGCAAGCAAACCGTTTTAGCATATTGAATTGAGATACTGATATTAAAATTTATATTACATAAATCAATCTGTTTGTACAATATAGGCATAGCGCAATTTTTGTTGTCAGTAGAGCCATGAGCAAAACTGGTTAACATTAGACGTTATAGGTATTATTTTTTTTTTTACGAAATTATTGTTGACGAAAGTAGATAAATACCAACGTGCCGTAAGATGATAAAAATAATTAAGTCAGTTCCATATATGGAGGCCCTTATTATTTTTGTTTTGTTTTTATATAAAAATGGTGAAGCAGTTCATAGTATACCTACATCTAATTCCATTCCTGCCAGTTTTCAAATCTGTTTTGCAATAAATTGGCTGTGACATACGGGCGAACAGACAGACAGACATGGTGAATCTATAAGGGTTCCTACAATATATAAAAAACTACCTATATATACTATCCTACAAAATATAAAAGGCTTTTACAATTTTTGGCTACGGAACCCTATAAACCACAATACTGCCCTACTAAGCGCAAAAGCCGTATCTCAACTAAAGCGAGTTACGAAATAATTCAAGTTTAGTAAAAGTTGATTTATTTTATTTATTTATGGATGTTTTATTGTTATTATAGGTATAATTACTGTGGTAAAGGTTTCGAAATACGTCGCCGTTTTTAGGAGTTGTGAGTGATTGAGTGGGAAGAGGGGAGGTCTCGGAACCCGCCCTCACCATTTTCACTTGCCGAAATTCCTGGTTTCCTCTGAAAAAAAAAATATCTCCAAACATCGGTGTGTATGGCACTGCCAACTTCCACATTCTTCACACTAGTTTAATAAACTAAGGTTGACGGAGCCCTGCGTTGCAGGGTTCCTATTTTCGGATTAAGTGTCAAAAAAGAACCTAACATAACCTATTTAGTTACTTATTACAGTCGCACCTAACCCTAGGCACTCTAAAGCAATGACGCACAAATTTGACATTAGCTGTCAATATGATCATCCAAGATGGCGGGTTTGCGTTTCGTTTCACGTTTTTCACATAAAACCTTAAAATTACATTTGTAAAACTGTACTAAAGTATAAAAACTACTACTAAGAATTTTTGGAAAATGTTTAAAAATATTTAGACGCAACTCCGGCACCCAAAATTTATTTTAGGGGATTAAAAATAACTCCCTTAAGCCCCTTACACCACCAATACCCTCAAATTCAGGTGACTCGTTTCGAAACCCAAACCAAATTATAGAATTAAAATTTGAGTTACTGCTTTTTCGTTATCTCTTCTCATACATGTTTGTATGGAAAAATATAAAAAAAATTCTTTCGCTTAAAATATGTGTTATTTCAAAGAAAATAAATATTAAAAGATATTTATTTATCATTTACTAACGAAATCAGAGTTTACAGCTCATCAAAAGTTTGCTGTCTGCTACAACCCGGCAGGTTTTCTTTATTCTCATCGAAAGTTAAAGGCAGTGTGTGAGGTGATGAGCCTTCAATACTTATTATTTGCTGTTGTTCACGAGGCACATTTTCATTTACTTTCCTTCCTTGGTATTGTAGAAACTTCAAGCACTGTTGAGACATTTTCCTCTCCGTGATTTCGCAATGCCATCCCTTGAGCTCGATGAGAATCAACAATTTCAGGCAACTGCCAATTCATATAAAACGCCACAAGCTTTTTTTTCATTTTCGTCTCCCAGAAAACATCATCTCTTTCTATCATCTCTATTTTTAGTGGTATACTTTCGCCACTCCACACAGCAAATAAACATTTTTGTTTGCGTGTAACGTGGCGTTGCCCCTGAATTTGGTAATAACAATTACAATATTTGTTTAGACTAGTCAGTTACCTTTTTTATTATGTTTCCATATTTGTATTTTATTTGCTCTTATACTATTCTCCAGGCCATTTTTAAAGGCAACTATAGAACATTGAATTTCCACAATCGTGTTTGGACCTATTAATCCATCTGGCATGGCACCAATAAACGGATAATCCACAAGGCTCGATTGTTGCATTTTCTTGCTTCGCCAGTTGTTGCAAAGGCAGTGGTTCATTTTAGACTCCATGCGCAACTGCTTTTACATTGCAAATATTTTATCTGCACAAAATAATTTTTACTTAGTTAGCTTTACTGCTGTTATCTCTTCTTTTTACCACTATACCAAAATTTGAATCTGTCAACATATTCTTACGCAATTCAAACCAGTCACTGCTATCCCTCGTGTATTTTTGCTTATCACTCTTGAACAAATCGTGTTAGGAATTACTGCAGTCAAATGTGTGTAAGACGTTGCTAAACTGTAACTTTAACTTCACTGTAATTACAATAAAGATAATTAGTTAGGTACTTTATTATATAAAAAATACTATAACTTGTGTTATAGCAAATAGAGAAGTACCTACTTACTTATAAATGATTGATTTTAGAATATAAAAATATATTAGATGTACCGAGATATACCTAATAGTTTATGAATAATCAAAGTTGTACCCGATGTACCTAAATAGGTTTATGTTCACAACACAATAATACAACATTCGTTACCGCTTGCGTGCGGACTGCGGAGCGCCATATTAGCGCTGTTTATTGATCGCTGTGGCGGCATCTTAGCGCTCCAGGCGCTCTGACAAGCTAATGAATTTGCAATATAGGTACATAAAATGATTCGATTTTATGTTATTACTCTTTCAAATATTGAAAACTGTGGCAGCTATGTATTGTGAGAATAATTTATATAATTATATTATGCATAATCGCTAATGTATAACATAGTCAGTCATAAAAGACTTATGAAAATAATTTGTGTAAAAATGTTTCATATTTCATAATCACTTGGCCATGGATGATTTTCTATTTTATTACGACGCTTTCTTGTACAAATCCTTCGTAGAACTTTATTTCTCCAATTGTCCATATTTTATTCTTCTAATTATATATTTATAAGCACAGAAACAATAACACAAACGCAACAAGAATATAAACTTAGGTCCTAATAATATCTGCCCATAGTCACATGAAAAGCCTATTTGATTCAAAGTATTCAGTCTATAACATAAAACATGAAATTACGAACTCAAATCGGCGTATTACAATAACAAACAGGTTTACGTAAAATTTTGTGCAGCGGCTCATAGCCGAATGATGAGGTCTGGGCGGGGCGTAAACTAGCAAGTGACACTCAGTACACCGCTTATGCTAATAAGGTTTAAATTGCCGAAGCGTTTGATATTGATAGGATCTACCGAGCGTCAAAATCATAGACGTTTGGCAGATTTTATTTAATTTTACAAAATATACACGTATAATATAAAAATAAATAGGGTAATTCTTTAGTTCATTAGGTTTCCTACAATATTATTAAATAAAATATGACAAATTACGCTCAAAATATTGCAAACAGTGAGACGAAAGATTATTTTCTGCCTTGTTTTTATGATTTTTTTACCGTGATTCTATTTTACATACATGAAAAATTCTTTTATAAGTCTTTTGTTCAGACTTTTGACTATAAGCTCTATTTTTTGCAAGCTTGTAGTATGTACCGTTATGGCTAGTTGCGCGACGAAAAATTAGGTGTTTCACGGCTTCTAAGGTATAACAGCGCCTTAAGCGAATATGTTTGGCTTTTAGCCGAAGAGCCCCAACACTGACATTATTATAATTATTATATAAAATAGATGATGCCCACGGCTTCGCCCGCAATATTTTTTAATTTACCCGTTTTGGCCGATCCCGTGGGAATTTCGGGAAATCCCTTCTTAGTGCACCCCTACGCTCCCCAAGGAACATACATGCCAAATTTCAGCTTCCTGCGCCCAATAGTTTCGGCTGTAGCGTGTCTGTCAGTCAGTCAGTAACGCAAGGATTTTATATATTAAGAAAATGAAAGTTGATTGGCAATATAAACATTACAGTAAAGGACTCCAGTCGATATTTCTAGATTCATGCCACCAAAATTACGTAGCAGAAGAATTTTTGTTTTTGTCTTAGGAAGACGAAGTTTTCAGGAGGGAAAGATTATGTCATGGTATGAAAAAACATCAGCTGGAAGCTGGCCATGCTTGGCGTTAAGAGAAGGTGAGGTGACAAACATGAGATCAAGAAGAGAAGGAGTAGAATTTGGAAAATTATGTGTAGCATTTAAAGGGAGGATGGACAGATTACAAGATTCGACAATACTACACAAGGAATATGAGCGTGAATCCTTTTTCAATAAACAAGTGTTGAAATCACCCATGACTATGGTATGACTGTAAGCAGGAGCTAGTATTTCTAAGATACGTTCGAAAGAAGAGAAGTAATTAATACGACAGTTAGGGGAATAAAAAAACACCAAGCAGGACTTTGGTAGCGAAATGGATAACAAAGGGTATTAAAAATCAACAAAAACAAAAAGATTGTTACGTTACCGTTGCTATAAGCATAAAACGATAGAAAATAAGCTGAAATATCAAAAATATAGTGCAGTGTTAAAAAAATGTATTAATAAAATGAAGACTAATATTAATTATAAAATTATCAGTAAGGCAAAAAATAAATGTAAAGCAACATGGGATGTCATCAAAAACAAGGTTGACTGCGAGACATATCATGATAATATAGATGCAATCGAAAACAACGGTCGAATAGTTAAGAATCCGCAAGATATAGCCAATACTTTTAACAACTTCTTTATAGACTTAACAAATAAAACTCAGATACAGTCAAATAGCAATAACTATGTTATAAATCAAAACATTAGCTGTAGTTTGTTTTTAACACCGGTGACAGACATGGAAGTGATACAAATTGTTTTGTCTCTGAACAATACAAAATCTACTGGTTTTGATGGTGTTTCAACGCTTGTATTAACAGTGCATACCCATTATTGCTCCTGTACTAAGATATCTTCTAAACCTGTCGCTTACCGAAGGAGTTTATCCGAGTAGACTTAAATTGTATTTAGTTAAACCGTTACACAAAAAGAAAAGTAAACATGATGTGAATAACTATAGGCCCATCACACTTATCCCAATGTTTGGTAAAATATTTGAGAAAACTATGCATAAACGAATTAGCGATTTTTTGGAAAAATTCAACTTAATTAAAGAAGAACAAAACGGTTTTTTAAAGAAAAAGTCCACTACCTTGGCGGCTTTTAAACTTGTTCAAAACGTGTTAGATTTTATTGATAAACGGGTGCCTGTAACTGTGGTATTTTTCGATATGACCAAAGCCTTTGATTTTGTGGACCATAATTTGCTTTTAAAAAAATGTGAAACATACGGAATCAGAGGTCCAGCCTTAAATTGGTTAGAAAGTTATTTAGAAAATTGAAAGCAGTATGTTGAAATCAAAAGCTTAAATGATGCACTTGAATGTACCACTTATAAATCCAATTGTCGATTTAATAAGTTCGGCGTTCCTCAAGGTAGCATATTGGGACCATTACTTTTTTTACTATATATTAACGATTTGCCATCCATTACTACGCATCAATGCGTCTTGTTTGCTGATGATATCTCACTCATAATAGCACACGAAGATAAAAAGAAGAATTACGAGGATATACTTAATAATGAAATTGAATCAGTACTACAATGGCTAGAAAATAATAATCTATATGCAAATATATCAAAGACAAAGTATATTACATTTGCTAATTACAATAATAAAAATAATATTAGTTATAAACTGACATGTCGAAATGAAATTATAGAATCTGTAAGTGATACAATATTTTTAGGCATTACTATTGATAACCATTGTAGTTGTAAAGCACATATCGACGCAAGAAAGCAATCTTGTAGTATCTCGAAAAATCGAACTTTACACCAGAGCCAAAAAACTATTAAAAAAATTCATTACTCGTAAACTAGCTGAATCCGAGAGGTCATTTTTGGAACAAGTATTTCTTATAATTAAATTTATCAGATGGCACTAAAGATAGTATTCTAAAGTCAGTATAACATGAGTTTTATATAAGTTACAGCAATTGGTATTTCAATTTGAATCATCAATATTGCTGTATCTTAGTAGTTATAGGATAAGGCACAACAAAATACCTTAAAAATGTTAGATAACGATTATGATGTATGTAATATGAATTAAATTTGTAAGTCCTGGTATTTCGTTGTACTTCACATTATTTTTAGAAGAACATCTTGAATTTTGTGTTAAACATAAATAAAACAAATTATTATGTGTAATTAAATGCCGTATGTTTATTTAAATAATTTTATTTAGGAAACAATTTTTACCGTAATAATAATTATTATGTATGAAATTAAAAAAATATCAGTCTCAAAATTAGGAAGCAAGGAAGTTTACTGAAGGCGACATTCTTGACTATAAAAAATATCCTGAGCGATATTTTGGACGAAATATAACAGAAAATTACTGAAAAAAAAAACATAATTTTGAATTACTTAGGTACAAGTTTCTTAGACCGACATAAAAATCAATAAAAATATAGGAATTTAAACTTATGTGGTCATTTAAACTTATTTTAAATTGTCTTTCGGGATTTATACCACGTACCTTTGTTTGGAGTAACCGATATTTCGGCACTGTTGCAAGCACCTTGTTCACGGATGTACTGAAGGTATTGTGGGTGGATGAATGTTACGAGCAAGTATAACCGTCTACCCGCTTTCTTTCTCGTTTGTTGCGTACAACACCACTGCCACTGTTTTCACTATCACACTGTACCCGATCACGACATACTACACTCACTACGTCAGCTCGCGGTATGACTTTTTTATTTTCACGGGTTTTACATAGACGTACCACTGGATGCCAGATACTCGACAGTTGACTCCCATCCTCTCTATTGAATTTTCTGAACTTTTTAATTTCAATAGCTTCCCTAACCATTCGGGGTATGTAGTGGCGTTCTGTCGAAAGCACCTGAGGGTTGTGTAACTCAATCCAGTGGTTGGTACCCGAGTCTAAGAGATGTTGAGCTATGGCTGACTTATGTGGTTCATTATTTTTGACTGCTCTTATGTGTTCCTTTATCCGGCAAGAGATGGTGTGTTTAGTATGTCCTATATAGGAACTCCCACAGCTGCAGTCAATTTTGTATACACCTGGCTTTTCTAAGGGAAGACTGTCTTTCGGCGATCTTATACATTGCGACAGTTTCTTAGAAGGAGTGAAGATAGTTTTAACTGAGACCTTCTTAAGGATATTGGCGACCGTATCTGTCACTCCTTTGACGTACGGCAGGTAAGCTGGGTGTCGTTCAACCTTGAAGTCCAGGTGTTTCTTAGTATGTCTGGGTGGTCTGATTCGCCTACTGTACCCGTTCTTGTGTAGAACGTCGCTTATATGTGAAAGTTCCTTATCTAAATGTTCCTCGTCACACAAGCTGTATGCCCGGTCTGTAAGCGACGTTATAACGGAATTCAGTTGAGGTTCAAGGAGAGTTCAAACAAAGGTACGTGGTATAAATCCTGAAAGACAATTTAAAATAAATCAATAAAAAAAACAATGAACTCTAAAAATACTACAAAAGTTAGTAAAACACCAATAAAATTTAGAACGTATGAGTAATTTTAATTTACTGCAGTTTTCACTGATCTTCATCCTCTTCATCAGACTAATTTAAAGCATCTTGTACTTTTTTGTCGCGTTTTAGACATAAGTATTCTTTGACGTATGTTCTGGGTATTACGTTCGTGTCGACAAGTTTTTTTAAGTCGTTGTAGTTTTGCAACGAAACTGGTAGTTTTGCAGAATAAAGGCAATATTTTGGTTCGGAACCGTTCAAACTACACAATGTAACCTCTGTAGTTTCAGCATCTGGTAGCATAGAATATTTAACAATCATTTTGTCAAGGTTTGACTTTTTGAATGTAGCAATGCATAATTTAGAAATCTGTAGTTTTTTATTCTTCTTAAAGGTGCTGTTCAAAATGTCTTCAAACCCCATAAAGTCCTTACCTTCCAAAACAGACACTATATAGGGAGCAGGATTTTTACGCGCCATCTCAGTGTTCTACCGTGTCCTCCAGGCGGTCCGTGCAATGGTGACACCCGGCTGATTCTTCCGTCTTTACTCAGCACAGGAACCTCCCGAACTTACCATGTCCGGTGAGGACCTGTTTCAAGCGGCACGTAAGGACGTCGTGGTGCCTCTCCAGCCACTCCTCAAAGAGGGTCGCTCCACCCAAGAGCGGTAGAAGTCATTCAATGATTTCCCACCTCTAAAAAAACCCTCCCTCCCTTTTTCCAGTCAGTCATCGACTACCCGTATATTCATTAAGCAATTACACTAGTTACGACAGTTTTGTTACGATCCTATGGGGAGTTTCGTTCCATGTCTTCGAAGATGATCATCAACCAATTTTCTATGGGACCTATGCAGGAGTATAATAATAGCAATCAAAAAAAAAATTGGTTGCCTGTAAAGTCGGTATACGGGCGAAAGTTTTACGTGACAACGACTTTGAGTGGTAAAATAATTTTAATGTGAATATTCATTCGTATAGTAGGAAGAAGGATGAAAGACGCGTGCCTTTCACTTTTTATGTCTGTCTCTCTCGCTCTTAGGCGGGACGCGTGCCTCTCACTCGCTCTCATTGTGAGCGCATAACGTGAGCGGAGCGTAACGCAGTTTCTTGAAGTGTCACCCGGCAAATCAATTTATAAGACGTTGTCACGTCAAAAAAAATTCGCAGTCGGTTCACAATTGACTGAGAAATCGGTGAACAATAATAAAAATAAAATACAGGCGAACATAAGTATTACAATTATAGATAGATAAAGTAAATAAAATAACTAAACATGACTTACCTAGCTTTCACTTTAATTGTGCACGTAAAACATCCGAATTTCGTAGACAACGTACGCGTGTTCTAGTTCCTGCGCTCGCACATCGACTGCAATACAATCGGTAAACGGCGTATCCAGGGGAAGATACGGGGGCGAGGGTAAGTTTCTTTAGCGTAATTATAATTGTGGGCAAGTTTCAACTCTATCATAAATGTCATAGGGATAATATTTATTATAAAATCTGTAGAATGAAACGTAGTAAGTTTAAAGCAAATTCAAAATTCGAGCGATAGAATTGTAGTGTCTCTAGCTGGAATGAAATACTGAGGCGGCGAAATTGCTGTATCTCAATAAAGTATTATTTTGTAACTTATCCTAATGCTGTAAGTGTTTCGTAGAATATAAATGACTGTAAAGAATATAATTATATTTTTGCTGTATCTGTTTGTCATTTAAAATAGTAGATTTTATGGTATATACAGCATTTTGAAGCATGTTTTTTTTTTAAGTTAAGAAAAAGTCAACGTCGTATCAAATAAAAAGAACGTCCTAGGAATATATCGATCAGACCGCCCGACGCAGTATTTTTTGCTGAATCAAAAAATGCAATAAAAATAAAATCTCATTTTTCGAGATACGACAAAATCGCTTTCCAGCGTCGATATCGATAAAATATGTAAAAAATTCAATCAGTTTGTTTTTGCTATAAAAAGGTTAAGATGTACATCAGGACAAAAGACAGCTATGACAGCATATCATGGTTATGTGGCCTCTGTTTTGAGGTATGGGCTACTTCTATGGGGTAACTCTACCGATGTAAATAGAGCATTTATTGTTAAAAAAAAATGCTTACGAGCAATCTGTGGAGTAGGTCCGCTCACATCATGTAAACCTCTGTTTAAAAGACTTAATATATTAACCCTGACGTCTATGTACATTTTTCAAGCTGGTTGTTTTGTTAAGGAACATGGTCCATTATTTAAAACATTTAATGACAAATTTAACTCTAAAATAAAAAACAGAGATCCAACAAGATTAATAATACCTAGCCGAAAAACTGCTCTCTGTCATAAAAATTATTACATTATGACAGTAAAAATTTATAATAATCTGCATAGAAGTGTAAGAGAGTTACCGTTAAGACAGTTTAAGACAAAACTTAATAAGTGGCTGGTAGATAAGTGTTTTTATAATATGAATGAATTCTTTATGACATGAATGTATTCTTTATGACATTAATGTATTCTTTATGACATGAATGTATAATTATTGGTAATGTTTGGTAAAATTAATAATGAAAATTCTATAAATTAAGCATGAATTGTCTTCAATATTACATGTAATAAATATTTTGCATGTCGGACACCTTTTCCAACGCAGTATGTGATGTGCTAACCGTAATACATAACAACTATAATGAACCATACAGCAAGCGAAATAAACATTTCATTTCATTTCATTTCAACATTTGGTAATATTCTGATAGGATCCCAAGCTTACCATCAAAAGATGGAGGATTTAATTTCCACCCCCGATATGCCAGTAGGAGCAAATATGACACTGCCGTATTACATTGTGAGTACTTGAAGTTCACAGTTATTTGTCTTCTAAAAACGTACAAGCCGAGACACTGCGAATAGTGAGGCTTGATTCTAATCAACTTTAAAATTAAAGTTAGCCTTTTAGTATTAATTTGGTACATCATTTCGAGATAATTATTATGTGAATCTAATACATAATACACTTATAGATTATGATTGAATCTGCTGTTCGAAATAGAACGGCAAATTTAAGTACGTTTTCAGAGGTCTCATATTAAATAGGTGAGGGGAAATCGTCGCCGGTCGTGTCGCAGGTCGCGTCGCCGGTCCCCGTGGCCAAGCCGTATGGGTACTAGACTATGGATAAACATACCTGTGTATGTGATTTGTTGTTATGTTTTGTAAATACTTATACATAGAATAGTACTACTAATAGAAACATTCAGACCAAGTCAAACAATGATGTTCACGCACACAAATGTATGACTTCAGCGGGAATTGAACCCGGGAATCGATCGTGTAATTATTTGAAAATTAATGGTAATATACGAATACCTTATTGTTTTAGTCTTGAAGTTTTGGTATGGGGTAACCCATGCCACGCCTGATGTAAATCAGGCGTGGTCACGAGGAGACTGGAGCGAAAATTTTGTACGTTTATTTATTTTATTAAAATAAAATAATAATAAATAGAAGGAAATTAATAGGAGGAGCAATATGTACGGATAGTGTAACTGGTTCTTTTTTGTAGATGGTGGTTTAAGCGGTCATCTTACCATTTATTATAGTAAACGAAACTCATAAGCAAACAGACTGTTCTCCCGACGGTACTTTAGTACTTGTATATACTATTTTAAATAAATAAATAAATAAATATTCTTTGCCGACGGATCAAAGAAAGGTCTTTGATCCGCACCAGATACAAATATTTTGTGAGTCCACAAATTGTTATACATGGTTTGGGTGTCCTTTGTGTTCCGTTGATAAAATGTTTGCGAAATCCCATAAATAGGACTTGTTTTAAGTGCGCGATGTGTCTTTTCCAAAGACCTAGCCTTACTTTTCAGACAACATCTTTGAGTTTTACTTTAGATTTAGCTTTAATTACTTTCAAATATATGTTTTGACTTTATTTTGTCCAAACATATTATAACAAATATTCTATATTAACACAATTCCTGTACTACAACATAACATTTTGTAAATGGGATTTAAAAGCACTCTCTAATAAAGAAACGTAAACTTTACATCGACAGACGACGTCTTGTCCTTTCAATAAAGACTTAAATCTTTATCTGAATAGCAAAAATACTTTAATTTGTTCTAATCAACCGTTTAAACTGAGTAGTATTATGCAATAATAAATGATAAATGATCAATAGAAAAAGGTGATGTTTTATAAATAAACTTAGACTTTTAAGCATTCACTTGTAACATCGAGCATTCGCCGTTTTTAAGTTGACGGACTGAACAACTAATAGAGCTAAACTTCGCTGCGTACATTTTTCATGGTCTTTCTAGCGAACGGTCTAGTCGGCAAAAAGCTCGAAGGATATTTACGATACATTGGTGAAGAATATTTGCGATACATTGGTGAAGATTCAAACACTGGTGACAAACAAGTGGGTAGCCTTGAGTCCCAAAAAAATTCACTGGATTGAACTGTGATTTGCTCTTATTTATTAAAAGACTACTATTAATTTTAGCGGTAATTTTAGTTCCACAAACTGTATCGATCTTTTATCTTACGCTGTAAGTGACAGATCAACAATCACCGCGTTTTAATAACATGAATTCTTATTTTGATTTAAAAACGCCTTATGTTATGCTTTAATGGTTTTAATTTCATAATTGAAAATAACGATCAGATAAACATGTTCGCCAGTAACAGTATAAAAGCTGCCATGCCTCTAAACATACTAAATAGGTTCAATTTTCAATTACCCATAGTAACAAGCAATTTGAAAAAGAAAAATGTTTTACCGATCTTAAAAGCCTTATTGCGCGGGCACCATACAAAAATAATCTTTTAATACATTAGAAGTATAATCTTCTACTTGAAATAATCTCCTTAATATGCTTACGTTTCACGTAGAATTAATCCATTTAAGATGCTTTCGTTTGTGAAAACTAACACAGGTAATATGAATGATACACCTAATTTTATTATTTTAACGTTCTAAGAAGAATCGTAGAAACCGGTGTTTTGTATTTTATCCGTAAAATCTAGGTATATCTAATATCATGCGAAATGTCATCAAAATAGTTATGTTTGCAATAAACCTTACCACCCTTGGCGGCAATTGTGCGGTTTCTTTCGTTCATTGGTTATATACCTTACTATTTGGGATTATTCTGGATGGATCTCAAATAACGGACAGACAGGCAACTCTTTGTCTCTAGGCTGCTAGGATTCATTGTTCATGAAACTGACTCAGATAGATAGTGTTACAGGAGTATTTGTTACGATAGACTGATACATCGGATAGCCAATTATAGCAGTATACAGACTATGCTTCTTTATGTGTGGCTTATACTACACCTTTACAAGTTCTTGAACGTCTTATTTCAAGAACTTTCTTTGAAGTCATGTTTGAAGGGTAGAATTCTGTTAAGAAATTGATTAATGATGTTCATGAAACTTCACATTGGTTTATAAGGTAACCGCTAAGGGTATGGAATGTGAAGTTTGTGAAATTTTGTAAGTATATAATTTAAAATATCATGGTTTGAAGGTGGTAATTATCATATTGTATGTTGAGTAGTATAATTACGTAGTTACATATTTTAGCTTTGAAGGAAACTTCGCTGCTAATTACTAAGTGAAGTATACTTAGGTAGGTAAGTACTTAGTGTGTAGGAACTTCACTCAATAATTAATCCTGGATCCGTATACAGCCAGAACTATTGAGCGAAATATGACTTTTGGCTTGTATGTTCTTTTACGACACTAGCGGCGAACTAAGAAAGGATTTTCTCATATTACCACGATATCGGCCAAAATGAAATAACTAATAAAATCAGTGGCGTATCTGCGGGTAGCCTCTAGTATTTTATGATATTTCTAGTATAATAATAAAACCTCACTTTTGTCACGTTTATGATGATATACAAATAACTGTCGTATTTATGTGTATACGTAAACCTACGTTATTACATATAAATTATCAAAGTTAACTCAATCTGCGACCCAATAATATCCAAGTAAACACAATCCTAGCATTTCATCGCACAACACAATCACCACCCCTATCTTCCCGTGGGTGTCGTAAGAGGCGACTAAGGGATAACACGATGCAAATACCATCTTTGCGTAGAGACGGAAAACTCGACATCAAACCCTATACGACTGCCTCATTGGTCTCGCGGCATAAATGTGCGCGTGGGATCGGGAGGTTCCGGGTTCCATTCCTGGGTCGGGCAGTGTTATTGGGTTTTTCTGTCACGAAATTCTCAGTAGCAGCACGGAGTCTGGAAATGTGCCCGGTACGGCAATAGGCTCGCCCCTTATTACGTGGGGCTAAAGTATATCTGGCGAAAAGTGGGTGTAGAAATACACTCTGGCTACCCCTTCGGGGATAAAAGGCGTGACGATATGTATGTATGTATGTATGTAACACAATGGACAGTACCACAACAATCTTGCCGCTGAAAGCTGTAATTGCTTTCTTAAGTGGTGACAACTTACAAGATATATTCTATTTCTATAAAACTCTGACCATTAAACTTCATAACGCTATGGTACATTTTATTTTACAACTGTATACTGTTGTGTGTACTTACTGAGAGCAATTTCGAGACATGTAAGGCTTAGTACCGAAATTGCTTTGGTCAAACGATGAAGTTAACGTGTTATACATATTTTTAGCGGTTACAGCGTGACTTGAATGCAGTCCTTATTAGTTTGGTAAAGTTAACCTACGTGTATACGTGTAACTCTACGGAGGTCTCAACTTGGATGGGTGACATTTAATGTGATTTTTTTCTGAGAGAGTTACGATGCTTTAGATGGCACGTAAAGCTGACAATCAGGCCAAAAATCCTTAGACCGCTTTGGAGGCTATCGGGCGACCTAGAAACTCTGACACCAAAAATTGCTTATACGAAGAACTTACTTCATACCGATCTCCGTATATAGTTAAAAAAAATACAGATCAGCTGATCAGTGATAAAATGTAAACATATGAAATAAGTAATAGTTTCATCTCTTTCACACATCATCATCAGCCTTTAACAGTCCACTGCTGGACTAGGCCTCTCCTTTGATAGGAGGAATTGGCCTACTATACCACGCTGGCCAAACGGGTTGGTATAGGGTTTGTATCAAGTTTTCCTTCTCTTACAGTGCTGTTCTCTGCATAATATGCTCCCTCAGTCGGCTCTTACGACACCCATGGGATGATATGGGGTGGTGACAATCCGTATTCTTAATCCGTCACCACACGGACAATTTCACACGGACTCTTTCACACAGGAACAAACATTTGTGTTTAATACCAAAAGTATTCGCACAGACAGTGACGAAGCGGCATCGCACTCCCGTAAAACAATAAATAATGGATAGTAAAATAAAATTAAAGAAAGAAGAAGTTTTTAGGTTTTTCTACAATTCTTTTACTGCATACAGTCTAATATTATTTTCTTCCATACTAGTTGCTAAAACCCTGAGTGTGTGTTTATCATCTATGCTTTGACATGCAGTTATGTCGAAATATCGTAACCTAAAAACAACAGTACGTGATACATTCGGGGTATAGGGGACGGTGTACCGAAAACCGATACCAGTGATTCAGTACATGATACTGAGACCATTGGCGGTCGAATTTTCCGGATAATTTTCATGAATTTTTCTTGCATTTTTTGCCATATAATGTAATGAAATAGTAACTATAGTCGACCCGCACTAATATTTTTGTAAAATTCTAAGAATTAAACATGTACATGGTGCGTTTACCCTGTAGTGACATCGGCCGCGGCGCGCGGCTGCAGTACAGTAAGCGCACCAGTACATCGTTATTATTAATTACTGCCGCTACCACCCGCCGCTGTAGGGCCGTAATGAACAGCATGCACCGTATCGCATGATAGTGCGAGTTTGCGTGTTCCTATTCACATTGCAATTTTTTAAAAAAATCGTTAAAATCGAGTTCTTAGATTTTGACCGTCAAGGGTCTCAATATAATGTACTGAATCACTGGTATCAGTTTTCGGTACACCATCCCTTACACCCAGTATACAACCTGAAAGGGATATGAAGCTCAAAGAATTGTTTTGATTACAGTTGTGGTGACCACTGAAGTTTAAACAATAATATTATTGCAAAGATGTCTCAATATTCAAATGTTTTATTCAATTAAACAAAACGTCGACAATATTTATACATTAACGACTTGCTTGCCTTCCATTTTTTTATTTCACTTACTGAAAACATAATATTAAATTCATTTACAGTGAAAACTCCATTATTATTGTCTAAGCCATATTTGAAGTTGCTGCATGGACATTCTGCCAAGTCTCCAAGATATGTACCATTTCTCAATGATTTGAGCCGTCAGAAAATCGTACCAATACGGTCATATATTGGAGGAGCATCGTTCTTGACATCATATTACATGCTACAGCGATCGCAGAGTGAAATTTCAAATCGAGATTTTTATTTGCTGAAAATACACCTAAACTGAATCAGGTTCATCATATTATCGCAAATATTATGACATCATAACTAATTTATAAACTATTTTAATTATTTAAACAGGCAAAAACAAGGCTAGTATTTTATGTAAAAAAATTAAATTCATACGCCGAACAAAGCCATTTGATTGAATAAATAAAACAAAATATATTTCATTTGTTTTTAATTTTTTACCAGTTTGCTTTTAATTATCAGTATAATTATCAGTGGCTTCCTAAAATTGAGTTGTGTACTAATTTATTGATTCCGGTCCAAAACTATTCGGGCAAAACCAAACATCAGTTGTGAATTTATTCACTAATTAACTCAAAATTTCGGGGTAAGTAGATAAACACACTTTATTTAACAAGCTGCGTATGTTAATTATTAACATTAAACCATCCGTAATAGACTTCTGGAAAACGAAAATAATATTGTTGTCAACAGCGTGCCACAGAGAGCACGTTAAACCATCGGTACTGGCTGCCATGAGGATGTTAGTCCGCCATTATGGGGACTCTACTGAGTCCTACTGAGTCCCGATGGTGGAGGAATATGGAATGGTTAATCGACAGTTTGGACTCCAAACTCCAAGTCTAGGATGCAACCGACATAGCACTAGGACGATGATTATGATGATAAGATATGTAATAGTATATAATAGGGTGCAAAGGGTTCCTACCAAGAACTTAGGGTCCCAAGCCAACCTCACCTGCAAGTGGTGCACCTGCCGATCAACGGACAAGGCTCTGGCAAACAAAATGTCCCAATAAGCGGCAATAGGCTCGCCACCTATTACGTGGGATCAAAACACTGGCGAAAAGTGGGCGTTTAATATGCCTCTGCCTACCCCTTCGGGGAAACAGGCGTGAGTCTATGTATGTATATGTAATAGTGATTTTTTTGCTGTTGTTTGAAAGGAGTATTAAATATATACAAAAATCTTTGCCTACACTTATAGCGGAGCGTTTTAAACGGTTGCCATAAGTAGTACTTTAATTGCGTCGATTGTAGCGGATTCTTGCCCACACAAGACAACACTTTGTGAGATAGGATGACAATATGAGACAACCATTCTGATGAGAAAATTCGTTAAAGACCAGACTCAGATAAACTATCAGTATTTAATTTGGGTTCACTAGATTCATGTCAATAAACTAGTTCTATTCATTTCTCTTAATAACTAAAAGCGTGGCTTTTAAGTTTTCTAAACTCCTACTTCTCTATTATTTTTTGTTACAAATGTAATGGATAAAATCCATTAACTGACTGTCCAATAAGATTGATAGATTAACTATCTAGATTTTAAGCAAAAAACTAGAATTTGAACTAAAAGAATTAATGTGACATTTGGTTTAATTGTAGTAGGTAATACAAAAGGTAATTGTTCAAGCAATAAATTGAATTCATTAATAGAGTTCCGCAAAAATCTTTTACGCAACTCTAAATTCAATACGGCCTATTATAACGGACAGAAATGGTATAATCAGTTACTAGTATCTACTAGTAACTCTTGTGATTATACCATATCCGTCGTTGGAAACTATAGATCATCATCATCATCATGTCAGCCTAGAGACGTCCACAGCTGGACATAGGCCTCCCGCAAGGACAGACCAATCTTGAGCCGCCCGCATCCAAACTATAGATACTAAGATTCATATTAACTTACATAAGTCAAATTTATTTCCAACCAGCCATTGGAGAGCCCCATATTCATTAGCAGACTATTAAAGGCATGATGATGATAAAGTATTTAACAGATTATTATACACAAAAGAATTATTGTAAATACTTATGTAACTAAATGTAAAAACCTACATAATAAGGTATTTGACTAATCTGATTTGGTTGCATGAGGTTTCAAATACATAATTATTTTTCAAAGGAATCATACATTCACTAAAATCAGCAGGCTGGCCTGTATTTGGCATTTGGCACAAAAGATCAGCATTGCCATACAACGTGGCAATGCTGCCAGCATTCTGGGCACGCTCCCAATTGATGGCGATGTGGAGGATTTTCATGACGTCCTTTAAAATTTTTCTTTGCCTATTTATTTATGTGCTGATTTTTATTTGTTAGGTACTTAAGTATAGAAATTATTTTTTATTTTATATGTATATAGCCACATAGTAATAGTTTAATTTTCTTTGCTTATAAAAGCTGTATATATTTATTCCAACAATAATTATTAAACCTTTAAATCAGAAAATTCACAATAATATTTCACATGTTGTACAGCGCACAGTAAAAATCAAGTTCACAATAATAAATAATGTAGAGTAGATACAAATAAACTTAATAAATTCCAACCTGACTCAGACATTCTAGTTACATAAGTATCTCGATAAAAATATGTACATAAGTATCTAAATATAAAACAAAAGAAGTCCGTTTGAATAAGTAGATTATTTGTACCTGTTACAGTTACAAGTATTTTTATTTGTAGACTCTACTTATCGTTTTCCATTTTACCTTTTTTGTTTTATATTCGTATGATAAAGTATGTTTGTGATCCGTTTGTTTTCTCGCGAGAGTTTAACTTGTTATTACATTAATGGTATTGCTACGTTTGTTATTAAGGAGCTTTTATTTAAAGCAGTTTTAAAATGTTGCTTTGTAGTTCATTTTGGCTTAACATAAGAGTGCGAAAATATTCAAAATAAGGTTATATTTTTTTCTGAAAAATACTCGTGTATGCATATAATGATGTAATGAGTATAAAGGGAGTAGTCAAATGATAAAACCGATATCAAATGATAGCTCATACGACCGGTGCAGTAGAATTTAATTTTATATCTGTGGCATGTACACTCATGTTACAGGTGTTAGATCATTACCCTACAGCAACGAAATGAAATACTACTAGTAAGCTCTTGTTGATAAAATAAAGCTTCAGTAGATTGTCAAAAGAAGTTGTGATTTTGTTAAGAAGAATACGTATGTAGTTTGTATTATTTATCTTTATTTTAATTTTCTACCCATAAGCTGTTTCATTGAGTGAACGTACCGTACGTCAAAGACGTAGGCTGACCCAAATAAATAGAAATTGGGTTTTAAATACATTTAAGGGCCTCCGCAGACTAGCTTCTTTTTGCATCGACGACCGGCGATTCAGTCGCTTTTTAGCATCCAGATGCAGCGTCCAAATTCTTACACCGCACACTGGAAGATGCCGATCGCGGCGACTTGTCACTTAAAATTATAACGTAGGGATCGTCGTGATTTTATGTCTTTCCAATTTTAAACTTACTCTGTGATGATGATACCTGGGTAGGTTTGAGGCTTTACCACCTCTCCTCATTCTTTATCAAAAGTTTTTTTTTTAATACAAAGTAAATAAAAATATAGTTTATCCAAAAAATACATTGCGAGCTACTGGTGTCAAAATTGAAGCTAAAATAAAAAGATATTGCAATCATTATTCTCTTCATCTCTTACCTGACTTCAATTTGTTTGGGTCGGCGCTGTATGGACATACATTTTATTCCATACTTCTCTGTCACCAGTCATCTGATCACTTCCCCCTTTTCTTACCATTTTCCATTCTCACACTGTTATTCCATCGTTCATTTGATCACCCCCTCCCTTTTCCTCTCTACTCTCCTATTTATCACTTGTTTAACTAATTTTTATTTTTATTTTATTTTACAGTTTTTGGAAAACGTACAGCTACATTTTTATTTAAACAGAACCAAATACAAAAAAAGAAGGCCAATTAAACGTTTACACAGATAGCAGATAAAATAAATGATAATAAATAATATGTTTAAGGTGACAATGACAATATGCACGCAAGAAATATATACAATTAAATCCTATAACTAAGTTCCAAAGAAGGAATTACACAGGCTTTTTTTAAGTTGGGTACTGGTACTTGTAAACAAGTCTATATCAACACTCCGGCATGCCGCATTGACCATGCGACTCGCTCGAATTATATACAAGTTTTGTCTATAGTTTGTATTAAGAGTGCAGATGGCACGATTGCTTGCCAGTTCGATAACGTCTAGCGACCCATTCACGATATTTAACAGCAGTTAAATATCTGCAACTTTTCTTCTTTCCTCTAGAGGAAGAAGATGGAATTTCTTGCACCTAATGAAATAATTTGGCAGATAGCAATTAGATCAAAATTGAATGGATCTCAGAAATTTTCTCTGTATGGCCTCCAAGCGATATTTGTAAATGTTGTAATTAGGATTCCAGACTTGGGAGGCGTATTCGAGATGACTGCGAATGAAAGAACAGTACAGGGTTTTTATAGTTTTTATGTTGTTGAAGTCAACAGAGATTCTAAAGATAAAACCCAGCGATCGGGATGCCTTTTTTATGATGTTCTCAATATGCATATCAAATAAAAGTTTAGAGTCAAATGTCACTCCGAGATCCCTAATTGTATTCATTCTAGTCAATGTAGTGTCTAAAAGATTATACGAGTGTATAATAGGAATGGGTTTGCGGGTAAATGTGCAAACATTACATTTAACTGGGTTAAGGTCAAGCTTATTTCTAAAACAGTATGATTCAAATCTTTGAAGGTCTTCTTGCAAAAGCAAAGCTTCGTCATAAGTATTTATTTGTTTCATTATTTTCATGTCATCTGCATACAATTATATATAGGAAACAGGAATTAATGTCATGAATAAAAATATTAAATAAAAGAGGACCTAACAGGGGTCCCTGGGGAACACCAGATTTGATAAAAATGGGTCTAGAGGAGTACCCATTCAACACCACAGTCTGGCATCGGTTGTCAACTTAAGACTTGAACCATCGAAATAGAATTTGAACTATGAGGGGCAACCCCCTGATACCGATGGCAAACAGCTTCCTAATTAGGGTCTCGTGATCAATCCGGTCGAAACATTTGTTGTAGTCGGTATATATAACGTCGACTTGTGACCATTGTGACATACAGTTTGAGATAAAATCGCTGCAAATGATCAGATTAGTTGTAGTGGATCTACCTTTTAGAAAACCGTGTTGTTGTTCTATAAACACTCGCTTTAAAGCTGAAAACGCATAGTTTAGATTGGTCTGTAATTCTCTATGTCGTTATAAGGTCCTTTTTTGTATATGGGCATTATAGATGCCGACTTCCAGACTAAGGGAATGACACCGGAATTGAGGGATAACCGAAACAAGATGGCGAGTGGAATTGTAAGACATTCCGCACAATTCTTAATAAAGATAGGTGACACATTGTCCGGCCCCGGAGATTTGTTAATGTCTACTTTGGAAAGTAGTGTTTTTATATTCTCCGTACAAATACGTACGCAGTTCACGTCCCCAGACAAATATTCAGAGTGATTTAGGTCGTA
Source organism: Euclidia mi (assembly GCA_944739405.2). Lineage (NCBI taxonomy): Eukaryota > Metazoa > Arthropoda > Insecta > Lepidoptera > Erebidae > Euclidia > Euclidia mi. The sequence continues at coordinate 6,992,048 of OX123194.2, forward strand.
ATATGACACTGAGGTGTCTTCAGTGTCACTGCGTTGTAGGAAATTTGAGTAAAAGTAGTCGCTTAACATGCCACAAATTTCTTCACCGTCACTAGATGCTGCTGATTGATAAATACATAATTATCCACTCTTCTCATAAGATGTTTCTAAAATGCAAATCTTTTCATCCATGGAGGCTACTTGCAGACTACTTTGATATTTTCTTTATATAGGCATGGTAAAAAATTATTAATATATCATGCATGAACCACCTTTAAGAACGCTATTTTAAAAGTATACTGACTCATTTAAGTCTTAACTCGCAGTAATTGCAATTTTATCTTGCAAAATATAATAATCTTGCAAAATATAAAAGCATATCACACATGAAGAATTCCAGAAATGGATCAGAAAATTCAGAGACCGGTACACCTACATAAAAAGAAAATATCCAGACCAAGCTGAAGACATCCTCCTTTTGAAGTGGGTTGATTAAAGCATCCTAGAGCATTCAAAAGCAACGAAAGATCAAGACTTTTCTGAATCCCTGCCAATCGAACAAACGATCGTTGTTTTATGATGCGTATAGGATAAAAATCTTTGACTCAAGAAAAACCAGGACACTTGATATCTGTCTATACTTATTTTTCCTTTCCACCTACTTGCACTACACTTACACTCACGTGGTTAAAGGACGACTCCTTACCATAGGTTGTCACTTATTTGTTAACCCTTAAATAACAGCGCGGGGTAATAAAATTCGTCACCCCAGGGGCACAACTTGTATTTCTTTTGCGATGGTAGTGTCATCTCCTAAAGTTGTCAGTCACGTGGCGCTAAAAAATCTTCCATCTAGTCTGCTTAGCTATGTGAGAAAATTACCCCAGGGTGTCAGTTACGCATGCATTAATTTATCATTAATTCAGTCAAATGTTTGATAAACTAAGTTTACAGAGCCCAGCGAAGCTCATTTTTTGGGTGCAGCGTCACAAGAAACCTAAGATAACCTATTAAGTTTTCTGAGTGGATAAGATTCCGGAGCGGACGAGACTTTTCATATTAAATTATATTTTGTAGAACGATCGTTAATTTGGTGTACAATTAGTAATTTAATGAAAGAATGAAGTTTTTAAACGTAACGCACTTTAGTGTTTTTTTTTAATTTTTGATGCTTTGTTACAAATATCCCCATGTAAACTACAAAAATAATTTATTTTGTACACTGCAACTTTTAATAGCCGTTTGGGGTAATTTTACTCCAAAGTTTTATTTATTGGTCTGTAACCGAAAATAAGGATGTTATTATAGGGTTTGACTAGTGACTGGCTTAAACAGAATAAATATCGATAAAATTATGACAGTGCTTATAATAAATATGTAAGTTTTTATTAAGGCAGTACACGACCTAGGGTGATGTACTAGATTTTGATGAGGCGACCCTTATCATAGGTTATGATAAAGCTACACTACCTACTGCTTTCTTATGAAAATATTAAGCAAGCTAAAGTCAGTATTTTTTACCTACATTCAAAAACCAGTTCTCGTATTACTTTCAGAGAGAATCATCTATCAATTCATACGTTAATATTAATACGAAGAAATGAGTGCAGTACTGTCCATGCCATCTATTGTTTAGAGCATAAAATGTAGAGTATAACTTGCCAGTTTTCGATAGTATAGGTAAGTCTATCAATAATAGAACATAATTTAACATCATTGTAACGAACACCATTTAATTATACTGGTATATTTATGTTTTTTTATAGAAACCTATATTACTGATATTCTACAATTATTGTATTACAAAGATGAAAAAATGAATCAATTTATCGATAGTCGACTCGGCCGATCACCAACAACACACTACAGCACTACGGTCGCCGCGTCCGAATGCAGAGAGTAGCTGAAACGCGATGCAGCATCAATACAGTTGCAAAATCGCCGGTCGCCGATGCTAAAAGAAGCTAGTCTGCGAAGGCCCTAAATCGTTATAAAACAAAGAGATGTCGAACACAATAAGGATGATTTTCATGGCTTTTTATCATTGAAATTAAACAACAGTTTACGGATTTTATCGCGATATATTGGTTTGGTATAAACCTATACCTATGATCTGAAAACATTTTTTTTACTATACGGCGTTTATAGCGGCAATAGCCCAGTGGTGTACGTAACAGACTGCCGAGACGATGGTCTCGGGTTAGATCCTCAGTTACCCCGGGCACACAACTCTTACTTTTCGAAGTTATGTGTGTAATAAAATGTAAATTATCGCTCGCTTAAAAATGTGCCCGGTAGATGGCAATAGGCCCGAACCCTAGTACATTGGGACCGAAACATAACTGGCAAAGTGTGGGTGTATAATACACCTCTGCTTACCCCTTCGGAGATAAAGGCGTCAAGTTATGTTATGTGTTATCGGGCGTTTCGAATTTTTTACATGAATCGTGGTCATGGAAGACTAAGACGTCATTTGTCTTTGTCTTTAATGTTGAAATTATCTCAAAGTACCCGAACATTGTTCAACTATTGGTGTTACTACCCGAAATGAGCTCACGGTATTCTGATGTCTTCTAGTGTCATTGTCCTTCTTGGATTTCACACGTTTTTTTACATCTAACTTTCACGCTGTTTTCCCACATCGTTTACCAAGAAATATTGTGGGAATCAGAGTGAGTATACCAAAACTAAGTAAATACACCCACCTATATGCCAACTTGATAACGATTTTGGACACCGCACATAACACAAATAAATTTGAGATCTCCCTCACTTTGTGAATAAACCGATCCAACTTGTTTTCTTATTGGCGTGGACTCTTGGTCGTGTTTTTGATTAAGTTTTATGTTATTAGTTCTTTGATTTAGACCCATTCAAAATATGGTCTTTTTTTTCAGTATAATCTTCATTAAATACTTTTAAACTTTTGCGATTTGTACACATACTAATATTAATATCTTGAGTGTCTTGAGGGTAAATGTGATTAAATCTTGTTACTATTTGTTATAAAGGTGAATTACCAGTGTAACCAGCTGTGCTCATGAATTTACCAGCCACGGCTGATGTTACCTATGCCGAAAGGTCAGAGAAAATAACAGGTGCCACTTAGTCGTTTTTGAATAATTATAGGTTTTAGACTCATATCATAACATTATTGTTAATCTACATTATCTAGTTATTTCAGTAATTAAAACATGTTATTAACTTTACAGATAATGGCTTTATCTCGGTTCAGGTCCTCAGTCGATAAAATAGTTGTACAGATTTTCTAAAAGTAAGTTTATTTTTAATCTGTAATTAAACATTCTTAATATAAAACGAGATATTAATTCCACCAAATTTTGACCAAAACTTGTAGCGGAATCGAAAATCTGATCTGGCCCAGTCAAAGCGTTTCCCTGCCCGTGGGATCTCCACCTTGTCGTGGTGGAGGAGTTCAGTAGCCGTGGTTGGGTCACCCACGGTGAAGCTAAGCGAGATCCCAGGAATAGACGCTCCGCGTGGGCTTAACGGCGGCCTGTGCAGGATGCGTCCAAAGGTGCGGATGCGAGGGACAGTTCTTCTGTCCCTGGCAGTCGAGCGCGGTGACGGGAGGAGAGGCGTGTCGGTGTTGCGTTGCCGCGCGCTCTATCTCCCGCAACCAAATGGGGGCGCACCATTTGTTGCGTTGCGGTGGGGCCGCAGAGGAAGAGGAGATGCGGTGTTGTCAGGTTGCCGTCCTCCCTATCCTCTGCGGCTGCAGGGTGTTTTGGCGGCGGAGCCCAACACCTTGATCCACCGCCAGGAAGGTTATTGTTCGGGGCCCGCCTGACCACCTGGCGGACCAATACCCCTGTAGCGAGGAATGCTTCGGTGATACTCGACCCTCCGACACACGGGTACATGAGGAACATGGGGTAGTTTTTAGTCAGTTATAGTCTGAGAGTCCCCTTCGCCCTTCCCCCAGGGCGGAGGGACTCCATGAGGATTTTCCAACTCGACACAAAAAAAAAGTCAAAGCTTTTCACCAATTGCAATGTTCAGCGTTATAAACGTGGCGATCGCTTAAGCGTAAATGAAACACGCACTAAGCCTACAAATGAAGTCAGTCCGCTACAAGCAATGTTCACATTTTGGTATGTAATATTCAGCTCTATAAAACGAACTGATTCTGAATGTCAAAGGAACCGTTTACGGTTACTTGCCTGACAACATACAATTTAATGAGATTTCATACATAAGAACGCTTTACAAGACGTACCGAAGGCCTTTGTCCCAAATTTGCAATGCCAGCGATGTTTGGGTGCTCCGGGAAACGTGGAATTAACATTTTCACAAATATAGGGTGGAGAAATGGCGTATATTTTGTCAAGTGAATAATTTATTGAGTACCTAAATTATTCTCTTGATATGTCATCCACTATTATTGTCAGTAGAGGATTTTCATAGATTTATTATTTCGCAGCTACGCCCCTTAGCTAGACTCGTATTTGGTTACTGCTTCAAACGCAATAGTTTTATCTTGGAGTGTTTGATAAGCAATCTTATAAAAGTATCGTTGGCACTAGATAGCAGTTCTAAAGATTAACCCTCACGTCTCGGGTAAGAGTACCTAATAGGCATAAATGTTTCACTAGTAATAAAACCTACAAGTAATGGCGTTACTTCACCGGACCCTCTTGGACAACTTCACTGAGAAGGCGTGAGAGGCCTTCATCGCGTAATACCTTGGTATATGAAGCGATGGCACGTAGAAACAAATATTTGCTATTCTAATCCTCTATAGATAATTATTATATAGTCCTCTTCACCGTTTCCGATGACAGCGATCCAAGCTAGTTCTCCTTTCTATTGTGAGCTCTTAGGTGACTAGCGAAAAAAGTGCTCATTGCACGCCAGTGCATAATCACCTGTATTTGATGTTACTTGACGTGCTTTTCAATCATATGGAAAGTACTCAACTATTCAAGACATTTCATTTGAATTCTAGACTAGTAGGTACGTTGTTCCATCAGCGTGCTTGGTGCTTGTTGTAGCAAATTTTATTTATATGCAGGACTCTGAACTTTACATAATGAGATTTTGTCTGGCACGTGACCTCCCAGTTTAATTTGTTCTAGTTTTAGGTTACAAGGCAACATAATAAAAACATTCCAAGACTTTATAAAAGCAGCCATGGCCTAGTGGAGAGACTGAAAGAATTCCACACTTACTTTTCGTAGTTATGTGCATATTCAATTGTTAAATATTGCTTACCGAAAAGAAAAGTATCGCATTGTGAGGAAACGTGCAAGAGGTCTCCATAATGTTCTCCAAAGACATGTGAAGTTTGTTGTCCCGTACATGGCCAGCGTGATAGACTAGCCTCATAGGCGTATCTAGCAGGGAGCCTGGTGGGCCGTACCTAATCCAGTATAGTCTAGTGCCCACCCCAGACATTTGGTTACCCATTCGAATTTTAGGCTGGACGCCTAATAAATATCACACCCTCTTAAAATATAAAATCCTTGCGTTACTTACTGGCTGACAGACACGCTACAGCCGAAACTATTGGGCGCAGGAAGCTGAAATTTGGCATGTATGTTCCTTGGGGACCGTAGGGGTGCACTAAAAAAGGATTACCCGAAATTCCCTCGGGATCGGCCAAAACGGGTAAATTTATAAAAAAATGCAGGCGGAACTGCAGGCGTCCTCTAGTAGTTATATAAAAAACCAGGCCCACGCTGAAAAAGAGTGCTTGAGTATGATATCAATAGTTACTAAATATTTTACTAGTAGATGTCTTACAATGTGAAACAGTAGCATCTCCTTACAAAAATAAAATGTACAACCAAATATTGAATTGTGTACATACATACATACATAGACTCACGCCTGTTTCCCGGAGGGGTAGGCAGAGACTACGGAACGCCATTTGCAACGATCCTGACATACCTCACTTGCTTCACTCACTCCCATCAAGTTTCTCATGCATGCTCTTCTGTTAAGGGTACTTCTGACTTGTCCTTTTTTCAGGATGTCTCCAATCTGGTCAGAGAACGTTCTCCTAGGTCTTCCCCTTTGTCCTGTCCCATTCACACTAGCCTGATATATCTTCTTTGTCAGTCTATCGTCATCCATCCTCTCCATGTGCCCAATGTGTGAATTGTGTATTTGATTGAAAAGAGTGGCCATGAGTTTTATTGCCCGTTCTTTCTCGTGCTCGAGCTTAGGTCGGTACTTTTAGTAAATCGTGTTTTCTAAAACTAAATCCTAACTAGATCGATTTATCACCCGTGAAACTTCCTGAATAGTAAATTTAATGAAAATGATTGAGGCGCTTTCCGAGATTTAGATTATATATACATAAGTATATAAAGGAATTGCCAGTTTGAATTGCCAGTATTAGATAAATATTGTTAGACGAAAAACACTTCTGTATTATTTGTTTTACTAAAACAAAACACTTCATCGACCTAAAACAAGTAGAATCATCGTTTACCAACTATACAAGTATCCTTGAAAAGGTTGGTCCTGGAAACTTTTTACTCGAGATGACCGCATGCTTCAAACACAATAGCCGTAAAATATGCTCGATTTGGGTAAACTTTCATTAAACTAGTGACTATTATAATGTAAATTTTGAACTGCTTTGTTAAATTATTTTAGTAGTAGAAATATTACTAGAATTTTACAAAAGACCATAATGCAGTACTAGCTCAAATAGTAAATAGACTGCACGGTTGGCGTAGGTCCACCCTCACATTGGCGTCAGCGCCGCCCTCATATTAGCGTCAGCGTCAACGCGGCGTCGACGCCGCGTCTACGTTTGCGTTAACACTTAAGCGGTCACGTCGCTGCTTGACCCTGCGTCGAGTGTTGTGCGTTCGATTCCCACACGAGACAACATTTTGTGTGATCTATAAATTGTTGTTTCGTGTCTGGGTGATCTTTGTGTCCGTTGGATACGTAGATTGGAATTTTAAACTTAAGGTAAAATCTTACATTTTGCTACTCTTTGTCATGCTATGAATTCCTGCTTCAGAGGATCAACGCTAGTGAAAGTGACTGCTGGATGTTAGATCTTGGGTTTAATTCATGGATAGAACAAAAATCATATTGATTTTTCTGCTTGTACTATTAAACCATAAATATCGATTTGGGAACCAAATCGATATTTATGGTTTAATAGTACAGTAGGATCGTTAAATCAGACTTCGGTTAATAGGGCTGGTAATTAAAAGGTTTAATGTTTATAGTTTCGCACGTTAAAGGTTTTATTGAAGCCAACATTTCTGAGAACATTAAGACTGCAAATTGTGAAATTGCAATCAAATTAATTCTAATAGGAGGATTGTCATTCATGTTATTTGTCTAGTCTAGCCTATTTATTTATACTGAGGAACTGGATCTGTTATTTTGAGAAACTTAAGTTTAATTTGGAAGTAAATTTAAATAATAACAATAATTATAAACAAATAAATCACCATCTGCCTCGTTGGTCTCGCGACATAAATGTGCGCTGGGATTTGGATGTCTCGGGTTCGATTCCCGGCTCGGGCAAAGTGTTATTGGGTTTTTTCGTTAGGAAATTCTAAGTAGCAGCACGGAGTCTGGTAATGTGCTCGGTACGGCAATAGGCTCGCCCCTATTACGTGCGACTTAAAAAATCATGGTGAAATGTGGGTGTAATATTAAACATCTGCCTACCCCTTCGGGGTTACAGGCGTGAGCCTATAAAATAAGAAATAAAAAAATCATCATCTTTGTCTCCATCATCTTAGCCTTGAGAAGACGACTGCTGGATATAGGCCACGCTCTAGCTCTCCACATGGATTGAACTTATTTTTTATAATAAAATATAAAATGTTTATATGAATGCTTATATGGGCAGTACGAAACGATAACTTCCTATTTCCTGCAAAACACCAACAAAATTATTACAAAACAAATATAACCGAACTGTCACCCAGTTAAATTGGTTTTTTTTTTAATCAAAAATTACTTCCTTTAAACAAGCAACCAAATTCAAAACAAATAACTGTGACCTGTTCAAATATTTGTCTCTTTTGGGAATATAACTTAAACTCATAATGGCGTAGGTGCGAATTGGAATAAAATTTTCATCGACTGTAAATTGTTGGCTTCAAAAATAAAAGGTCAATTTATCGTGGTTTACTTTTAGACCTCAGTACAAAACAAGGGTTTAATGTAATTCCAGGTTTAGAGTTTGACTGAAATTTATTTTACATCGACATTTGTTCCAACAAATTTTACAAAACAAAATGTTTTCTAAGTATAATCAATTTCATATATATTCTTCGTATAATTTACACAGCTAGAGCCCTAGCTCTAGCTGAACCTTTTTTTATTCTTAGCCCATGTTTTGCAATAAGGGTCTTCTGGATTTACGAATAGGTCTGCTAGGCTTTTCGAAACTGCACTGTTTGCTGCTGTGATCATTTTAATACTAATTTGTACTTGTGAAAATAACTAGTACAATGTGATACTTGAACTAAGCACAATTATAATTAATGAGACGGATCTTAGTCGCGTTTATTTCAATGTCATAGCTATTATAATAGTTTAGTAACTGGAGTCGATTAGACAAGTATAAAATCGGGTCAAAGATTGCCTGGGCTGGGCTGATAATTTTCTATTTATAAATAATGCTTATAGCCAGTACTAACACATAATTACAAAATACATGTTAGCACACAAATACGATAGACAATTAAAAAGACAAAAATCCTTTTTATACAACTTTTATAATTTCTCTATTACCAAATATCTTATAAAGAAACTCAATGTTTATTGGGTTCAAAACTATTCAAAAGAACATCCTTCACGAGCTTCTATTAATCAAAGCCTCTTATAAAACTACAGAGACCAAGAATTTCCCAATTCAATATCAACTGAAATATCAAGGTTGAAATGGTTTTCGATAACATTTTCAAAAGCACATGCGATGGTTCAGCTGACAGGCTATCGTCAGCAGAGACGTAGCGGATACATAATTATAATAGTTCCAGAGGTATTGTTATAAGAAATGGGAATGCGGAAGGCTTTGTATAAATATAACGGACTGCTCCTATTAATCTGAATGATAAAGAAAATAAGAAAATATTTTGTTTGTCTTTCTTTTAAGGTAAAAGTTTGAGAGTTAATATTAAGTTAATTGGTATGTTCAGTTTACTGTGTAACTTTTTTGTATCAGAAAGGACAATGGCAGAATTTGGTCTGGGTTTGTTGTGGCGACCTTAAACTTCATATGAACAAAACTAATTGTTTTTTTTTCTTACGATTTTTAATATTTTCACTTTGTGTCGTTAAAGCTGGAGTATTTTATGATGATAAAAAGCATTCCAATTGATTACGAATACTTTTTTATTTGATTGTTGCCATAGGCAATGGTGTAGCAGGAATAGACGTGAGTGCTATATCCGTATCGATTATTAAATAAATAATCGATACGATCTACCTTTATAGAGTTGGTTTGGTTTAAAATGCAGTTATTAAATATTTAATCAACATTATATCAATAAGCTAATATTTTTGAAGCAAAACAACGTTTAAATCAAATAAAAACGTCACAGCATCGTTTTAAAGTTGTATCGATTTCACATAAAATCCATTTTAAATGTGCAGCTCTGCTTTTGTCTTTGGCTGTGACAGTTATGTTGATGCTTCAAAATACTTCCGCGTTTTGATGTCAATCTGACATATGTAATTTGATAATTCAAACGTACCTACCTACATTGTTAAACTTTCATACTATAACTTTCCTTGTACCTACATTGTTCATTCTTAACTAAAACTTCAAACACCGATATCTTCTTTTTCCACCTTTCCTGAGTGAAAATAGAATCATTTGTAGACTCTGTTACTTACGCCAAATTTTTTGATATATTTTTTATTACTGTTCGCTTCAATTTTATTTCAGACATTTTGATGTATGGAGATCTGCCATTGTCCTTTGAAGATATATTTTCGTTTTTGAAAAAAGACAACTCTTGGTTAAAACGATAACCCCTGCACTAAGAATAAGTCCTGTGACGCTTGGGACTCTGCAAACATGCAACCAACGGACACATAGATCACCCAGACACGAAACGTGTTAACGCAAACGTAGACGCGGCGTCGACGCCGCGTCTACGTTTGCGTTAACACTTAAGCGGTCACGTTGCTGCTTGAACCTGCGTCGAGTGTTGTGCGTTCGATTCCCACACGAGACAACATTTTGTGTGATCTATAAATTGTTGTTTCGTGTCTGGGTGATCTTTGTGTCCGTTGGTTGCATGTTTGCAGAGTCCCAAGCGTCACAGGACTTATTCTTAGTGCAGGGGTTATCGTTTTAACCGAGAGTTGTCTTTTTTCAAAAACGAAAATATATCTTCAAAGGACAATGGCAGATCTCCATACATCAAAATGTCTGAAATAAAATTGAAGCGAACAGTAATAAAAAATATATCAAAAAATTTGGCGTAAGTAACAGAGTCTACAAATGATTCTATTTTCACTCAGGAAAGGTGGAAAAAGAAGATATCGGTGTTTGAAGTTTTAGTTAAGAATGAACAATGTAGGTACAAGGAAAGTTATAGTATGAAAGTTAAACAATGTAGGTAGGTACGTTTGAATTATCAAATGACATATGTCAGATTGACATCAAAACGCGGAAGTATTTTGTAGCATCAACATAACTGTCACAGCCAAAGACAAAAGCAGAGCTGCACATTTAAAATGGATTTTATGTGAAATTGATACAACTTTAAAACGATGCTGTGATGTTTTTATTTGATATAAACGTTGTTTTGCTTCAAAAATATTAGCTTATTGATAAAATGTTGATTAAATATTCAATAACTGCATTTTAAACCAAACCAACTCTATAAAGGTAGATCGTATCGATTATTTATTTAATAATCGATACGGATATAGCACTCACGTCTATTCCTGCTACACCATTGTCTATGGCAACAATCAAATAAAAAGGTATTCGTAATCAATTGGAATGCTTTTTATCATCATAAAATACTCCAGCTTTAACGACACAAAGTGAAAATATTAAAAATCGTAAGAAAAAAAAACAATTAGTTTTGTTCATATGAAGTTTAAGGTCGCCACAACAAACCCAGACCAAATTCTGCCATTGTCCTTTCTGATACAAAAAAGTTACACAGTAAACTGAACATACCAATTAACTTAATATTAACTCTCAAACTTTTACCTTAAAAGAAAGACAAACAAAATATTTTCTTATTTTCTTTATCATTCAGATTAATAGGAGCAGTCCGTTATATTTATACAAAGCCTTCCGCATTCCCATTTCTTATAACAATACCTCTGGAACTATTATAATTATGTATCCGCTACGTCTCTGCTGACGATAGCCTGTCAGCTGAACCATCGCATGTGCTTTTGAAAATGTTATCGAAAACCATTTCAACCTTGATATTTCAGTTGATATTGAATTGGGAAATTCTTGGTCTCTGTATAAGAGGCTTTGATTAATAGAAGCTCGTGAAGGATGTTCTTTTGAATAGTTTTGAACCCAATAAACATTGAGTTTCTTTATAAGATATTTGGTAATAGAGAAATTATAAAAGTTGTATAAAAAGGATTTTTGTCTTTTTAATTGTCTATCGTATTTGTGTGCTAACATGTATTTTGTAATTATGTGTTAGTACTGGCTATAAGCATTATTTATAAATAGAAAATTATCAGCCCAGCCCAGGCAATCTTTGACCCGATTTTATACTTGTCTAATCGACTCCAGTTACTAAACTATTATAATAGCTATGACATTGAAATAAACGCGACTAAGATCCGTCTCATTAATTATAATTTTGCTTAGTTCAAGTATCACATTGTACTAGTTATTTTCACAAGTACAAATTAGTATTAAAATGATCACAGCAGCAAACAGTGCAGTTTCGAAAAGCCTAGCAGACCTATTCGTAAATCCAGAAGACCCTTATTGCAAAACATGGGCTAAGAATAAAAAAAGGTTCAGCTAGAGCTAGGGCTCTAGCTGTGTAAATTATACGAAGAATATATATGAAATTGATTATACTTAGAAAACATTTTGTTTTGTAAAATTTGTTGGAACAAATGTCGATGTAAAATAAATTTCAGTCAAACTCTAAACCTGGAATTACATTAAACCCTTGTTTTGTACTGAGGTCTAAAAGTAAACCACGATAAATTGACCTTTTATTTTTGAAGCCAACAATTTACAGTCGATGAAAATTTTATTCCAATTCGCACCTACGCCATTATGAGTTTAAGTTATATTCCCAAAAGAGACAAATATTTGAACAGGTCACAGTTATTTGTTTTGAATTTGGTTGCTTGTTTAAAGGAAGTAATTTTTGATTAAAAAAAAAAACAATTTAACTGGGTGACAGTTCGGTTATATTTGTTTTGTAATAATTTTGTTGGTGTTTTGCAGGAAATAGGAAGTTATCGTTTCGTACTGCCCATATAAGCATTCATATAAACATTTTATATTTTATTATAAAAAATAAGTTCAATCCATGTGGAGAGCTAGAGCGTGGCCTATATCCAGCAGTCGTCTTCTCAAGGCTAAGATGATGGAGACAAAGATGATGATTTTTTTATTTCTTATTTTATAGGCTCACGCCTGTAACCCCGAAGGGGTAGGCAGATGTTTAATATTACACCCACATTTCACCATGATTTTTTAAGTCGCACGTAATAGGGGCGAGCCTATTGCCGTACCGAGCACATTACCAGACTCCGTGCTGCTACTTAGAATTTCCTAACGAAAAAACCCAATAACACTTTGCCCGAGCCGGGAATCGAACCCGAGACATCCCAATCCCAGCGCACATTTATGCCGCGAGACCAACGAGGCAGATGGTGATTTATTTGTTTATAATTATTGTTATCATTTAAATTTACTTCCAAATTAAACTTAAGTTTCTCAAAATAACAGATCCAGTTCCTCAGTATAAATAAATAGGCTAGACTAGACAAATAACATGAATGACAATCCTCCTATTAGAATTAATTTGATTGCAATTTCACAATTTGCAGTCTTAATGTTCTCAGAAATGTTGGCTTCAATAAAACCTTTAACGTGCGAAACTATAAACATTAAACCTTTTAATTACCAGCCCTATTAACCGAAGTCTGATTTAACGATCCTATTAAAATTTACTACCAAACCAAACTTAAGTGTGATACTTTAAGGATTGCTCGGTTTCACACGCACATTACTATTCTGTCTTAAAGTTCTGCCATTAGTTGTTACGCTCACAAATATGGTGTAAATATTTTCACGTATTTAACAACAATGCCAGTACAACAATATCATCTTAGTGAGAGCCTTTTCCTGTTTATTAGAGGTTAAAATATACAATCCATGCAATTTGGAACCAAATCGATATTTATGGTTTAATAGTACAACCAGAAAAATCAATATGATTTTTGTTCTATCCATGAATTAAACCCAAGATCTAACATCCAGCAGTCACTTTCACTAGCGTTGATCCTCTGAAGCAGGAATTCATAGCATGACAAAGAGTAGCAAAATGTACGATTTTACCTTAGGTTTAAAATTCCAATCTGGATTTACCGAATAAAATAACACTTCACTACGAAGAGATTTTATCAGATTTAAAACTTTAAAAGATAGGAAAATATCGTCATTAGAAAGAAGAGCTACTTATAAACCAGCTTCTGGTTATGCTCTAATAACTTGAAATAAATTCTTCGCGTTTTGAAGAATCCGTCAGAGCGCCGAAGATATCAATCTTTGACATAATTTGATACAAAAACAGCCAATTACTGTGGTACTAATGCCGATGCCTAACAAAGAAACAGACCTTTAATCTGTATTAATTTAAATAGCTTTCAAAATACAAATACAACTGACTTACAAAAGCTCAAATCGTTTTCAAACGGTTTTCAAGGTTTTTCTATAACCTCTCGAGCGCCCAAACGTCAAATGTCATCCTCTCGAGCGCCCAAACGTCAAATGTCATATAATCGATAAGCGCCCACGTCAAATTTAGCGTATATATGAAAGTTGGCGGCCAGCGTGTAAATGCCGATTTCGACGTTTATTTACTTCAGAACACTTATCAATACATATATATTTAGAATCGACATGACATTTGCTTTATTTTGTATATAGAATTAACTAACTTTGTGAACAATCGTAAGTAATTCAAACAGTTTTATCAAACAAATGTGTAAAATACATGTTATTGTAGAAAAATGAATGTATCGACCAATTAGAGGCATTCATAGCGGTAGGAAAATTTTAATAATATTATTTATGAGCTATTCTATTAATTGAAATACGTAAAATAAGAAATATATGGAAAAAAAAATATTTGGAAGCGAAATAGTGTAAACACGCCTCGAAGTGTACTAACAGCTGATGAGTTTAGCTGACTGTTTGTGGTAGCGCCATCTACCTTCCTATATATAACTAATCGCATCAAGATCAATCGTTCTACGTCTAGTGCGAGCGATACCATATTTCCGTCCCGCTCTATCCCACTCCCTGGAAGGGCACTGCCTTCCGCCTGATTCGTCGACGCGATCGTGGACGCGAGTGACAGTCGAGAACATTCCGCTCGCTAAGAACGCCGTCTCGATACCGCTCCGCGCCGCACCGCTGTATGTGATTTACCGCTTCCACCAAGGAAAACCCGCTCGTGAGTGAAGTGAAAACAAGCAGTTGCATCACGAAAACACCAGGAGGAAAAGAAACGAAGAAGGCTGTATAAGGTAAGTGCCTTCCATCCTGGAAATATCCTATACCCACTCAATCACCTCCTCCCGTATCCATCTCCTCTTCCCTTATTCCTTTCCAGGCGGCGAAGAACCGCTATCCTCTGAATACAGTCCATTTCTTTCTCCAAGTCACCTACCCTAATCGGTTTCGGTGTATCGCCGAACCATTTTTTTGATCCATACGAGTCGGATTCATTTACGTTTTATACGTTATACCGCTATATCTAGGCAGTTATAGCACCTAGCTACACTCCTAATATATTCATATAACCGTCACATGGTTATTTCCGCCCGCATCAGTAGGTAAACTTTTATGTAGCTACCTACTTATTAAATTATTATTTCTGCAACTATCATAGTTGTCTTATAAATCTCATATTTCAATCAACTTTAATTCCTCGGCTCTAAGGTGTTGCCTACTTAGCCTACTTAGGTAAAATAATAGATACATTAGATATTCTTATTTTGTTTCGTTCTCATTAGCTTATACTTACGTAAGCATGTCACAACAAAAGAAGTGACGCGTGTCGGAAGACAAAGAGATGACAATCTTAGAAGCGAAACGCAATATTTTATTTGAGCGCATTCAAAATATCTATGAACGATCAAAAACCGCATCTATGTCCGACACTAATAGCGAAGCATTTCTCAGTTATTGTATAACAGTAGATAGTATTCGAACAGATTTTCATAAGTTGTTAGACGATTATAACGCAAGATTACTTTCTATCAATCCTGATGAAAAACCGAACTATCAGGCGTATACCTCATTCGAAGATCTTTATTGTATTATTAAGCGAATACAATCGCAATTGGAGGGTAAATGTTCAGCAGAGCCCGTTGCCCGCAAACCGAGATTACCGCCAATCGAGATTATGTCGTTTGACGGAGATATACGAAATTGGCCGTTATTCTATGCGAGTTTTAAGTCCACGGTGCACGATAATGGTTCTCTGACAGATGCTGACAGGTTGTACTATTTAATAGGTAAACTGTCACCGAAAGCCCAGTCCGTATTTGCAGGTGTCACACCCAGTGCTGAGAATTATCAGGCATATTTCAGTCACTACTTGACAGATATCAAGACACGCGCGTCCTAGCGTCTACGTACTTTGACCAAGCTTTAAATCTCAAACTGTCCGGCAACGCGTCTGTCTCGAATTTCCAGCTGTTTATTGATAACTTTGTTACCGCAGTTAATTCTCTTAGGAATTTAAAATTAGAAGATCTTTCCGACTTTATGTTGCTTCAACTCGCTTTAAAAAAGTTTGACACTGATACAATTCGCGCATTCGAGATGACGGAACGCAATAATAAAATACCTACACTAGATAGTTTTATTTCGTTCATCAAAGATCAGTGTCGAATATTTCATAATACGCAGTCTGGTTCACCTGGCCCGTCTAACACTAACAACAACAAACAAAGGTTGAATAAATCGCGAAATAGTAATAATAACTCAGTCCCTAATCCACAATCTTACGTAACATGTTCGGAATCTAATAGTAATAATTCACAGAAGTGTCTGTGCAGTAATATAGTGCACGACCATTACTATAAGTGTCCCACCTTTAATGATTTAAATCCATTTGCTCGTTTTAAAAGCGTAAAAGATAACAAAGCTTGCATTAATTGCTTAAGCATAAAACATAAAACGAGTAATTGTTCCAGAAGAACGAGATGTCGCACGTGTAAACAAAAACATCATACACTGTTACATTTGGATAAAAATAACTGGTTGTCAAGCCAAGCCGCTAACCTTGACACACTCGCGCCGCAGGTGCAGCAGACCACGGTAGCTGCGCCTTCCGCGTCTGAAGGCGAAGTATCGTTGTGTCTGACATCCATTGCGCGGGCGACGCGCACGCGAGGACGGCACTCGCGCATCTATAATGATCCGCGCAGGGCCAAAACGCAGTGTACGGCGTCTAACACGCTACTGTTGGCGACAGCGCAAGTTATCGTATATGATGTTAATGGGTCGCCGCACATGGTACGTTGTCTGCTAGATAGCGCATCTCAGACCAATCTAATAACATCGGAATGCTTCAAACGCCTCGGATTATGGAATAACTTTAAAAATACTAACTCAACCGTCAAAGGGATAGGCGGATCAGAAAGGCATTGCAGGGGTTCCGTAGATGTTAAAATACATTCGCGTTTTGATAGGAACATTAATTTTAACATTTCTTCGCTTATCGTGGAGCGTATCACGGACGCATTGCCGAACGCTAATGTAGACGTAGCATCACTCACTCATCTCGAGTCGTTGCCGTTAGCCGACGCGGAGTTTGCGAATCCGGCAGGCATTGATCTTTTGATCGGAGCTTCGATATTTCCGCACTTGCTATTAACTAACATAGTTCGTAGTGAGCGATATGATTTACCGCCCGCTATTGAGACGGTACTTGGGTATGTGATTATGGGTACCGTACCTACGTTACATACTTCTCATTGTATTACGTCTTGTTGTTGTTCTGCTCTTCAAGAGATCAAGGTGGGTGCTAAAACTGTGTGTAAGATAAAGCACTAATTAGCTATGCTATGCTATGCTTTGCTATGCTACGCTATGCTACGCTATGCTACGCTATGCTACGCTTTGCTACGCTATGCTACGCTATGCTACGCTATGCTACACTATACTATACTACACATCCGCTTTGTATATAGATGACATTGCCTGTAATGTCATACCCGCTCCGCTAGCAATTTCGCTTTGTGAAGAGCTTATTCAGCTTTTCAAGCGAGGCCAAACTGATCTTGTCAAATGGACAAGCAACTCTAAGGAGGTTCTCGCACGCATACCAGAATCTCATAAGGCTTCTCCAGACATTGAGTTTGAGAAGTCTGTACCGCATAAGGTTCTCGGTTAACGCTGGGACAAATCCTGTGATAGTTTTCGGTTTGACGTCTCAACACCAAATGACAAGTGCTCCAAGCGCACTATGCTGTCCACAGTGGCTCGACTATGGGACATAATGGGTTTGTGGCTCCTACAATTTTGTACGCCAAGCTCTTGATCAAGGAGCTTTGGCTATCAAAGTGTGAGTGGGATGAAACACCCCCTGACCATATTGTCGCCGCTTGGGGCCAGTTTTGTATTGAGCTTACCGCGCTCAATCAAATTACTATTCCGCGTCATCTTGCGTTGGTAGATGGATGTACCATCAACTTAATAGGTTTCGCTGACGCCAGCGAGCGTGCTTACGGCGGAGTCGTATATCTGCAAGTCCGCATTGGTTCTAACTACTCGTTGCAGTTAGTTTGTGCCAAGTCTAAGGTCTCGCCTGTTAAACCATTTCAGTTGCGAGACTGGAGTTGTGCGCGGCCCTTCTGCTGTCTCAGTTGCTCTGCAAGGTTCAAGACACAGTTTTGCCCCACTACTCTATTAATAAATATACGCATTTTCCGACTCCAAAGTAGTGCTCGCTTGGATTTATTCCTCTCCTCACCGCTGGCAGACTTTTGTCGCCAACCGCGTTAGTAAATTGATTGAACTTGTTCCCGCTACTTGTTTCAATCACGTCGCGGGTTATCGTACTCGTCTTCAGGAAGAACTCTCCATAGATCATATTGACTGGAAGTTTCTTCCACCAGCATCACCACATTTCGGTGGATGTTGGGCAAGCATGGTCAAAGTAATTAAAACGCATCTCTTCAAAGTTATAGGTCAACAGATCCTCTCTTACGAAGAGCCTTTAACTGTCCTTGCACAAGTCGAGGCACTGATCAACTCGCGTCCGCTTCCAACTCAGTGAGATCTAGCCTGAAGTTGGACCTACCTCTTAGTTTAAGTATTTAGTTAGTAGTTTTCGCTATTATTGCGTTTGTAGTTTTCGCTAAAGTTAATTTAGATTAATTTATTGTCATATCGCTGTCTTAGCCTATTGATGGGTTATGCGGTAGTACACCCAACATAGCTAAGTTCAATTCTATTTTTTTTAAAGGCAATCCTTTAGGGCCGGGGGGATATGGTAGCGCCATCTACCTTCCTATATATAACTAATCGCATCAAGATCAATCGTTCCACGTCTAGTGCGAGCGATACCATATTTCCGTCCCGCTCTATCCCACTCCCTGGAAGGGCACTGCCTTCCGCCTGATTCGTCGACGCGATCGTGGACGCGAGTGACAGTCGAGAACATTCCGCTCGCTAAGAACGCCGTCTCGATACCGCTCCGCGCCGCACCGCTGTATGTGATTTACCGCTTCCACCAAGGAAAACCCGCTCGTGAGTGAAGTGAAAACAAGCAGCTGCATCACGAAAACACCAGGAGGAAAAGAAACGAAGAAGGCTGTATAAGGTAAGTGCCTTCCATCCTGGAAATATCCTATACCCACTCAATCACCTCCTCCCGTATCCATCTCCTCTTCCCTTATTCCTTTCCAGGCGGCGAAGAACC
The DNA here is from genome assembly GCA_944739405.2 of Euclidia mi. Taxonomy (NCBI): domain Eukaryota; kingdom Metazoa; phylum Arthropoda; class Insecta; order Lepidoptera; family Erebidae; genus Euclidia; species Euclidia mi. The sequence continues at coordinate 7,011,157 of OX123194.2, forward strand.
GCTATCCTCTGAATACAGTCCATTTCTTTCTCCAAGTCGCCTACCCTAATCGGTTTCGGTGTATCGCCGAACCAGTTTGTTTTTACTGACGTTGAAAATAAGCATTGTAATTGCATAGATCTGTTAATCATTTTATACGCTTCAAAATGGTATACATTGAAAAGAGACAAACATTGTTTTGGTGTTTCATTTGAACATTGAATGGAACAAGTATGAGACCACCGTATAACGGTCGGCGGGCGCTTATCGGGGGTAAAAGTGTCCACCGTAAAACGGTGGCCTGGCGCTCGAGAGGGGCGTTTCATTTGAACATTGAATGGAACAAGTATGAGACCACCGTATAACGGTCAGCGGGCGCTTATCGGGGGTAAGAGTGTTCACCGTAAAATGGTGGCCTGGCCCTCGAGAGGATAACAATCCAACTAAATTCTTTATTGAACAGCAACGAGTTCTATCTTCAAGCTTCTTCAAGGTTTGCGAGAATGGATCTTTTGACCTTTTATTTTTAAAGCAGTTTCACGAGATCAACTGACTTCTATACTACCAGTTCTTTTTTCAATTTCTCTTTTTTTAGTTCTTTAAGTTTTAATTAAGGATACATTGCCAGTGTTATAAATTAGTTTTGTATCGCTATTGGGTTAACGCTAGGATGATGATAATGTCATAGTTAAAAAAAAAACACTTGTACATCTTATAACTAAGTTAGTAAGAATTTTACTACGCCGAGAGTTGAATGGATTATTAAGGTTTTAATTCCGTCAACTATAAGTTAATCTTCTACATAAAGTATGTCGGTTTAAAAAAAAATGCACCGGTTGAGTTTTGAACCAGCACGGCAGCCTTCAAATCAAGGACTTCAAGGTTTTTCATAATGATAAGATAAGCTAGTCGAACTACCAAAGAAAAATCTAATAATTATGATTATTTTTTGCTAGTACACCCTTTATTATTCTGTGATTGACAATAGATAGCTTCTTCAGAACATTTTAGTTTGGAATTAGATTGCATTCTTAGAATATTTTTCAAGCAAATATAATTTCAAATAAGCTTGATTCACTGGTTAATAAATTCTCATTTTATTTCGAGTAGTTATTCGAAAAAACTAACGTACATACGTTAGCTTGTTCGAGTAACTCAAAATATAATGTATATATAATGTGTATAAACAGAGATAGCCGAGTGGATATACCAACAGACTGCCATGCAGAGGGTATCGGGTTCAAATCCACGGCGCGCACCAATGACTTTTCGGAGTTATGTGCGTATTGAATGGTTAATTATCGCTTGTCCCGTGCCTCGGAGAGCACGTTAAGCCGTCGGTCCCGGTTGTCATGAAGATCTTTGACAGTCGTTACAGGGCGTCAGTACCTTCTAAACAAACTGACACTAGTCTAAACCATGGAATATCGCTATCCCTTCGGGTTGCGGAGGTCAGACAGGCAGTCGCTCTGTGGAAAAGCTAATATTCAGCCAAATCCGGTTAGACTAGAAAGCGGACCCCAGATTGAAACTGGGATAACGCTAAGAGGATGATGATGAATGTGTATAAACGTATTGTCTAGAATAACCGTAGCCAGGTAGGGATTTTCAGAAGTGCGCAGTGGAAGGTGTAATACATCTACCTGACCACGATAGACAATATATCTAAACACTTTTACTGTGGTAGCACAGCGATGAATTATAATCCTAATATTAATAAAATGTCTTACCAACTCTTACTGATGCTGTTCTTGAGTGGACCTATAAGATTAACTCATAATCTTGGCAAAAATAACAAGAGAATTGAATAGATACCAGTGTCCAGTTCAGCGTAGTCCTACTCCAGGCACCAAACAGGAATTCACACACGTGTTTTACAAAGTTCAATATTTCACAAATGTGCATTAATTTATCACAAACTTTGCCGGAAGTCAAAAGCGGCAATTATAAGTACTTACAAGTTAATTCAATTCGCGTTAATTCAAAAGGCGATCAATTTATTACAATATTATTATTATTATTATAGTTACTAAGTATACATACGATAGCTTGTTCTTAGATAAGTGTATTAAATATGTATGTTTAGAAATGAACGAACAACTACATAATTGTTTCGCCGCCTTATGTTAAATTAATATCGACAATTTTTTTAAGTTTTCTCGTTTGTAAATATTTGGAAGAAATAAAACCATATTGCCGAAATTTTACTTGGTTTCATCAAAAACAAAATCCTTATAATATTTTGACATCGTATAATATGGTTTTTTATCGCACTTTACACGAATGATGTAAAAATATTTCTATAATCCAATTCCCATCTTTTATTGCTGCAAATCTATTTTGACGTATTTAAAACGTAACTCCAGATGAGACAAAAAATATTATATCATTAGTCGTATCCATATCACTTCATTCCTTATTTCTTCAATCTTTTGAAACGTTAATATGTTAATCAATTACGGCACATTTATCAAATGCTCGGGGGGATGGGCCTCGTTAGCCTTGGATGGCAACCCGTCTAGGAGAAGGAAAACTCCGAAATTAAACCACTTTCTTTGGGGGGATGGGCCTCGTCAGCTTTGGATGGCAACCCGTCTAGGAGAAGGAAAACTCCGATATAAAACCAACATTCAGGGAGCATACCCGAAAACAAACCCCAATCCAAGGTGTCAACTGACCCGTGCCGAGGGATTCATGGCCAGAGGGCAAGCTGGTCGCTAACGGAGGGTGCATGTGTTGGTGGTCACAGGGCTCAGCTAGTATTCCATCTTACCCCCGTACAGGGCTCTGCGGGGATGGACATTCTAAATCCCTATTACTCGTGGGAACGCTATGAGAACTGAAAATAATATTTCTCCAGAAGGCGGCGACGCGGTTCGCAACCCATCACGTCTCGTTTCCCGCGAGGGAGAAAAGCGGCCTACGGAAAGCCGGTTTGCAACATTAAATGTTGGAGGAGGAATGGATGGTTAATTGAATGAAGTATGCCAGATGTTGGATGATAGAAAGATTGATGTTCTATGTGTGAATGAGACAAAAAGGAAAGGTTGTGGCCCCACCAAGCATGACAGCTACACGGCTTATTGGTCTGGGTAAGACAGTACCACCAGAGCCTGCAAGGGAGTTGGTTTAATACTGTCTGCGCAAATGAATGAGTGCGTTAAGGAATATGAATGTGTGAATGCTAGACTATTGTGGATGAGAATGAAAGTAGGACTTACTCGTCTCTTTATTGTAGGGGTTTAGGCCACGGTCAATATAGTAGCGGGTATGTCACAGCAAGAACAAGAGGAAAGGCAGGAATTTTGGGAGAACTTATGAGCGATTTTGAGGAAATATAAGGATAACGAATTTGTGATTCAATGGATGGGTAAAACGAGATGGATTTGAAAGGGTTTTAGTTGGATTTGGTGATGAGAGTGTGAATGAAAATGGAAAAGTTTTGCTTGAGGTTTGTTTAGAGTGGAGCCTTTGTGTGACAAACACCATGTTTGATCACAAAAGGATACACATGTATACGCGTGAGGCTAAGAATGTTAGAAGAAGTATGATTACTTTGTAATTGTAGATGAACGTTTGAGAAAGAATGTGTTAGATACAAGGGTGTATCGAGGGATCGGCATCCACACAGACCACTTCTTGGTGATGAGCCGGATAAGTGGACTCTTTAAAGGATGGCGACACCGAGAACATTATGAAAATAGGGTCCTAGAAAGAATAAAAGTAGAAAATCTGCAAGAAAAAGATGTGAAAGATGAGTATAAGCGAAGATTGATAGCAAGATTTGAGAGGTGCGATGGCATAAACGATATGAATGAATTATGGCAGTCCTTTAAAGAAGAGGTAGTATGTGTGGCATCTGAAGTATGTGGTGTGATCAAGAGAAGGAAAATACGAAAGGTTAAGAATACATGGTGGGACAAGGATGTACAATCAGCAGTGTCAGAGAAGAAGAAAGCCTGGTTAGATTGGTTGGCTGCCAGAGCAAATGAAAGAATGGGAAAGGCAACGAGTGATGACATAGATGAAGCAAGAAAGGAGTTTGTTAGGTCAAAAAGAATTGTGAAAGAAATTGTTAAAAGGAAAAGAAAGATGAGTTTGATAGCAGACTATCTGAAGATTTCCGAAGAAACATAAAGTTTTTCTGGAAATCCGTTCGTGCAGTTCGAGGAAGAACTCAATCCTAAGAATACACGTCAATCAGAGACAAGAATGGAAAGATACTGGATGGTGAATCATGCGTGCTGAAGAGATGGAAGGAGTATTTTGAAGGTCTATATGAAAGAACGGCGATAGAGACATCGATCGACGAAATTAATGGTAATAATAGCAATGATGAAAGCGATATTGCTGTGGATGAGATTGTGAAGGCGTTGAGAAGTATGAAATGAGGTAAGGCTGCAGGATATGATAGGATTACAGTTGAAATGCTGAAGGCTGGACAGAGTATCATAGTTGGTCAGCTGCAGCGCTTATTTAACTTGTGCTGGAGCACTGGCCAAGTACCTGATGACTGGACCACAGCGGTGGTTGTGCCTCTATATAAGGGAAAAGGCTCGCAACAAGACTGCAAGAACTAAAGAGGCATTAGCCTTCTCAGCATTGTTGGCAAATTGTATGCAAAGGTACTGGTTGAAAGAGTTATGGAAGTAACCGACAAGAAAATATGGGATGTACAAGCAGGATTCCGAAAGGGTATGGGGTGCACGGATCAAGTCTTTTCCTTGTGGTGCGTAGCCGAAAAATTCTTGGCCAAAGGTCAAAAGGTCTATTGCGCATTCGTGGATTTGGAAAAGGCTTACGATAAAGTGGTGAGGAATGAAATGTGGTCAGTACTGTCGATGTATGGGGTGAACAGCAGCCTCATGATCTCATCTGAAATCCCTTTATGATGATTTTAGAGCTTGTGTGAGGATAAATGGGTCGTACACGGATTGATTTACCATCGAAACAGGTGTTAGACAGGGATGTGTAGCGTCGCCGTGGCTGTTCAACCTCTTCATGGACAGTTGTTTGCAAGATTTGAAAAATAGTGACTGTGGATTAAGGATGAATGAGTTACTTGTCAAATGTCTCCTTTATGCTGATGATCAGGTTATACTTGCGTCTTCAGCGGAGGAGTTGCAGGAGATGGTAACAATCATGCATGGTGCGTTAGAGAGGAAAGGAATGAAATTGAATGTAAGTAAAACGAAAGTTATGGTGTTTGAAAAGGAGGAATGCGTTACGGCTTGTAATGTTATGATCGATGGACAGCGAGTGGAGCAAGTGAATGAGTTTGCATATTTAGGTACGCTGTTTACAAGAGATGGTAAGAATGTAGAAGATATTGAAAGAAGAGTTAATGCAGGTAATAGAGTGAATGGAGCTCTGAAGGCGTTTATGAATAGCCAAAACGTGTCCAAAACGGCACGTTTGGCTGTCAATAGAGGGGTGTTAGTACCTACTCTTATGTATGGTAGTGATAGTTGGGTATGATATTGAGTATGGTATTCAGAAGAGTCATGAAAGTAGAACAAATGCTGTAGAAATGAGAGCACTGCGAAGTATGTGTGGTGTTTCTTTGACTAACAGAGTAAAGAATTGTGTGATAAGAGAGTGTTGTGGGGTAAAAGAAGATGTAGTGACAAGCATCGAGAAAGGTATGCTAAGATGGTTTGGACACGTGGAGAAGATGGATGACGAAAGACTGACCAAGCAGATATATAAGGCAAGTGTGGAAGGGACAGGACGAAGGGGAAGACCTAGGCGGACGTTCTCTGGCCAGATTGGAGACATCCTAAAAACAGGACAGGTTAGAAGCACCCTGAACAGAAGAGCATGCATGAGGAATCTGATGGGAGTGAATGAAGCAAGAGAGATATATCAAGATCGTTGCAAATGGCGCTCCGTAGTCTCTGCCTACCCCTCCGGGAAACAGGCGTGAGTCAATGTATGTATGTACATTTATCAAAATATGTCAAACAATATTATATCGACTAATGTTTCGCAAACATCCAGCGAGGAATTATATATATATGACAAACGTCTCCCGAGATCGCAAGTCGATTGCGCCTTCTCAGGTTACTTACAGCCTCAAACAAGATATTTCCTTTTATACCTGACTGACTCTGATATCTTCTCTCTTTTGTTACAGATTCGTTTACGTGTCAAAAAATGAACAAGTCACATAATTGGGACTTCCTAGAGAAGATTTCCAGCAGGAGGTAATTTACATTGCGTTACTCACGCGAACTACTTTCGATAGGAAGAAATCGCCGATACATTTCCATAACGCATTAAAAGGGTTATTTATTAATACAGAAAACCGGAGTATGAAAAAATGAATACGGGAAACGCGATCGACTCACACAAGAAGAATTATCGGCGGATTTTGGAAAAATGCTTTGAGAGATTTTTCCGAGGCACGGCTTCCAAAAATAGTACAACGAGAAATGCAGCAGAATTATTCATGAAAATGGGGCAAATAGCAACGCACATCGATTTACACTGAGGAAATAATCGAAGATGATAGAGATGCTTGCGCTGTCGCTGACGATCCAAAATATCCAAGTAGCTTTGGAATTAGTCTAGCTGTGCGCGAATGGGAAGCTATATGTACAGCAATAGTCCTCACATTGATAATAATTTCAACAATAGTTGGAAACATTTTGGCAATCCTCTGTGTATTTACTTATAAACCTCTGAGGATCGTCCAAAACTTCTTCATAGTGTCGCTCGCCGTAGCGGATTTGACAGTAGCAATATTGGTGCTGCCACTAAACGTGGCATATTCCATTCTTGGACAATGGGTGTTCGGGATATATGTATGCTAAATGTGGCTTACATGTGACATAATGTGTTGTACTTCGTCCATTTTAAATTTATGTGCAATCGCCTTGGACAGGTACTGGGCGATTACAGATCCTATAAATTACGCACAGAAGAGAACTTTAGAAAGGGTGCTCCTTATGATTGGAGTGGTTTGGATTCTCTCATTAATTATTAGCTCGCCGCCATTACTTGGGTGGAACGACTTGCCAGAAGTGTTTGAACCTGACACTTCTTGTCGTTTGAGATCTCAACCTGGCTTTGTGGTATTTTCTTCATCTGGTTTGTTCTACATTCCATTAGTTATAATGACAGTAGTTTACTTCGAGATATATTCAGCTACGGAAAATAGGCTTCGAGATCGCGCAAAAGCTACGAAAATTAGCACAATTTCAAGTGGTAACAATAAATACACAAATAAAGACAATGAGCACGATCAGGATTCTGTAAGTTCTGAGCAAACCATAATGAACACCAAGGAGTTACACGCTTAGTAATACAGAAAAGAAAAAGAGAACGAGAAAATTAACACTAAAGAAAAAGCCCAAGAATCGGTACTGGAATAAGGATGACAAAAGTCAAAACAAACTAATAGTACCAATTTTATCAAATGAAAATTCCGTCACTGATATGGCAGAAAACTTGAAAATCAGAAATACATCATCAGAAAATAATTCCAAAGAAACTCACGTGAATGTTGAAAAAGCAGTAAAGCTTCAGAAGCGGCCTAAACCTAGTCAGCACAATACTGTCTTTCAATTTATTGAAGAGAAACAGAGGATTTTTCTGACACGCGCACGTCGTGCAGCTAGAACTCTTGGCATTATAATGGGAGTATTTGTATTTTGTTGGCTTCCCTTCTTTGTGATTTATCTCGTCATACCCTTTTGTGTTCGTTGCTGTTTGTCCATAGGTTTATTAATTTCATCACTTGGCTTGGTTATATCAATTCAGCACTTAACCCTTTAATATACACCATATTCAATATGGATTTTAGAAGAGCGTTCAAAAAAATACTTTGTATGAAACCATTAACGTGCCTAAGACTGTGAGATAACGTATAGTTTTATGCTTAAAATTAATTAATGACGCTGATTTGCTCAATGTTTTAAAATTATTCGTGAGTATGTAGAAAAGTAGACATGATAAATTAAGTGAATCAATTTTACGTTTCTTGTATACAAAAGTTAATGATATTATTATTATTATATAAATATCTTTCAAATACAGTAGAGTAGAGATATGTAAATACTTAAAGGTTGAATAGAGCATAGCACGTTTAGATTTTTATATATTTGTAAATAATATTTTATAAATTGACCGAATTTTGACGAATCATTGATATCCAACGAAAAATATCAAATGTGGAATCTTAATAATGTACATACATATCTTGGTCCGTTGTATATAAGTATAAAAATATGTTTGTAAGTTAATATAGTCATATTACCTGTTCATACTAGAATATTTGATTTAGTAGAACGATAGATGTTAATGATACTTCACTAGAAGAAAATGTATTGTTTTGACGAATGTATTCCTTTTAAAGTAATTTGAGCCCTTATTTAAAAGGGATATTAGGCTTCAACCGATGGTTTTATTTTTCCTCGATTGTAATAAATAATTGCATTTAGTCTGTCGTTTTATTTTCTCCTAATGGTAATGGTATCCGGAAACAGACTAAGTTTATAATATTAAATTAACGTCGTTATTAGTTGGAAGGAAACAGTATGTGAAAGTTTGAGAAGTTTTGCGAATAGTGGAACATAGTCTACAGCTGAGTCTAAGATAATTAAATTAATTTTATACTTCAGCTCGTTCGAGTACTCTACTAACTTCTTATGTTGTTTTTACTTTCGTATTTTAAATAGTATTAAGGCATTTAATTTATTATATATTACACATATTGATCATACAAAAAATCATGTAATCATTCTCTCTCTCAAATATCCTAATAGGAACAGTTAAAACTATTTATAAATTAAACATTGCAAGTAGATATATGTTTATATGGTTATTAGAGATATATGTTTGTGTTCATGGGTGAGGAATTAGCAATCTAAAAGATAGTAAGCGGTAACCATTTTACACATGCATCATGCATATGACTGTGTTCGCTAAGCATTACAGAAACTTAGGTCACGCCCAGGTCACATATTCTAGAAGGTGCCTACCAGTAGAAAAGAAGAGGAGAGAAATGAAGAAATGTATTAACCAATGGGGAGACGTTGATTGAGCCGCCGGCGCTACCTTTTGCAGATTGTAAAATCAAGTAAACATTAGTATCTTCAAAATAATTAAATATGCATTATATTTAAAACGGGATACTTACGGTTTTTCAAATTAATTATTAAAATATTTCAGGGTACCATGGATTTCCTCAATAGAATATATACGTACCGTAATAATGATGCATTAAATACATATTTTAGACGAGTAATCTTTTTGTTCTCTAGGTGGTTTGGCACAGAGTCCTACTAACAATATACAATAGGTGGATAAGTAGCATTGATATAGTAACATGTCATAGAAAACATCTCACAATAAACAGATATAATATGGTCATTATTGTCATTCTACTCTTATCCCGGTTGCACCCAAATCTAAGTCTTAGAGACCGTAGTCAGTTGTTTAGTTTAACCAGATATGGAAAATTTGCATTTCTAAATAGTGACTTCGGTCTGACCTCTGCAACTCGAAGGGATAGTGATATTTCTTGACTTAGACCAGTCAAAGATATTCTTGAGAGGCGGAGCCTTTAACGAGCTCTGTGAAGCACGGAGCAAACGATAATTAACAAACCTATAACTTAGAGAAATCAGTGATGCACACCGTTGGTTTTGAACCTGATAATTTCAGCGTGGCAGTGTGCTTGTATCTCTAGTAGATTATCGCTGCTTCGACTAGAGAGATCTAGACTTCCAACGTGTTTACAGGCAAATCTTTGTATATCCTTTTCATTTCCATCTCTTTAGTGGAATTCAAGAATTATGGTAATATTTTCGTTGGATGATACTTTTAGCAGCTGATTGTCATAGCCAACATAAAACGCATACATGCTATGAATAAAATGAAATTGCTTTTATTATCATCAGGATATAAGCCAAGCTTTCTTGTACTACTTCTACTACTTCGTGCTGCTACTTCGTTCGTATAAAATAACAAGAGGCTGTGTTCCATCTCAAAACAATATTGTACATACAAGAGTGTTATTATAACAGTATCTCCGAGAAAATAAAACTTAATGAGCCTGTTGTAACCATAAAATTGCACCATAATATCATTCAAATTTATATTATCTACTTACGTCTATTACACTTCCACTTTCTTAGAAAATGTAATAGGTATACAAAAAATTACAATATTATTTTTTTCACTATGACTGTTATACCGCTGAGGTTCATAATTTATGAAGAACAGTAAACGAATTTCTGCAATCGCGGATGGCAAGAACGGGAATATGAAAGAGATTGGGTTAAAACTAAAAGCGTGTCGACTTAATCCTTTGGGTTGGGTTTGTGTAAATGTATGGCTGTATGTAGATTGTTGAGACAAATGGGTGTGGGTTCGTGATATCTATATATCCAAAGAGGAGGAGAAAGGGGTTAATTAATTATTATTCTTAGTAATTATTATTTTCGTAGACAAATATGCAGAAGTAAGTATATGCAAACTAAGTTATTATAATAAAATTTAGATTTTTTTATCAATCCCAAGAAAAAGAAGCTATGAACCTAATTACATTGCACCGCGTACACACAACTTTTTTGTTTTTGCAATGTCCCTATTATGAAATAATGCCGTACATCTAAATCTAAACGCCACAAATATTCCAAAACTTTGGAATTTTCGTGGCGTTTACGTATTCCATAATTGGTACTTCCCCTTATCTATGATATTTCTGAAAAAAAATGCTTTTAATCTATTATGGAATACTGGTACATATGCACTACAGTAGGTACTAAGCTCCTTTTCCTAGTTTTCTGTTACATTGTTGGTAGAGATACACAAACATAAATACTTCTTTTGTAAGCACAAACATGCTATAGATAGAAACAATCAGACTAAGTCAAACAGCGATCTTCAGCGTTGCAATCGGTTTCAGTCCCGCTACGCCACCTTGTCGTTAGAAATATAGGTTTCCTCACGGCGTTTTCCTTCACTGCCTAACAAGTGATAAATAATGGTATAATAAACACACAAAAGAAATGTAAATACATGAAGCTATGCTAACAAAAAATGCATCTTCATTTTGTAACATAAACGAACAACTCAAATATAAATACACTCAATGTAAGATTACCCCAACGTCAAACACATTCATACTGCGATCACCATAAAATATCTACTTTTACAAAAACGCGTCAACCTGGTGATAGTGCCCGGATAACCGTGTGACGCCTCGTCAGGGTATTAGTAGTAGGGTTGAAGTAACGCTTAAAATTGTCCGGCTGAGTCGGGCCAGTGATGAATGACGGTATTAATAATGTATATGCAGCGAATGAGGAACAAGGTTTGATTTGAATTGAGTTGGGGCCTTACTTACTAAGTACGCATTCATGGTTCAGACTCATTAAAGGGTTTGGTATCCAAAATTATATTTATTAATTGTCCTATTTTATAGCCAGTTACATCGCTCTCGGATAAGCTACTGTTGAATTTATTTGTCAGATCAGACAGTCGCGCACGGGCGCTTGTTATTATCGGACGCGGTGGCTAGTTGTATCGATAGCAAACCGGTTTGTCCGCCCGCAAGTCGTCAATAGCGTTCACTGCTTATTTTATTTATATGAACGGATGCGAAATAAATAATGATATTGAGCAAGACCGTTTGGATGATTTGGCGGTGTTAATGCAGCGTTATAGTGAAAGAGTAAACAGTAATATGAATGAGTGCGATATGGAGGAAGACGTGGAAGGAGATAATAGCCAGAGGGAGATGAGAAGTTTATTATCGAAGAGGAATAGAGAAATAAATGATAAAGAGGTGTGGCAGACAGTGGGAAGAAAGGGAAAAGTGTTTGCTAAAGGGACGGGCACTAACAATCCCGGCGGACAAAATTGAGATATGCATTACTTGCAACGAGAAACTACCTAGGCAGTTTAAACTGGCAAAAATGTTAAAATCTGAAAATATACAGAATGTTTCTTATATCAAATATATTAACCACTTTAAGGTGTTACTACAATTTAGCAAAGAGGAAAGCGCAGAAGCCCTGTGCAACAGCAAATAATTTAATGAAAGCGGATACAGATGACATAAAACATTCGAGATAAACCAATCGTACGGGGTGATGAAAAATATTGACCTTGCCCTGTCGGAGGAGGAAATTTTAGACAGCTTAAAATGTAACTCGGCGGTAATCTCAGGGGTCAAAAGGCTTAAACGAAGGAATACGGTGGATGGTAAATGGCAAGACGGGGAGTCGATTAGAGTTTGTTTTGAAGGATCTTCTTTGCCTTCATATGTCACCGTCTTTGACGTTCGAGTCAATATAGACCCTTACGTGTTCCCAGTAACACAGTGCTCGCGGTGTTGGCGTTATGGGCACGTAGTGAAAGTCTGTCCATCATATTAAATAGTTTGCCCCAAGTGTTCGGCAAATCATGAGAATTGTGACACTACAAAGTTTAACTGTAATAACTGTGTAGGCAAGCATATGACTTTATCTAGGGCGTGCCCTGTTTTTGCTCGGGAGAGGAAGATACGTGAACTAATGGCGGAGTTTAATTGTTCGTACAAGCGAGCACTCACTCTATACGTGCCACCTACCCCGACCGCCTCACCCCGGCAAGTAGAGGACTTCCCAGAATTACGGTCCAGATGCGAACAAGATGAGAATTGTAACAGATCCTCGTCCGTAGCCCCAGAGGTCTGCGAACCCCCAGAGCAAAGATAATCATATGCCAATATTATCAAACAAACGAAAAAAAGAAATAATAAGAAAAGTGAAATAAAACGACGTATTCCCAGAGACGAGTGGCAAAGACTGACAATCTTTTATTTCTTACTATGGAAGTAAACACACAATTTAAAATACATGTCTATATGTCTAGTGACAATAAAAGACAGATGACCAGTACGATACATGGCCAGTGCTAATACATACTGTGTAAATATTAAACCTTCAACACCCCCACTATATCTAACAATATGTATATACACAATTATTACAATCTTTGAAATAACTACCTAATATATCCAAAAACTGATAATGTTTCACAACACATAAAGCCTTTCTGAATACATCAGCTGGCATCTCAGCTGTAGGCAAATACTTCACATTTACAATTGTATTTACTACATATTCTATACAAAAGTAAAATATCTAGAATAGACGCTTTACATTTCACAATATTCTCTAGAATAGCAATTGTGAAAGTAATTCAAAAATCTAACTGCATAAGTACTATCAGGCCTGGTTAGAACTGCTAAGTACATTAGACAACCAATAGCTTGATATGGGAATTTTCCAACATAGTTTTCCCCCTTACATACATGCAAGTTAATTTTTGTATCACCTGATCAATATAATCAGACTGGTTCAATGTGATAGATTTGTCAGATTAATTAACACATTGACACCAATAACTTTCTTAAGTTTGAAATACTAACTAACATTTTTCAAATATTCTGTTTCTTTATAACCATTTGAAAAAAATAAAAATCTCTACAAAAATATTTCTAACTTTTGTATACATACATGGATCTATCTTAGATCTCCCTATAACTAATATTTGACAAATATAGTAACTAAACATACATGGAACCGAACTTTGTTAACACTGTCATATTTTTACAAAGCACTCACACTGCACAACCCTACCATCTTGTGAACTATCATATAATTCCCATGCATCATTTTCTTTTAACTTTTCTTCTTGCATGGACAACATCCACTGTTTCTTTTCTGGTCCGTTGCAGCGTCAAACCTGCCCCATCTTCATAGCTTTCAGCGCTTGTACTTGTACAAAGATTCAACATACCATATCTCTCTGGTGGTTTCCGTGTTCGTCTGGGTCTGTCCATGAAACCTTCATTTTCACGCTGAAGTATACTCTCTGGGTCGGCGTCGGGACGTGACGACCCCACCGCCCACTGGGAGAGTTAATCTGACGAGTAGATACTCGTCATAGTATCTCCCCCAGCGCAAGCAGTCAACCGAAAGATGGCGGTCAAACCATCCGAACCTGGCGGAAGAAAATCCTAGATGCTAGATGGGCAGCAGCGTCCAGCACTAAAGACTTCCGCCACTGCGATCGCCAATACGCCTGCCAATCGTGGCGATTATGGCAAATCCCCCCATCATGAACCACACCTATAAAAACTGGCCCCTAGTCCCCGGCGGCCCCGCTAGTCCTGGTTATGGTAGCGGCCATGGTAACGGCGGGGCAAGGGGTGCGAAGAATCTCCGGAAGAGATCGGGCTACCACCACCAACGACAATTGGCCCTGGCAACACTGAACACGCGCACACTGCGGACCGACGAGAAGATTGTCGAGCTGGAAGAAGAATTGAGCAAGTTGCGTTGGGATATCATAGGCCTATCCGAAGTCCGAAGACAGGGGGAGGACTCGATAGTTCTCAATTCCGGTAACTTGCTCTTCTACCGGGAGGGCGGCCAACAGTCCCAAGGTGGTGTCGGGTTCATCGTCCACAAATCTCTCGTGACCAACGTGGTAAATATCGGGAGTGTGTCGAGCAGGGTAGCGTACCTTATACTCAGAATATCCAAGCGGTATTCGCTGAAGGTCATAAAGGTATACGCTCCGACCTCGTCGCACCCCGATGAGGAGGTGGAAGCCATGTACGAGGATATATCTCGGGCTATACATGGCTACAAAACCCATTACACCGTGGTCATGGGAGATTTTAACGCGAAACTGGGCAAACGCGACGGTGATGAGCTGAGAGTGGGGCAATTTGGTTATGGGCATCGGAATTCCCGGGGTCACTTGCTGGCTAGCTTTATGGAGAAGGAAGGACTCTATATGATGAACTCCTTCTTCAAGAAGCGAGAATGCCGCAAGTGGACCTGGGTAAGTCCAGACGGTGCAACCAAAAATGAGATCGACTTTATCATGTCGACGAAGAGGCAGATATTCAATGATGTCTCCGTGATCAATTCACTTAAAGTGGGGAGCGATCACCGAATGGTAAGAGGCACATTGAATATCTGTACAAGCCTCAAACGGTCGAGGTTGATAAAGTCCACACTCCGACCGGCACCAGTTCATATCCAAAACCCCGAGAGCTTTCAGCTCGAACTCAAGAACCGTTTCGAATGCCTGGGCGAATACGTAGATGTGGACGAGTACAGTAACGGGTTCGTGGATGCTGTCCATAAAACAGGGGATAAATACTTTAAGCCCCAGAAAAGCAAGAGAACCAGCAAGATCTCGGATCCGACCCTCGAGCTGTTAGAGGAAAGGCGCAAGATGGTTCTGCTATCCTCCGACGACATGCCGAAATATCGGCACCTCAACAGACAGATCTCTAAGTCTCTGACTCGCGATCTCCGCCAATACAACACAAAACGTGTTCGTGAGGCGATCGAGCAGAATAAGGGTTCCAAAGTGTTCCAGAGGGATCTGTCTGTTGGGCAGAGTCAGCTGACAAAGCTGAAGACGGAAGATGGCAGAATCGTATCGTCCAAGCCTGAGCTCTTGGAGGAGATCGAAAGGTTCTATGGACAGCTATACACGACAACGCAACAACCCGCAAGCACTCCAGCGTCAGACCCTAGAGCTGGATTGACCCGACACTATACCGAAGATATCCCGGACGTCAGCATGCACGAGATTAGTGTGGCTCTCAAACAGCTCAAAAACAACAAGGCGCCGGGTGATGACGGAATTACGAGCGAGCTTCTGAAGGCTGGCGGTGCACCCGCTAGAGAAGCCCTTCGGAAGCTATTTAATTCCGTCATTCTCGAGGGTAAAACGCCACAGGCGTGGCACAGAGGTGTGGTGGTGCTTTTCTTTAAGAAAGGGGATAAAACCCTCTTAAAGAACTACAGACATATCACACTTCTGAGCCACGTCTACAAGCTGTTTTCAAGGGTCATCACGAATCGTCTCGAGAGCAAGCTAGACGACTTCCAGCCTCCCGAACAAGCCGGTTTCCGTAAAGGCTATAGTACCATAGACCACATACATACGCTGCGGCAGGTTATACAGAAGTCCGAGGAGTATAACCAGCCCCTATGCTTGGCGTTTGTGGACTATGAGAAAGCCTTCGATTCGATCGAAACCTGGGCGGTGCTACAGTCTCTCCAACAGTGCCGGATTGACTACCGATTTATCGAAGTGCTGAAGGGTTTGTATGAAAACGCCACTATGTCAGTCCGCCTCCAGGACCAGAGTTCGAAACCTAGTCAACTCCAGTGAGGGGTGAGACAGGGGGATGTCATATCCCCGAAACTGTTTACTACTGCGCTGGAGGATGTTTTTTAAGCTTCTGGACTGGAATGGGCTCGGCATCAACATCAACGGCGAGTACATCACTCACCTTCGATTCGCAGACGATATCGTAGTCATGGCTGAGACCATAGAAGACCTAGGCACAATGCTCGATGGCCTCTGTAGAGTCTCTCAACAAGTAGGTCTTAAGATGAACATGGACAAGACGAAAATCATGTCGAACGTCCATGTTGTACCTGCTCCTATTCAGGTTGGGAACTCTACGCTCGAAGTTGTCGACAAGTATACCTACCTGGGACAAGTAGTCCAATTAGGTAGGTCCAACTTCGAGAAGGAGGTCAATCGTCGAATCCAACTCGGTTGGGCAGCGTTCGGGAAGCTACGACATATCTTCTCGTCCGATATCCCGCAGTGTCTCAAGACGAAAGTCTTTGACCAGTGTGTGTTGCCAGTGATGACTTACGGATCAGAGACGTGGTGGCTCACTATGGGCCTTA
This sequence comes from Euclidia mi, assembly GCA_944739405.2. NCBI lineage: Eukaryota > Metazoa > Arthropoda > Insecta > Lepidoptera > Erebidae > Euclidia > Euclidia mi. The sequence goes on from OX123194.2 coordinate 7,027,866, forward strand.
TCAAAAGGCTCAAGGTCACTCAGAGGGCGATGGAGAGAGCTATGCTTGGAGTTTCCCTGCAAGATCGAATCAGAAATGAGGAGATCCGCAGTAGAACCAAAGTCGCCGACATAGCTCTCCGGATAGCCAAGCTGAAATGGCAGTGGGCAGGACACATAGCTCGAAGAACCGATGGCCGTTGGGGCAGAAAGGTTCTGGAGTGGCGGCCACGTACCGGACGACGCAGCAGAGGTAGGCCCCCCGCAAGGTGGACCGACGACCTCGTCAAGATCGCGGGAGGCGGTTGGATGCGCGCGGCTCAAGACCGATCTGTGTGGAGAACCTTGGGGGAGGCCTATGTCCAGCAGTGGACGTCGTTTGGCTGATATGATGATGATACTCTCTGAGTCTTTATAATCGTTATCACTGTTGGAGTTATCTTCAAGACTAGATATAGATTCCAAACTTGTTACCTTCTGGACTTGTTGTTTATCTTCAAGACTAGATGTTGATTCAACCTTCTGGGCTTGTCCTGGTTTAACCACCTGGGCTTGTCCTGGTTTAACCACATCCCCCACTGAAGCAACATTCTGGTCTTGTACTAGAATCGTACATTCAGACTTGATTTTTGGCTCAATAATAACCACATCCCTTAATGTAAACACAGTCCTTGATTCTGGATTATAGACTCTGTATCCTTTTATATTATCTGGATATCCTGTAAGAATACATTTTACAGATTTCTTATAACATTTTGTATGCTTTTGTTTAGCAACATGTAGCATGACAGTGCTTCCGAATATTCTGATATCACTGATATCTGGTTTCGTGCCAGTCCATAATTCATATGGTGTTCTATTATCCAACGCAGCAGCCACAGTTCGATTCTGCAGATACACTGCCGTATTGGTGGCCTCACCCCAAAACTCTTTTCCCAGGTTTGCATCAAACAGTAGGCATCTTGCTTTTTCTACGACTATGTGATTGTATCTTTCGCACAAACCATTTTGTTCTGGGCTGTATGGGTTGCTTTTCTGATGGATAATACCAGCACTGTTTAGGTAATCTCCAAATTCCTTATTGCAATATTCTAAACCATTATTTATTTATTTTATTTATGTAAACTTTATGTACAACTCATAGGTACAATGGCGGACTTAATGCTATAAGCATTCTCTACCAGTCAACCATAGGGTGATGCAGAGATAGGTATGGTAGGTGTACAAATAGTTTTGGTCACGTTAAAAGATAAGGTGTACTTTACAATTAATAACAATAAATACATAGTCATATTATGAAATATATACTATATAATATAATATATACCTACGTAAATATATATGCATATTTAAATTATATATATATATATATATATATATATATATATATATATATATATATATATATATATATATATATATATATATATATATATATATATATATATATATATATATATGATTAAGATGATGGTGCCAATAGTCCCTTTCGGATATGTTCACGTACCATAGACTTAAACTTCCAGCGGTTCGACGCCTTCCTGATCTCTAATGGAAGGGCATTCCAGAGCATCGCTTCTTATCACTTTAATTGTTCTAGTTGTTTGATTTTCCACCTGTGCTTTGAAGTTCTTGAAAACCTTCAGAGCTTCATTCTTGTGCTTTAGAAAATAAACAAACGTAAAACGACTGTAGTCATCGACAAATAACAAGAAATACCTTGCTCCTCCTATCGGTGTAGTCTCCATAGGGCCACAAATATCTGTGTGCACTAAATCTAGCAAGTTACTGCTTCTCTGACCACTGCCTTTAAATGGTAAGCGACACTGTTTACCTTCACAGCATGTTGTGCAAGAAGCCTTGCTTATATCTATTTTCTCATCAAATGACATTCCCAATACAGCATTTTTCATTTTATTTAAATATTCTTTGTTGACATGTCCTAATCTGTGATGCCATGTTACTCCTGACACAGCTGATGTAGCCAAATACTCCTGAGATATCAAGTTCACCTTGTATACTCCATTGACTAATACTGCTGTAGCGATTAACTGTTTCTTTTTATTGTAAACATATCAGCCTTTTTCTGTAAAAGACACACTATTTCCTTTTGTAATTAATTGACTAACTGATAGTAGGTTAGTAGTCAGAGATGGTATACAGCGTACGTCTTCTACCACGATGTCGTACTCGCAATCATCAGTTGTAGTAGTTATTTTAACATTGCCAGAACATAATACAGTCAACTTCTCGCTATTAGCTACGACAATTTCTTTGTTTTGTTCGTATTTGGCATTCATTACCCAAATTTCATTAGCTCTTAGGTGTACACTTGCCCCGGAGTCAATATACCACTCATTTTTGTTGAAATTCGCACTTAAAAATACAGCACTGAATGCGTTTGATTGCACTCTTTCAGTATTTTTCTTCTGTGCAAAATTATTTTCATTCATGCACTGACTTTTGTAATGGCCGATTTGTTTACACGGTTAGCATTTCACTGCCGTGTTTGACTTTGACAGAACAGTACTGTCAACATTATACTTTTTCTTGGCCATAGACGAATTCTTTTTATTTAGCTTTGCATGACTAATAAAAGCACCGTTCATTTCGCTTTCGTATTCTACTGACTCCATATCTAAAAGTTTCGTTTTAATATTTTCTGCCGTAATGGAAATTCCTGAATGTTCTATTGCCATGATCATTGGTGCAAAACGATCAGGCAATCCAGCCAACAACAATGACCCTGTCCACTGATCATTTATTTCAAATCCTGTTCCGCTTAGTTTTTGCGCTGTATCAATAATCTGCGTCACATATGACGTCATTGAAGTGCAGTTTTCTCGCCGGATTGAAATTAAATTTCTTAATAGACTTATTCTTCTTGAAAATCCACTATCGTCAAATAGTTGCTGTAACTTATGCCATAATTCTTTTGACGATTTTACATTTTTTACGTGGACATACAATGACGGGTCGATAGTCATTATTAATTTTGCTTTCGTTTTTTTGTCATCAGCGCTTGAAATTTCTTTATCTGGTTCAGCCTATATGCAATGTTTCATGCCTTCCAGAACCAAGAATATTTCTGCATATTCCTCAGGCATGTTGTTCTCTATTAGCTTCCTTCTAGTTATTTCAATACAGTCATGTGCTGGTAAGCATGTAAATAATGACTGTACATCAAAACTAACCATAGTTTCCTTGTCAGAGAGATGTAGGTGTTTTATTTCACTGACAAAATGGTAGGAATCCTTTACATGCGCTCTCGTCTTGCCTCTGAGTGGGAATATGCAGAAATATTGAAACACTGCTTAACAACTGGCTATCTGTTATGGGATGAGAAATACTACATACAAGTAGATGGTGTGGCAATGGGCTCTCCAGTATCGCCTGTTGTTGCTGACATCTTCATGGAGGACTTCGAGGCGCGAGCCCTGCAGACTGCCACCATCACACCGAGGTTCTACAAGCGGTATGTAGATGACACTTTTACAATTTTACCAACAGATAGTGTTAATGTATTCCTAGACCATCTTAATTCTATTCATAACCACATCAAATTTACAATGGAATTAGAGGCAAACAATTCTTTAGCTTTCCTAGATGTACTTGTTATCAGGAACAAAAACAACACTTTGAGCCACACTGTGTATAGGAAAAAGACACATACAAATAGGTACTTAAATGGTGAATCTCACCACCATCCTAAACAGTTAGCTACCGTGGGAATGTCTTTGTTTCAGAGAGCCCGGGGGATCTGTGACAAGAAACACCTGGACGCCGAGCTTCAACATGTCAAGCAAGTTCTGCAAGACAACAAGCTCCGACCGCCGCGCCAACGTCACAGATCCCCGAAGAACAAGCCAGCCACAGTAGAGAGACAACCTGCTGTCCTCCCATACATCAAGGGCGTGACCGACAAGATTGGCTACATCTTGAAGCGAGCTTCAATCAAAACATTCTACAAGCCGCCAACGAAGATAAGCCAATTATTACCATCTGTCAAGAGTCAGTTACCCTTACAAGAGGCCGGGGTTTACAAGATAAACTGTGAGTGTGGGCTCTCATACATTGGACAAACCAAGAGAAGCATAGGCATTCGACTAAAGGAACATATAGCTGACATTAAACACAAACGCTCGACGAAGTCTGCTGTGTGTGAACATGTAGAACAAGGAACCAACCATTACCTGCGATTTGATAAACCACAGATACTCGCAAAAGAACACCGCTTTATTCCAAGAATGATACGTGAAGCTATTGAAATTAAAAAACATCCTAATTTCAATAGGGAAGATGGTTGGAATGTTCCTCCAGCTTGGGACCCTGTTATCAGGCTAATGAAACCCAAGAAGGACAAAGTCACCAGAAGACATCAAGACGCAGTGAGCACATTCTGCGTAGATAGTAACACCAATAGTTGAAAAATGTTCAGGTACTTTGAGATAACTTATAAATTCAAGACAAAGACAAATATCACCTCAGTCTGCCGTGAACACGAATCCTGTAAAGAATTCGAAACGTCGGCTAGTAATAAAAATGTAGTTTCTAGATCTTTCGGTTTAAATGTAATAACAAATAACCAGTGAAACCAATATAACGCGATAAAATCCGTAAACTGTAGTTTAATTTCAATGTGTAACATTCGCGTAAACCCAAGAAAATATTATGTAAAACAGAAGTTTACAGAAAACAATTTGTCATGGGGAGAAGCGATAAAAGGATGTGTTGAAATTATTTATAACTATGTAGTATCTTTTGTAATGCAATACCTGTCAGACTTGCCGTGCTTTGTATTCCTCAAACAACATGGGTGGTATTTACTTAAATATATTACAGTGGAATGCACAAAGTCTTCGTCCAAAAGTTTCCGAACTAGAAGTAATTTTAAACCGGGAAAAAATTCATGTTGCAGTCATTTGTGAGACTTGGCTAGATGACAATGACTTTCGCCTGAGCGGGTATAATGTATTTAGGAGGGATCGTTACGATGGTTATGGCGGAGTGGCGATATTAGAGCACTGGTCAATTCAAGTCCAGGAAGTAAACATTGCACATCCTAACACACAATTTGAAATAATACAAATCAGAATTTATAATTGTGAGTTCATTGAAAATATTGTGAGTATATACTGCCCTCCAAATATAAGAACATCTGCAAGGGACTGGGACCATTTATTTGGCCAATTTAACACAAAATCACTAATAGCCGGCGACTTTAATGCGCATCACTCTAATTGGTCGTCTACAACGGACACACGAGGTGATGCAATATTTCACAGTGCGATTGATAACAACTTTGTCTCCCTAAATGACGGCAGTGCTACACGCATTAAACTGGTTAATGGAATCCTTCAAAAGACTGCGCCGGATATTACTTTTGCCTCAGCTGACGTTGCATTGAAATTTGACTGGAAGATAATAAACGAATGCCTTGGCAGTGACCACATAATGATTAAATTCAATATAGAAATGTTATCATCACCGCACTATAGGGTGGTGAGACTTTTTAAGAAAGCTAATTGGGCTGAATACAAAGTTAGAATAGAAGAGAGACTGCAAGATACAACACAATTAGCTTATGATAGTTATATAGATATAGTGGATCAAGCAGCCGCAGATTTTATCCCTGTCACGAAGATTTCTAATAACCCTCTGAGAGCACAACGTTTTGTGCCTAAGCCATTCTGGAATCAAGACCTGTCTAGACTTGTTGCAGAGAGGCGCTTAGCCTTGGCTAAATTCAGGTAAAAACAGCACGATCTGCAATTCGTCGAAGCAAAGCGAAATCGTGGCAGTCTTTCTGTAACAATATAGACAGTACAACTTCCTCGAATGAAATGTGGAGACGAATGAGGTGGCTTAAAGGGTATAGGAAATTTAGACCATGCGTAGATAGAGAAAAATCCGAAACTTTGTTGTGTAGCCTTGCTCCGGACTTTGCGTCACCTCAAAAACCTAACTTTGTATCATCTGATAATGTTCTGTGTGATCCAATCTCGGTGAACGAACTGAACAACTGTATCAAGCGGTCTGATACGGCACCAGGTTTGGACAACATCTCTTATTCAATGATAAGCAATCTACCAGACACAGGTAAATAGGTCCTCGTTTCTTTATATAACAGATTTCTAGCGTCTGCTTTCGTGCCGAGACAGTGGAAACAGGCTAATATAGTTGCGGTTCCGAAACCAAGTAGTGTGAGCGGTCAGTCATCAGGCATCAGACCAATAGCCCTTTTGTCTTGTCCGTGTAAAATCCTACATACAATAATAACCCGTAGACTTGAGTGGTTCCTCGAGAGAAACGGCCTTCTCTCCGAGGAAACGACGGGATTCAGACGCTCAAGATCCTGCCTGGACAACCTATCACGTTTGGTTTTCCGTATACAAATCGGATTTACAGAAGGAGCTCCTACTGTCGGATGCTTTTTAGATATCGACGGAGCTTATAATAATGTCAATGTAATAAGCATGTTAAATATGTTGCACAGTCTCGGTGCGGGTGCTACTTTGTGTAATTATCTATGGGAAGTTTTACATGACAGGGTACTCTCTATTCAAATAAACAACAGAGATTCTATCAAGCGTAATACAGGAACGGGAATAGCCCAAGGCGACCCGTTGTCACCGATTCTGTTTTTATATTGCCACTGTTAAAATTTGCCAGAGTATTGAACAAATATTTATTTCACAATACGCTGAAGATTTTGTAATTTATAGTTCGAACAAAAATGTATCTCAAGCAATTAGTAATGTTCAAAGTGCGGTATTAAGATTTTGTACTCTAATTAAGGAGATAGGGCTCAGCATTTCACACAGGAAATCAAAATTTTGTATTTTTGGCAGAGGCAGAAGGAATACTAACGTAAATCTAGATTTAGGCAATAATATATTTATTCAGAGTGTAGATAGTACTAAATACTTAGGTATGTGGTTAGACAGGAGTCTGAAATGGGGCAGACATATCAACGAAATCAGAGCGATATTGCTTAAGTATATTAACGTGTTTAAAGTATTAGCCAGCAGTAATTGGGGAATTCACCCGAGACACCTTAGACGTTTATATATTTCGATTATTCGCAGTAGACTTGATTACGGTAGTTTCTTATACGATAGTAGCACTAACAGCCATTTATAGAAACTGGAAAGGATTCAAAATCAAGCTATGCGCGTCATCGGAGGTTTTATTTAAACGACACCCATCCACGTTATGCAAAGCGAGTTGAATTTGCCGCCATTACAAACTCGCAGAATGTATCTTGTTGGAAAGTTTTGGATGAGAGCAAAATCTTTCACTAATAATGTAACGATCCAGGCGTTAGAACACCTTAACCCATGTTGTGAGCAAGCCTACTGGAGAAATAAGAAGCTGCCTTTATTGATATCTGCCCACAGAAAATATTTTGATTACCCCATGTATAACTCAGACAAGTTGTTAATATACTCTTTAGATAAGTGGATAACTTATTTTGATTTATCAGAAATTATAAGAATAAATATAGATGGAATTGCCAAAGCTAAAAGATATCTAATATACTTATATCACCAGGTTAAGAAATCAGTGTAATACATTTATGTTTAAGGCATATAACCACCTTTTCGGATGGATCCAGAGAAGAGGCGATCTCTGGAGCAGCTTTTTTCTATCCCCAGCTAGATGTGAGAATGAGATTCAGCATTCATACTAATATATCCATAATGCACACTGAGTTAATAGCGATTTCTGAATCTTTATCTTATATCCTGTCGGTGGCTTACAGCAAAAAATTTGTTATTTTTCTGACTCCAGAAGTGCGCTTCAACACTTGGCTCGGATATCCTCGAATTTTCGAGGTCTACCGGTAGCCTACTCTATCCTGGAAACCAAAGCTATTGTCATTCAGTGGGTGCCCTCTCATGTCGGTATCGTGGGTAATGAGGAGGCAGATCGAACTGCACGCCAGGCAATAAACGACGGTATACGCTATAACTGTTTGTCATATTATAGTGAAGCTTTATTCCTAGTACAAAATGCATGCCATCAATCATGGTCTGAATATTTTGATGAGCGGTCGCGTTCTATTGGTATTTGGTATAAAACTATACAGTTCGACCTTCCTCGTTACCCATGGCACGGTAATATAATCTAACAGTATTGTAACTCGGCCGTCTTCGTGAGTTATATACCTACCAGACGCGCCGCATGCGAGCTGCGGCACGATCGCGGCCGTGGGTACTGTAGGCACAGTCCGCACAGTCTTGGCCCATTGTAATGGGTACTCTGCTCGAGGCGCGTAGGTATAACTCGAGTTTCGTGCGTTTGTATGGAGTTACAATACTGTTAGATATTATTACCGTGCCCATGGTTCGATCAAACTAATATAGATAGGAAATACATAGTTGGGTTGCTTAGATTGCGCTCCGGACACATTCCAACAAATAAGTTTAAATTTCTTATGAAGCTGTCCAACTCTCAGAACTGTTCTCTATGTGACAAAGTGGAAGATGTACACCACGTTTTGATGGAATGTGTTCGGAGTGCTGCCCTGCGGCGCAGATGTTTGTTTCTTAATGATAGTAATGTGGGAACTTGTAATAGCTTCTTGGCCTCACCGTTGTCAGATGAGGCCAAGAAGCTACTCAAGATATATTATACTTCCTTAGAAGATAGATAACTTAAAATAGGTACCTTAGTTCTTAAAAATATCTTATATAATAAATACTTACCTAGGCTGATATAATTATATAAAAGTACAATTGTAAGCTTTTGAATTACGGGGGTGACATAGTCACTGTTTGACTAAAACCCCTATATTAAAAAATAAAGAATTAAAAAAAAGGACTATTTCACAATTTTTAACAACTTGCTATTAGATTCTGTCTCACGATAAGCCTTTCGTTTACTCTACGTGAAAATAAATAACCACACACCCACACAGCACTGTAAGTAATTAATAATTCACAATGAATCATCAACACTAAAAAATAATATTTAGTAAAGCTTACCGCAATATGAGACGATTTCAGTAATATCAAAATAGTAGTATATTTATAACAACCCGATACAACCCGAACCCGAGCAGATAACTCATCTGAAATAAATATAACAATCAAATGTGCCAGTTGGAGTCTCATAGTGCTGATACACCTGAGCATTCACCTGTAACAGAACAGCGAGCATTCACCGTTTTCTGTTTCGTCGAACTGAACAACGAATAGAGCCAAACATTGTTACAAACATTTACACGATCTTACTAGCGATCGCTCTGATCAGCAAACACGTCAAAGCTAATTTACGGTCAATTCGCTAGAATGCTCGCTAAAACACACTTGTTTGTTTATCTGTTTTGTATCATTTGCAAGAAATGCTTATTTATCGTGAATGCTCAAATGTATCAGCACTATAATATTACGATGACAAAAGATAATTAAAATGAAAATGAAAGGAACATGTTCCAATGTTGTCCAATGTTGTATTATTGACGCCTCGGTGGTCGGTAGCGTAGTCTGCGATTTGAGTTTGGCTTTGGGTTCAATTATCGGATCGAGCCTAAAGTGATATTAGAGCTTTCTATTAACAATTACTCTGTGGATAATATCACACCTCTGCTTACCCTTCCGAGAATAAAGGCGTAATTATTAAAAAAAACCCTATTGAATCTGTAGTAGTAAGTAATCACGTTAATCCGCCCTATGTTTCATGTCCTGCTGGTCGCGTCTATATGCCTCCAATGATGGTGAGGGAAAATACTGCTATTGTGTTTGCACACACATGTGCAGTATTGTACATTATAAAATTATGTCTCCTGTAACCTGTGTATCTTAATTTTATAGGTAATCTGCAAAAGATTATTTAAATATTTAACATTTTCCAATAGACTATACGTCTGTACGGATGTATTTTTATTACGGTTGCCTTTCAACTACAGATATAAAGTACGGAACAGTTCTTGAAACTGATAGTATTCGTAGTAACTTATACTAATATATAAAGCTGAAGAGTTTGTTTGTTTGTTTGTTTGCTTGTACGCGGTAATCTCAGAAAGTAATGGTCCGATTTGAAAAATTCTTTCAGTATTAGATAGCCCATTTATCGAGTAAGGCTATAAGGCTATATAACATGACGCTATGAGTGACGGAAGAAGAGTAGCAGCCTTAAATAACGTGGACGTAGCCGCGGGCATCCTCTAGTTTTATAATAAAGCAGATTCTCAGCTTTGTGTAATAAAACACAGCTTTCTGTTACAGTCATTACCCAGAATCATTATTATATTATTATAAGTATTTTCATTTTCAGTTTAAATACCTGAAGAAAGGAAGGGTTTATGTTAATGTTAAAACAATAAATTACAATGCAGCTACTTTACCGGGAAGGCACTAAACCCTACAATTAATAATTGAGTCGGTGAATTGTGGCCCCACTTCCGAGGGACCCAGGCCGTTAAAAACAGAGCAAAATGAAGATAAATCTTGAACGGACTATATCCTTTCTTTTAGCTGGAAAAAGGAATCGCGCTGTATTTTACTACCTTAGGGACGCTCAATTTTGTATTATAATTTAATTCTAGATAAAATATGTAGCTTTAAAATATAATAATATACTTGTTTTTCTGTTAAATTATAATGTTTGCCCTTTTTAAACTGTTTCACTGTTGGGCATTGGTCCTTCTCACTTTGAGGGAAGTTATATTTTAGTCTATCAACCATGCACGTCATATATGTTTCTCTAGTCTAAACATTCGCCAAGAAGCCAATAGAAATATCTGTGTTCCAAAACAAAGATTCGCCCGCACATTTAGTTTTATTTAACCGTTTCTCTCGAATCTCGAGGGACTTTTGAGGAATCCTTGCCTGTAATGCAATGGTCCCCAAGGAACATTTCAGCTTCTAGCGCTCAGTGGTTTTAACTGTGCGCTATCTGTCAGTCACTTAGTAAAGCAAGAATTTTGCATCTACATACAGACAAGAATTTTATGTACTTATAAAGAGGATGGTAGACCAAATTAAACAACATACAATATTATTTAGCGGGTCTTAGTCGCGATAATTGACTTATTTAAAGGCATAAATACCTCTGTTATTCTGCCACTTTTCTACCGCCTTGCAACGGTCGTGGTCGCGGAGGGACTGATGTCAAATTAAACAAGCCACCCAGTCTCAATATTCGCGTGACTGATAAAAAAATCGAGCTGCTTGAGAATTTGTCCTCAAACATTATTTTTCTATCCAATTGCACTGAGTGTGTCGGTGCATTCGTTGAAGCTAAAAGAAAATATAAGACGCTCGTACTACGGTGGCTTGGAAAATGCTTTCTTAGTGCAAAACGTGATAGGTTTTATAGATGTTGGCAATTTTTTCTAGTTATAGAATAGCACCTTATCATTATGTATACTAAATCAGGCATACACACTGGTTATGCAATATTGCTAAAGATTTTTATTGTAACTGCATGAATAGATATTTTGGGAAGAGCTAGTTACCCAATTTGGTTAGTCTGACAACCAGTCAATGTCGGGAGTGTTTTATGTATATTCATGATGATGTTATAGATTACTATTCTTATCCAAATATAACACAATCAAATATTAGTAGCGTCAATCTAGTTAGCTTTTGAAGATAAAACGAGAATTCACAAAGAACTTTTCGTTGTAATCGTATTATAGTAGGAAACTCAGCTAATCTCAAATTGCTTTAAACGCAGGCAATTCACAAACACTGAAACTGCTTTAAATGCAAGAAACGTCATTAGACAGGAAGTCTTTTATTCTTTACTAGAAGGACGCCAGCAGCTACGCCTGCACATTTATTTTTATTTATCTGTTTTGCCCGATCCCGTGGGTATTTCGAGAAATCCCTCCTTAGTGCACCCCTACGATCCCCAAGAAACATACATGCCGAATTTCAGCTTCCTGCACCCAATAGTTTTGGCTGTAGCATGTCTGTCAGTCAGTCAGTAACGCAAGGATTTTATATATTAAGATTACTTTCTTCATTAACATTCGTCGGATAATGCAAGAGTGCGGCAAAATTAGATAATATCTGAAGTGCTTCGTTCTATATAACGAAGGAAATGAATAGTCAACACTAGTTGATGTCTCGTTGCTTGCGGATTATAAACTAAAAGTATTTGCATTACAAAAGAAAAGAAAACAATTCGTAGGTATGCTCTATCTTCTTGTAGACCAATTAAAAAAAAAAGAAAAAAATTACATATTATAACGTCATATCAAGTGGTGAATAGTGCGCTTACTGAAGATAACATTTTATACAGGAGGTCCAACAACAAGAGCTTGACTGAAAAAATAAAGCATGTATTTTTGCGGATCTTAGTATTCCAAAGATGGTCATATTTTAGCTGCCGTATGAAGGGCATTTTTATACGACAATTTTAATCCTCTATGCCACTGTGTCATAGTGTCAGACTTTCTTAATTTAATATATTGGTAATGACACAACAATTTGAAAATGTAATATATTACATAAAAACATATAATCACCCCTAATACAATTTTTATGTCCCACGTAATAGGGGGCGAGCCTTTTGCCGTTAACGGGCACCAACATACGTCACCAGACTCCGTACTGCTACAGCTGACAATTCGGAAAAACCCAGTAACACTTTTGCCCAACCCGGGAATCGAATCCGGGACCTCCGATCAGCAGTCGCATACGCTATCCACTGGACCACAGAGACTATAAAAACTATTATTTTCTATTTCACTCGCTTCTTTCTCTCACGTTTCTACAATTACCATTTCTAACTAGGTATTGGAAGGTACTTAAGAATAACGAATGTCTATTTGGAACTGCAATAGTAATCTCAGTAGTAGGAAAAGTGGCTCTATCGTAGAAAAACTTATCTGACAATAATTTGTCAGATAAGTTTTTCTACGATAGAGCTAATGCTCTTCGGTATTAAATGTCTTGTTTGCGGTGCATCGTAATTTTTTCCAAATAGAAAATTTCTTTCTAATAATATAATAAAATATAATCCGGAGTAACAATGCGGTTCTATGCACTGCTTGTTTGACTCATACATATTGCTAAATTTCTGAGCTAAATGACAAAAAATACCAGCCTTTTCAGGTTTAGACTGACTTACATTATAAAAGTCACTGTTTCGTAAATAATACCATTATAAAATTTTATTAAAGTTGTTTAAATAAAATATCGTCTAGTCATCTATATAAATAAAAATGTTTGTACCCGCATGACTTCCAAACGACTGCACTAAATTGGATAAATCTTTCTTCGATGCGTTTCTGATTGCCAGGAGAAGGATTATATATATATATAATAAGTTAAAAAAAATATTTAAAAATTAAGAAAATAGTGGTTCGAAGTTCGCCGGGCCAGCTTGTACCCTATAAAGTTACACAGAACCTAGTTCGAATTTGAGTGTTTTACTAGACTCACGCCTGCATCCCCGAAGGGGTAGGCAGAGGTGTAATATTATACTCACTTTTCGCCATGAATTTTTAGGTCCCACTTCCCAGGAACCCGGAACCACTTTCGGTACATATTTGTACTGAATAGGCAGCTTTACTGGCACTTCGTCAAAGTTGGTGATCGTTCACGGCAGTTTATTCTCCTAGTCCTGCTAAGCAAGGCACTAGAGGATAAGAAGCAGGATAAAGAACTGGAGGACGCCCGCCCGTAGCTACTCCCACACATTTATTTTTGATTTTACCTTGTGTGGGTGTGTATACACCTCTGCCTACCCCTTTGGGGATAAAAGACGTGAAGTTATGAAGATTAGTGCAATCCTATGGTCCTCAAGGAACATAATTATGTACCTACATAATATGCCGAATGCCGAAATTTTGAATGTACATACCTATGAACATTCAAAATTTCGGCTTCTTACGCGCAATAGTTTGGCTGAGGCCTGTTTGTCAGTTAGACAGTAATACAATAATTTTCTGTATACAGAATGATGTTTTCGCTATCCTTGCTCATCTCTTGCGAATACACAGCCTTATTAGAACCTCGTCAAAGGTGGTGTTCGTTCTCACTAGATTGAAAACTGAGGCGAATACTCACTTTGGTAGTAAATTCTCTCATGTATTGCATCGGAGTTGATTGCTTCCGAAATTGTATGCTGGTAAATGTTTACCGATAATCAAATTTGGAAGAAGATGAGCTGGTAATCGTGAGGAAAATACTGAATATCAGCCGGGTTGCTGTCTTTACAATGAAGTTATGAAAATAATATCGTAACCAGCGCTGTAGAAAGAAAAATGCAAGAAACTTTCTTAATAATCTTTTTAATATGATGATCTTGATAAATGTGTTTGTATGCTAATCCTGATTTCATGCTCTAACTACAGAACGGATTTTGATATATTTTTCTTTTTTTAAAGATTAACGCCTGGATCCCCAAGGGGTAGGCAGAGGAGTAATATAACACCCTCATTTCACCATGAATTGTTTTTTTTAGGTCCCATGTAATAGGGGGCGAGCCTGTTGCCGTTACCGGGCACATCGCCAGACTCCGTGCTGCTACTGAGAATTTGGAAACACTCAGTAACACTTTTGCCCGACCTGGGAATCAAACCTGGGTCCTCCGAGCAGCAGTTGCATACGCTATCCACTGGACCACGGAGGCAGTCTTTCGATGAAACTTTTTTAAATCAGAAGAATGCAATGGGATAGCCTTTGTCGACTGAGACCCACGCGGGTGGATCCGCGGGCAGCGTCTAGTATAGTAATAAGACAAACCAAATATTGATTATATGGATGGTAAAGTACTGCTCTCTGTGTTGAGGATTTGACACCCCTCTTGAGGTAGCACTCGAGTTGATCAACAGATAGATTGTTTCGAGACTAGAGTTGCTTTGTATCCATTGTCTATATGTTTGTAGAGCCCTCCGCGAACCAGGGTTAAATCTTATTGGGGTCACAGTTGCAATATATTACATTGACTCAATACTAAGTGTAACATAATCAACGCACTATATTTCACATATTTCTTTTGCGAAGTTTTATGCTGCCATATAGTAATACTGGTCACAATACACAGGGTGAATTATCTACTCGTGTAGTGTGATGATGCAGTAAAAATACCCACACATATTACAAAGGAGACCAGCCAAAGTTGGCTCGAACGTGAACAATCGTCTTAAAAAAAGTAAATTACTAAATCATTTTGTTTTAATATATTATAAATATTGATCGCTATCCAGTAGTATGAAATAAACACATAGTAATAATGGATTTTAAAATATTTTCATTTGATTATAAATGTGTAGGTACTTCAATGGACTATTTGAATGGTTCGTTTGTGTTGCCTTCTAAATAATCGGTGAGAACAGTGTTTAACAAAATCACATTTTAAAGCGATTGCCGAAACCTGAAAGTACGTGGATATTTCTTTTATCATCATCATCATCAGCCTGTAACAGTCCACTGCTGGACTAGGCCTCTCCATTGAAAGGAGGAATTGGCCTACTATACCACGCTGTCCAAACGGGTTGGTATAGGGTTTGTATCAAGTTTTCCTTCTCTTACAGTGCTGTTCTCTGCATGATATGCTCCCTCTGTCGGCTCTTACGACACCCATGGGATGATATGGGGTGGTGACAATCCGTATTCTTAATCCGTCACCACACGGATAATTTCTTTTATATTTTTTATTATATATATTTTTCAGACGACAGCCGTAATTAACGTAAGTAGGGTAAAATTGGGGCTTCTGCATCACTTGCTCTCGCGTCGCCGCTCGAGCTGCGTGATACAGAAGCCCCAATTTTACAATCGAGATCGATTAATATAAATGTGATCTGCATCACTCAGAACAAAGTGAGCTGACGCAGATGCTCCCAATAATACCGTTGTTATCTGCGATCCGTCTGATTCACGATATAATATTGTATTTCATTCACCGACATATCATTGTAGTAGCAATGCAATGGGACAACTTACTGTCGTTTCTAGTTTGAGATGCTAATGTAACAACATTCTCAAGTTAGACTGCTGTGTTCAGTCGACGCGATCAGTCCGATCGGTTGTTGTGTGTATCATAATCTGGTATGGTGTCGAACTGACATAGCCAAGCAAAAATTATCGCGCGCACTTAAATAAGTACAATAAACAACAATATCATGTTCGATCACGGCACATCGTTGCATCGAAACGATTTGGTGCACATCTTGTACTAATGAATGCATAGGCCTTCCGTATAATGAGAGGTTAGCTTTTACTAGCAACTATAACTCAATAATAGAGTTGTGGACACTACCACAATGCAACAATATAGCTGAGTGTGCACATCAAGTGCACATATTTGTCACAGACTAATCTTATGCCTTGCAATGTTTTCTTTTATATGTAATACTTTTTCTGTGTCTGTGACAAATAAATAGTTTTTCTCTTTCTTTCTTTCTTAGTAAGTAGCCAACAGTAGGTATTATGGAGACATAATAATTGCTTATAATACAAAAAAAAATAAAGTAAAAAAAACATAAAAACAAAATCCAAACTGGAACAATACTCATTTGTTCCGTGCGGGAATCGAACCCGCAACACGTTGGTGCATTAGTTGCTGCGTCTATTAAACCTACTATTTACATTGTGATGCGAGTCATACTCTTAGCCAATGCGCCAAACGTGTCGTCAAAGATGTGATAAAATATTGGACCACTTTGTCTTAACATGACGTATATAGAATTATCCAAGATAATCAATAACTCAGTACAAACGTTTATTTTTTATAATTACGATAGTAAAATCTTCTAATATATAATATATTTAAGTAGTAGACAATTAGGATTCTTGATGGATGATTTATATATCTTAGTCTTAAAACAAATAGCACTTAAAAATACAATAAATGTTAGATTAGGAATCACTTATTTCTTATAAGATTATTTAATTACTCTTTTAATAATAATAAGTATGCATTTCATTTTCATCTACTACAGGCATTCAATCCAGCAAACCTGCCGTCTTTCTGATTTAGTCAAATCGTAAAAAGGAAATGGTGGTTTGATTAAAAACACTTGTAGGTTTTTATTACACCATACAGCTATTTCTTTTAGTATAAATTCATTTGCTTACTGCATCACTCTCCTCGCTTCGCTCCGTTCGCAATGCAGAGCGCCCCAAAAATCACACTACTAACATGATCTGCGATACGGACGGTTGGCATTAGAAGTATAATATTATTTCATTCATCGATGCATCGTAATACTGGTAGCATAGTAACAATGTTTTTACTTGGGATGACATAATATAAACAACATTCTCAAGTTCGTTCGACGCGCTCAGTGGGGCTCGGGCACAGCGATGCATTCATAATAATTTATATGTAGGTAGGTACATACTGTTATCTTTGCACAGCTCGTTGATAATTTTAATGAATGAATGCAAAATCTTAACAATGTTGAAAGTAGGATCGGGTGGCTCCCGGGTTCGATGCCCGGGTCGGCCAAAGTGTTATTGGGTTTTTCTGTTAGGAAATTCTCAGTAACAGCATGAAGTCTAGAAATGTGCCCGGTACGGCAATAGGCTCGCCTCCCTATTACGTGGGACTTAAATATATCTGGCGAAAAGTGGGTGTAGTAATACACCTTTGCCTACCTCTTCAGGGTTACAGGCATAAGACTATGAATGTATGTACTTATGAATTATATAATTGTTTTATCCACAACTAGCTTTTGCCTCTGACTTCGTCTACATGGAACTTGAACCCACGGTCACTCGGATTCCAGGTGATGCGGACGTATCGAGATAAAGCAGATTGACTGCACGTGTAGTGTTCGATCGATTAATATAAATGTGTTCTGACTTCTGCGTCACTCAACTCGCTTCGCTCGTTTCGCGACGCAGACGCCTCCAATAATACCTACTTTTGTTATCTGCGATCCGTTTTATTCACGATATAGATTATTAACATTATGTTTTCAGCTTAGAATAATAACACCTATTCTAAGGTTTTCAGGTTAGGAATTTAACTCCTTGTCTTAGTGACCAATGTAACTGTTCTCTTTGCTGAGTTTTTTATTGTACTTATGAATGTGTATCAATTCATGTAATATTCCAATCATAGAATATATTAAAACTTAATGGGTATGTTAGTGAGTATAGGAAACGATTAAGTAAAATGAAACAATCCATATTGTATCTATTTAAAAAAGTTTATTATCAAAGCACCATTTTTTTAAGCACATAACATTTTTTAATGCACATATTGAGTCATGATAGATAGAATTGTACAAATCTCCGGAATATTTATAGCGATCATATAGGGTTAACAAATTAGGACAACCTTTATCTTCTTAATTAATTACATTAACACTATTTAAAATATTTTTCAACCATGACACTTTTTCAAGACCTTTAACGAAAACAGACTTATCTTTTAAGATATCTAAAACTAAATATTGATAATTTGAGTAAGGTATAAATCCTTCGCTCCAGTATATTTTTCTATTACGCTCAATCCAGCAAACTTGTTGTCTTTCCGATTTGGTCAAATCGTAAAAAGGAAATGGCGGTTTGATTAAAAACACTTGCAGGCTTTGATTACACCATATAGCAATTTCTTTTATTATAAATTCATTTGCTTCTGTTTTAAAGCCTTGGATGTCTACAATAGCAGTCATGATAATCTACGCACGATGTTGCTCAGAGGTTTGTATTCCACAAGTCGGTCGTTTATAATCAAACAGTATGCAGTTGTCTTATCTGGTATTTGTGTTGAACATTCAAATTCCAATCTTACATCCACTGGACCAGTTTTTAAACTATCGTTTTGCCTCGAGCAGTCTAAGATGAAGACTGGGGCCTTTTCTTTGAAATCCTGCAGATCAAGCAACGGTTCTACCGGAGAGTTGTAATACGACTGGCGAAATTTCACATACATTTCATATAATATACTATATTTGTTCTCACAAAACTTTAAAGATAAAGGCTCATAAGGATAATACTGCGAATTTAAAAAGAGCGTAACATTTGTCACCTCACAATGATCAAATACCGAACTGTCTTTAGTTCTATTATTTTTTCTATTAGTTTGCAAGCAAAAAATGACATAACGAGGCTTTTCTAATTGAGAAGCAGTCTTTACTGACCAAGAATGCTTTGTAGTTTTAGGTAGTAAAGGATACTCATATAAATCCCAATTTCTAAAGGCCATCTGAATAGGTTTATCTCTTTCTAAGTGCTTTAAAAGTATTAAACGTTCTCGATCGGAAACTTTTATATGTGGTACTCTCCATTGAATTCTCTGTATATCTATTTGAAGCTGAACGACTTCATCAGTAAGAATAATACTATTTAAGTTAGAATTACTCCTATTCAATAAAAGTTCGTGTTTACAATTTATCACAATTTTATTGTAATCCTCTGCAAACCCTAAAATCTTTTTTAAGGGCACCACAACGCTAAAATGTCCATCACTTTGGAAACCGTTTAAATTCCAACCCCATAATGCAGAAACTTTACTTTCTGCTTCATTAAATGAGATGTATGACTTTATTGTTGATGTTATTCCAGAATTTTTTATACGGTCTATTTCAATTCCATTCATTTCGTACCTGATGTCTTGGAACAAGTACATAACAGGGTTATTAGTAAACGTAACAGCTTTCTTGATCTGATGCCCATCCTTACCGAACAGCTTTGCTTGACCTTCGATGTAGATGGAACTGGCTGATGGTAGCACGTATATATCTTGCTGGTGTATGGGGATTCTGATTTCATCGTTTTCTCTAAAACTGTTATTGTAGGGATTGTATGAATGGATTTCATAACTTTCGATCGAACTATCAAAGTGTGGTAAGTCGGTAATCTGTAGTATACTCATACTTTAAACCCTAAAGCTTTAAGAAAATCTTTATTTGATTTAGTCAATTTCTTCACGTTTTTCTTACGTCTGTGCACCTTTATGGTTGTTGACGGAATAGGACGTTTTATTTTCACTCAAGGGTTTTTATAATATACTATCATTTTGCTTTTCTTAAATGAAGACGTAATTGAATATTTTCTTCACCAAAGTCAATACGGTAACCAAACTGATCTACAATCCTAACAGATATGGATGAAATTATATTTTTGTTAACTGGAAAGTAAATAACGTTCTGAGGTATTTCTATGTAGCCGTGACTTGGAGCAGTATCAGATATAAATTCATGAATAAAATGAGTCGGTAATCCGTTGCAGTATGAACCGTGTACAAGATCACATTCAATTCTGATAACAGCTGTTAAACTGCTGTTATTAACGGGCACATTCGGTCTTGTTTTTAATACTGAAAAGTATAGTAAACCGCACTCGTACTGATCAGATAAATGAAGAGGTGGTTGAAAATACGAAATCAGTTCCGATTTATTTCCAGAGATGGTAACCGTAGTAGACATGCTTGCATACTGAACTCTTTTAGATGATCCTTTTTATTTTATTTCATGATTATACCAAAAATTCTTTAAGAAATTTAAACATAAATGTCCACAATTGAAGGGGTGATCACGTTGTACATTTTCATAATTATATTGAATGTTAGAACCTACATATTTTATAAATTCTTTCGGAGGTTTAAGATTTCCATAACTGTCAAAATACTCAACATAATCATTATATTTTGCATAGGCTACCCAATGAGAACCAGGATTTTTTGAACTATCCAAATTAATAACTCCAAATTCTTTTTTATAAGGACATTTAGGGAGCTCATCTCTCATAAAGACACCTCTAAAATAAGGAATTCTATTCCCGTACTTTAAAATGTCAAAGTTAGTTAAGGCCCGTTTGGGTAGCCGATATCTTAGTTTTTTTCTTTTGATACGAAAATTCCAAGGCCGCCTTTATGTGGTTTAAGGTGTAGTCCTTTCCCAATACATAGAGCTTCCATTTTTTCATTATGTCTTCTCGATTCTTCATACAGCTTTTTAGCCATATTGAATTCATTTATGGTTTTAGCAATACCAGCTGCACCGCCTGCTAAAGCTCCCACAGCTGATAATCCCGCAAAAATAGGAATCAAAGGTAATACTCCCCCAGTTTTTGGAATAGGAATAACGCGAGGGAGCTTAATCGATGAATCATCAGCCAATTCTCTAGTAGCGGCAATAGCTAATTCTATTGCCATTTTCTTGCTCTTAGGTTTTAATTTTTTGATATGCCTTTTTGCTTTTGTAATAACAGATTTTAATTTACTTTTTAACCCTTTTCCAGGTGTAATTTTTGGAGAAGGCTTTTTGTCCAAACCAGAACCAGTTTTAATTTTTGCTGACATAGCCTTACTTACTAAGCGTGCCGCGAGTTTTTCAGCTATACTGGCATCGGAAGGACCCGCTCGCTCTTTCGCCATTTTTAACAAAATTAAATCAGCCTTATGTCGATCCTTTAAGTTTGATGACTTGTGATATGCAATATCGTGATCTTTGCAGTATTCGTCCAACTTATTTACGCCGTTATCTCCTTTTGTTAGTCTTTTTATTAATTTAGTACCTGGGCCACAGTAATTATATCCTGGTAAGTGTAATTCAAATGGTAAATTATTAATAAGCCAATTGAGAAGACTACTCTCTCCAAAACACATTATAAGACTGATGATTCCGGTTTGAATACTTTAATAAATAGTTATGTGATTCGAGTTTGTTAACGTTATTTTATTTATAATATTACATTCGATTTATCAATCCAACTGCTTTCAGCTGAAGACAAACCTAACCATTTTACTAAAACCCTGTTACCTTTTCTTCTAAGAACTTTCTCGACTAGATATATATTGGGATGTTTTGTTTTTTGAAGTTCTTGTGAATAAAATGCTCCTAAAATAGGCAGACCTCTGATAGTGTCTTCAATTAAGTAAGTTATAGGAGTTGTATTTTGTATTTTACGAATTTTAAATATTTCTGTTGACCAGTTGGGAGTATAACCTTTTTCAAATGTACCTTTGTATTTACTGATACGCACATAATCACCTACTTTGTACTTGCTTTTTAAATTATCATTTTTTGGCAACTTTAAATACCTTTCTAATATCAGTTTTTTATTCATATTGTTCACATTAGCAGGGATTTCATTAATAGTGCGATGGTGAGTGTGATTGTATTTGTAAATAACATCATTGAGGGTATTATTTACCCAATTGTAATTGCCTTTCTAAATTCCTTATAGATTTTAGATTTCAATGTTCTGATAAATCGTTCGACTATTGAAGCTTTTTTTGTTGAGAAGGTTGAATAATGGTTAATATGAAACGATTTCATAAGCTTCTGAAATTTGTTATTATAAAATTCTGTTCCATTATCGGTTTGCAGATTTTTAGGAACACGCCCTTTATCCAACAAAGTTTTAAAAGAGTTATACACATCTTCTTTGCTTTTACTTCTCATAGGAAAGGCCCAAGCATATTTCGAAAATGAATCAATAACGGTAAGAATATATCTATAATTTTTATTTTCTTTTGAAATTGATTGTAAATCAATTAAGTCTGCTTGCCACAAGTCATCTATATCTCTCATTACAACATGTCTTCGCGGATAGTTCTCTCTCGCATTTTTATGAATTTCGTTTACCACGTCAGCTTTGCTCATGTTCACAACTCAGTAGGTATGTTTGTCTCGAATTCTGCTATAATACTGAATAAAAAGCATATTATTAGGACTATTTATTATTTAATTATGTCAGCTACTTTTAACTCTTCGATTATTGATAAAATTTCATTATCATGATTTGTATTACCAGCATCTCGGGAAGCAATTAATAGTTTCAATCTTTCAACCAGTTCGTTAGGATCGTCCCAATATACCAAGTCAGTGCTATTTTTGTATTTCTTTAACGTTGGTAAGCTTCCTCCAAATTTAGTGACAATATTATTGTTTGACGATTCAGAAAACAATGGTTTGATTATTTCACGATATTTTATACCTTTATCGCCTCTTATTTGCCCATTAGGATTGAAATCTCTCTTATGTGCATTTGTATAATGCAACATATCTTTATAGACAAGTTTATCTTTGCTCGATATTTCTTTCAAATCAGGTTTTCTTCGAAGTAAAAGTTCTTTTAAACCAGGGGTTAAATTGAAGCTTTTGTCACCAACTTTAATTAAAATGGTATTATCATTATTTGCACTATCTATTTTAGAAAACGAAACTATTGAATTACCCATTAATATTTTTTTGTTTTCACTCCTTATTCCAAATGGTATGTTTAGGTCATAAATATCATGGATATCACGACCCTCTGATGATATTTCTAAATCATCCGGTAATTCCGTCTGGGGAGGCTTTTTAACGTTCAGTACAGAATTCAGTTCTGGGTCATAGCATTCTTCAAACTTAGTAGATGAGCTAGTATTAATGTCACCTAATTCCACGTCTTCAAAATTAGAGTGTGTATTCTCAAAATTTTGTATTTTTTCTAATGTTTTATTTGAATCAACTAGAGTTTTAAGGGGATCTGTGACAGGTTTTAACATTTTTTCAAGTGATAAGTTCGTAGAGTGTTCCTGGTTTTTCATTTGTTTTATTTTATTCTTTATGGAGTCTACAGACTTCATTAATTCAATTTTAATATTTTTCTCCATGTTATACTTATTAACAACTGTATTCAGCTAAAGAACAAATTATACTGAATTTGATTTGCCATGTTAATTACTTATATATATACATATAAACAGTCAGTCAAATTTAAAAAACATATCAAAGTTCTGTCTGTACCTTCCATTATTTAATGACGATTCTTTATTAATAAGTAGAAAATTATAAGGTTTACTCCAAACAGTTTGACAAATATTTCTAAACTCTTTCCACTGTAAATCAGAAGTAACATGCTCTTCATAAATATGTTTTAAATTCACATCATCTTGTTTAAATATAATAAGAAAATTCACATTGTCACGCAACAGTTGTTTTGGAATTTTGGAATAGGTTTGAGATAAATAGAAACAATCTATTTGTTTATGTCTACCCATACAAAAATAATTGCGAATATTAACTTGATTTTCACACGCAACATCATCAAAAATAAACACAGAATTTATTAAAGCTTCACTCGGAGAAATTACCTCTTTATCATTGCTAAATTTGTAGAAGTTAATCTGCGAGACTCTTCCTAATACTTCACTCAAGAAACGATACTTTGGTTGAAATGAAGTTTTGGAATAAAGATAAAGATTTTTAAATTTTAGACCATTTTCATGTAACAACAAACTTATCATAACGTTTGTTTTACCACAGTTCGATGGACCGCACATTATACATCGAATCGTATTCGGTAATAAAGGACTATGTCTGATCTGGTGAGAAGTTTCATTTAAATCTATATTATTAATTTTCAAAGATATGGGTTGCTTGATCAACTTCATTTTGACAATTACTGTAATGAATGCCTAACACGCATATTTATAGGTAGCTATAACTTTAACACTAAATTAGATATACATATCATAAAGTATAAATAACAGCATTTAACATGTTTGAACAGGTCTAGAAAGTTAGGAATTTTGTATTCTCGTATTACAATATTATATTTTTAATAATTGATTTAATTTGGTATTGAATATCATACAGATTTAAAATTGCATTCATTATTTCATTATGCTGTCATAGTCAGCCGAAACAGGACCTGTTGCTAGCAGAGAAATCAAGTTTTATTGGTAAGTACGTTTTTAATGTTATTAGTTATTACAATATTATATTATTATATGAATAATTAGATATCTTACTATAGTTTTATTTTCAGAATCATGTCATACAGCCCCAGCATTCTCAACATTGGAGCCTTAACAGATTTGTATTTGATAATGTTGATTCTCAAATCCCAAGTCCTTTGGACGAAGTTGACCAGACAGAAATACAAGAGGTTAGTAAATATTATTTTATTCCTCATATTTAAATTCATATAGTTATGAACTTTTCATTTATATTTTTTATGTTATTATATTGCAGGACAATGCTTTGGCAGAGAATGGTAGACAGTTAAAAAACAAGCCATTTTTTTACTCTCAAGGAAATTATGAATGTTTTGAAAAGCATCGGAACAAATCCTCTGATCAGGTAAGCACTACATAAAATGTATTTATGTTTATAAACATTTATTGTGCGCGTCCACATTATTATATATTTATGTGTGATTTATCCTTTTACAGGTTACTAGCCCATATTTCTCCACTCAAGACGATGGCATAACATACATTGAACCAAACTTTTCTACACAGTCAAAAAAATTGTCACCGTCTAAAAAGCGCCAAAGTTTATTAACGTCATCGGCAAATTCGTACATTGTTCGAAGAAATCGTCCTAAGCAAGGACGTCTTCTAATTAAAATAGATATTCATGAATTAGATTATGTAGACAAAAATAAAAAAAAACGAGGCTTGCTTAAGTGCACAATATGTGGTTGAGGAGCCTTATGATGATGTAATGGATATCACAGAGACATTAATAAAAAAATAAGTAAGAAATTGTGTGATACTGAGTAGTCTTAAGATAATGTTTTTATTTAAGTTGTATTTCTAAAATAAATAAATGTTATCTTTTTAAAAATGTGTAATTGTTATGAGTCAATGTTTGTATGCATGCTTTATATTTATGTAAAAATTAAATAAATGTTGTGGCTGAATTTAGTAGCTCAGTACCGAATTGTGGAATACAAACCTCTAAGCAACATCGTGCGTAGGCTATCATGACGGCCATTGTTGACGTTCAAGGCTTTAAAACAGAAGCAAATGAATTTATACTAAAAGAAATAGCTGTATGGTGTAGTAAAAACCTACAAGTGTTTTTAATCAAACCACCATTTCCTTTTTACGATTTGACTAAATCAGAAAGACGGCAGGTTTGCTGGATTGAACGTAACAGAAAAATATACTGGGGTGAAGGATTTATACCTTACTCAAATTATCAATATTTAATTGCAGATGTTTTAAAAGATAAGTGTATTTACGTTAAAGGTCTTGAAAAAATGTTATGGTTGAAGGATATTTTAAATACTAATAATGTAATTAATTTAGAAGATAAATGTTGTCCTAATTTGTTATGTTTATATGATCGCTATAAGTGTTCTGAAGATTTGTACAATTGTATTTATCATGACTCAATATGTGCTTTAAAAAAATGTTTTGTGTTTAAAAAAATGGTGCATTGATAATAAACTTTTTTTAAATTGATAATATACATTGTTTTATTTTACTTAATAGTTTCCTAGACTCATTAACGTATCCATTTATTTTTTAAATTGATAACATGATTACATAGATATTACATGGAGTGAGGAATTCATTAGGTACACACATTCATAATAAAAACTCATTAAAAGTAACGCTACCATTGATCACAAAATAATAGCTAAACTTAAAAAATTATGTTAACTATAACAGTATGGTATTACTGGGCACTCTGAGTTATGCAGAACACATTAATATGAATCGACCTCGATTGTAAAATTGGGGCTTCTGTATCACGCAGCTCGAGCGGCGACGCGAGAGCAAGTGATGCAGAAGCCCCAATTTTACCCTACTAACGTAAAATAATGATGTTATTTTGAATAATATCAGAATGGTAAAGTATGTTGGGTATTTATTTTCATACTCTAGCAACACAGACTAACCTTTGTTTCCATCATTCGCTTTGTGTTCGTTTCGTTTGATCGTATTGTAGATTTGATTTTGTGTTAGCTGTTCTTTTCTACTTGTGCTTTCTAAAATAGACTCCGAATATTCTCCTCATGACGACCATAGCTTTCCTACCCACCTGACTGATATAGATACGGCCAGAGCAAGATTAGTATATTTTAGTTATTTCCACAGCATAATGTCATATGGCATTTTATTATGGGGCAACGCAGCTGACATTCAAACTGTGTTTGTACTGCAGAAGCGGGCTATTCGTGCAATCTACAGTCTTGGTTCAAGGCATTCACTGAGGGAAAAATTTAAAGAAATTAAGATAATGACTGTCGCATCTCAATACATTTATGAGAACTTGTTCTATGTCAGGAAAAATATAAATATGTTTTCTAAATTCAGCGACATTCATAAATTAAATACACGAAACAAAAACAAACTTGTTCTACCTTCAACTAGACTACAAAAATTAAGTAACTCATACAAGTGTCAAAGCATACGTTTTTACAACAAAATTCCAGGCAATATTCAGGAACTAAGTTTTGTTTTTTTTAAAAAGGCTACTCCCGCATTAGGACTAAATCCTGTGTCGCGGGGGACTTTACAAACATACAACTAACGGACACAATGAACACCCAGACTCGAAACAACAATTTTTGAATTACACAAAGTGTTGCCTCGTGTGGGGATCGAACCCACAACACTCGGCGCTGTGTCAAGCGGCGAGGCGACCGCTTAAACCACTACGCCAACCGTGCAGTCGATATTAATAAATTCAAAGTATTTATTAAACAGAGCTTGTGTTCAAGAGCTTATTACTCATTATTTAGCAGACAAAAACGCCAGGAATTGAGTTTAAAAATTATGAATTGACATTAAATTATGAATTGACATTATGAATTTTGACATTTTGAACGATGAATGACATTAGTGACATAATATTTTTATTTACATTTGTAGTACTTATATCTTTACATTCTGACATTTTTGATTTGTAATTTTGTTTATTTTCTTTTGACATTTAAAATTACTTTAGTAATATATTTTTATTTTATTTTTTTGACATTCTTAAATTGACATTCAATAATATTTTCTGACATTTAAACATATGACATTTTATAGTTTAAATTTTTATTATTTTTACATATTGTTTACAACATGTGTTTTACTATGTATTAGCATGTAAAGTTGTGAGTACGATGTGGGCATTATTAAACATATAAACAATTAGTTGTGGCAACTTGTCTGATGGCTTAGGCTGACATGCTTATGCATACACCTTCTGATGGCGTGGAAGCATAGTGATACAGATCGTGCTGGCTCCCTCAATCAAGGTTGAGCCGTACGATTGCTGTTGAATGCGGGCCATCAGTGGGCCGAGTCAGTCAAAAGCGTCAGATAATTTCCTGCATTGTACTTGCATACTAAACCCTTTTTTTGTCTGGACTTTAAAAGATCAAGAAAAGACTAAAGAAATTGAAGTGACAAAAAAAAATAATGACTCTGAGTTTGTTTCGGCCTTTCTTCTCAAGAAGTCTTTTAGCTAGGAAAAACCGGCATCATCTAGAATAGGGTTTTGACATGTATAAGTGTTGTAAACAACCAAAATGCAGAAATAAATATGTCGTTATGTCTTTATGATCCAGTACCCGCTTCATACGATAACTTGCGGTGGAACACGGAATCTCCTCACGATGCGACGATCATGGCTTGCCTGCGAACCCAGTACCCGCTTCGAATGATGACTTGCGCTTGAACATGGATTACCCAATCTCGCTTCATGATCATGAATCAATGCATTGTATCAATTGTGGTACCAATATTACACAGCGGAGAAGACATATTCTCAATCTCGTGGAAGTACGATAATAATTAATACTTCAATGGATTGCACCGCAAGTTGTATGTATTGTATTTGGCATTTAAAAAACTTACATAATTATGTTATTTAATCAAAATATTAAATTGGCATTATAAATACATGCATTACATTAAATTTGTTTATTTTGGTTTGTCAACAGATTGAGGCACATAGCCAGTACATTTATGTAATTCTTGTTGGACTGTGGCATTTAACATATCCCGTATGCCACAAATCGCAAACCCATCACAAGAAGCTATTATACAACATGTAACATATTAAACGCACTTCCTTAAAGTAGTTTGTTCAGAATCGGCTACTGAATACATTTCTGTCATTTTTAATATTGTTTTTTTTTTGTTCTAAAATAATAAAAATAACAAAAATTATAGTCACTCATTTTGGTTCGGCGTTGCACCGAAAGACGCGCTGGCGAGGAAGATCTGCCATGGGAGGGAAAATCGGACGCGGACGAAATTTGAAACAGACGTTACATTTATGTATTCTGTGACGAATTATTCGTCGAGCAGCTAAAACCCAATATTTATGCCTAAGTAAGGACATAAGCAACTCTGGACCAGCATGGAGATGCTTCTTGTGATAAAATCAACAAGAAGGTCGACAACATGATCATGGCGCGGTAGAATAAAAAGAATGCAAGGATGCTTGTAGTTATAAGGTTCATCGAATTTGACAGACGACCACCAACGCGTATGACGCCGTGCTCATCGAGAAAAGGCTTGAGCCTAAGAATAGCGGGAGAACAAGGTACATTATTTTTTAAATTTTGAATGTCGTTACTAAAATGAACAGCCTGTAGAGCTCGTAGTAACTTATATTCTGCAAATTCAAAGTCAGTACTTGAAACAAAAGTCCCATAAGGTAGGTGCCTAAGAAAACTACAGACATAAACGATGGCGCGGAGTAACTTAAACCACGATGACATGCGTAGTGCGAGTGCATAGATCGGAAATTCAGCAACCTCAGCAATCACGGGATGAGAAACAGACTTCCATTCTGGTACATCCTCGTCCTCAGCACTGTGGTCAAAGGGGCCACTCTGACGGATCATGGAAAATCCAAGAAGGTCCACGATGCCACAATGGATGATGCAGAAGATTAAGTGGAGTAACACCACGAGACAGGCAATCAGCGGGGTTCTCAATACCCGCGACGTGATTGATACAAGTAGTAGGAACAAGTTCAATTAATTTACTAACGCGGTTGGCGACAAAAGTCTGCCAGCGGTGAAGAGAAGAATAAATCCAAGCGAGCACTATTTTGGAGTCAGAAAACTCGTATATTTTATTGATAGGGTAGTGGGGCAAAACTGTGTCTTGAACCTTGCGGAGCAACTGAGACAGCAGAAGGGCCGCGCAAAACTCCAGTCTCGCAACCAAAATGATTTTAATAGGCGAGACCTTAGACTTGGCACAAACTAACTGCACCGAGTAGTTAGAACCAATGCGGACTTGCAGATATACGACTCTGCCGTAAGCATGCTCGCTGGCGTCAGCGAAACCTATTAAGTTGATGGTACATCCATCTACCAACCTAAGATGACGCGGAATAGTAATTTGATTGAGCGCGATAAGCTCAATACAAAACTGGCTCCAAGCGGCGACAATATGGTCAGGGGGTACTTCATCCCACTCACACTTTGATAACCAAAGTTCTTTGATCAAGAGCTTGGCGTACAAAATTGTGGGAGCCACAAAACCCATTATTTCCCATAGTCGAGCCTTATCATCTGGAGGTGAGACGTCAAACCGAAAACTATCACAGGATTTGTCCCAGCGTAAACCGAGAACTTTATGTGGTACAGACTTCTCAAACTCAATGTCTGGAGAAGCTTTATGAGAATCAGGTATGCGTGCGAGAACCTCCTTAGAATTATTTGTCCATTTGACAAGATCAAACTGGCCTCGCTTGAAAAGCTGAATAAACTCTTCACAAAGTGAAATTGCTAGCGAAACGGATATGACACTACAGGCGATTTCATCCATATATAAGTGGAAGTAGCAACAGCTGCTGCGGCGGGGAAAGTGATCGCCTTCATCAGCGATCAACTCGTAACGCGTGATATGGGCTAGACTTGAGTCCAAAACAAACACGATTGAATTGATACACGGATAAAGGTTCCTTATTGTCAAAACGATAAAAATCCGTTGAAATCTACGGTCAGATTCGCTAACGCCGATATTGAGAAACATTTGGCGGCAATCAGCTGACAGAGCGATTTGGAAAAGACGAAACTTTATTATGATGTTAAATAAATCACCCTGTAGATTAGGGCCGGCATGCAAAATGTTATTAATCGACTGGCCCGATGTAGTCCTACAACTAGCATCTAAAACCACACGAAGTACCGTAAGTACCGTAAAATGGGGGTTACTTTCAAACAGCGGTGTAACTTTGATGATTACTTTTTATGGATGCTTTTTCATTAAAATATCATTTTCTATGGAACGCAGGCATTAATCGATTTTAAACTTTCGCGATTTGTATACATCATACAATATTATTTAGCGGGTCTTAGTCGCGATAATTTATTAATTTCAAGGCATAAATACCTCTGTTATTCTCCTACGTTTCTACCGGCTTGCAACGGTTGTAGTCGCGGAGGGACTGATGTCAGCACAGCGCCGTCCTTGTGAAGCGCGGGTTTCGGCAGCTACCCTCACTTGTTTTGTATTTTTGATATTTTGAGTTCTATCCGCACTGTCGGTACTTCGACACACTACACTTATGACGTCTACACACTGATGAGTTGTGTTACTGCGGCGTTGTTTGCATTTGTTGATAACTGGGTTCCAAGTGGTCGATAGTCTGTATCCGTCCTCCCGGTTGAAATTTCTATGTTTTTTGATTTCAACCGCTTCACGTACTATCCTGGAGTAATAGTGGCGATCGGTGGATAAGACTTGTGGTTGATGTAATTCTATCCAGTGGTTTGGTCCAGATTCCAGCAAATGCTCAGCTATGGCAGATTTATTAATTTGTCGATTTTTGACAGCTGTGATATGTTCTTTGACCCTTTCAGCGATCGTTCGTTTGGTCTGTCCGATATAGGAACTACCACAACTGCAATCAACCTTGTAGACGCCTGGTGTTTGTAGAGGAATTACGTCCTTTGGGGTACGCAGATTGTGTGCTACCTTGGAGAGGGGACTATATACAGTCTTGATGGAGTATTTCTGTAGTACTGATCCAACTTTGTCCGTCACTCCCTTGATATAAGGCATGTAAGACGGCACTCTGCTTACTTCAGATTTGCGGGTCCTTCCTCTTCCGACGGGGGTATCTCCTTTTTGTATCCGTTGCGCCTTAGTACCTCCTGAACATGTGACAATTCACTGTTTAAGTGTTCAGGGTCACAGAGGTCATAGGCTCTGCTCACTAACGAGGTCGCTACGGATTCCAAAATGTCACGGGTGATGATTGCGAGCAGGCATTGAGATACCTGTCGGTGTGTGTCGGTTTTCTGTATACAGTGTGTCCAAGTGTACCATTAGCTCTCACCGTCACTTTGACGTCGAAAAAGGGTAGCGATCCGTCTACCTCCATTTTCAAATGTAAACCGGATGTTCGGATGTATGGAGTTCAATTTGTCTGCGAAACGTTCTATGTCTTGCTTGTTGCCCTTCATGATGCAGAATACATCGTCGACATACCTCTTCCATAGCTTTACATTTGAAGCCTGCATGTCTATGGATTCTTCGAAATGTTCCATCCAGATATTGGCCATCACCGGTGCCCACTGGGCTACCCATTGCCACTCCGTCGATCTGGAGGTAATGTTGTCCACGATATATGAAGTAGTTACCCTCCAAGCAATTCTTCAATAGAAACGGCATA